>OZ010717.1:28529500-28717316 GCA_963932345.1 Ophion ventricosus
CAACAAGAACACAACCCATATTTTCACATACGACACACTTACTTTCTATTCCATAATAGTCTAGAGACCCTAGGGGCAAGAAACGAAAAACATACATGTAACCAATGAGATCAATAAATACCTATAGAAAAAAAAAAGTATATTTTCTTGTGCTGAACACCATGAGCTGATCATCAACTTTATTGATAATTTTACTTTCTGACAGTGTCAAATTCTCATCGATTTTTTTTTTTTGCAATTTCCGATAGTATAGACGGTTATAAACATGCTGTTCAATTTTTGGAGCGAAATTCGAATTTCGCCGCTATAGTTTCTCTTAGAGAAAGTAACTCGAGCAGCGGCTTCCGCACTCGAAACTTTAAACGCGTTTTTTCTTGACATGTCGTTTTTCAACACGGTTTCAACACGGCATAAACGTGTATAATAAAACCCCTATTTTGTAATTCCGATTTATTTTATGGTTTCGCTCAACAACAAAAAATCACAAAATATGCCTTTTTTTTGGCCTCTAGAGTGGCCTAAGGCCTTAAATCCGTGATCCAAAATTCATGGACCTGCTACAGAATCAATTTGGAACATTTTCACTCTTCGATCCCCTAAATATACAAGTGAGAAAAAAGTCAACTCACTTCACGCGCTACATTAATGAATTCGGGATAACAATAATTCAAGACCACCAATCTTGATCACCCTCAATACTGCGCGTTCTTTTCCCGGGACGTTTTTCTCCGGCCTTTTCACGATCTTTCATCTCGTTAAACACAATCAACATTTATTTATTCCACGAGCGTGATTGCCAAAAATTAAAGATCTTCAAGTGCGGCTTTTTCAAGTCGTTCTTTCGATTTGGCCTGATGGTGAATTCGCGTGCGAGCGAAAAGAATGCGCCCTGTTCGTTGCGAGTGCGGGGGCGGAGGGGGGGAGGGGGCGCTGGAATTCAAGACTAGGCTGATAGTAGCGAGAGTCCGTTTTAGTCAGCCATACACAGGGCACAGAGCTGCGAGAGTGCCAGAAGGTGGACGTATGTACGTTTTGATCAGACCTTGCACACGTACACACTATAGAAACCCTTGGACGGGGGTGGGGTGGTCAGGGGGTGGAGGGCTTTCTATGGGCGGAATACAATGGATAATTGATGGCCAGCGAAACGGTCGAGGCGATTGTGCTTCCCTACACCAGTAGCTTCAGGCAGTGCCATGGCTATCCACCGAGGAGGAGAAACGGATGATGCAGACTCTGCGAATATGGAGAGTCAGAGAGAGAGAGAGAGAGAGAGAGAGAGAGAGAGAGAGAGAGAGAGCGTTATATATGTACATGTATGAGGGAAGACGATTTTAAGGACAGTCGACTTCGGTCGATCGTTCTCACGGTAAACCATTGTCTCGGTACGAAATATTCTGCAAATCTCAGTGACTTCGGAATCAACTTTATCCATTGGGTTTATGCATAATTCCGTAGCGAAATTCCGACAGATGTCGTTGGCAGTTGTTTCTCCGTTCACACATGCGTCAACCATGTGACCATGTCGTGTATTGAGGAAAAGCTGGAAGTTGTGCGCGACGTTTTACAAAAAAGTATCCATCGAGATCCGTGACGCATAGGAAGTTTAATTATATTTTGAATATGGAAGGAAAAAAAAACATTTATTTCCGATGCGTTTCGCTTTTTCATTTCCGGAAAGGCAAAAACGCGTCGCAAACTGCCTATGCAGAACTTTTTTGGGGATACCTAAGTTCCGATCGGATACCGATCGGGATATGATACGGATTCTCTAGAAGGGGTATCCTCATCGGAATCCAGATGGCGCCCATTACGTAGCACAAGGCGGAGACGCGGTGGCAAGAATTTGGAATACGTATCAAATACATTTTTCTTAGAAAATTAAGGCCTTAGGCCATTCTAGGATTTTCCAAAAATCGATTCTTTTTTTTTTAAATGTACCTCAGTACCTATAAAATTATATTCCAATAGATTGTGGGTGTGAAAAATCTCTAGTACTAAGTACTAGAGATAGTAAAAGTACTAGATTTTCGAATTCTAGCCCAACCCCTCTTGATTCGTGTCGTGGCTTTCTACTAACTTTAATCGCATTTATCTCAAAACTACGTTTTTCAAGTCGGCCGGACTCATAACTCAAACAAATTTCAACCGATTCACTTGAAATTTTAACTGTATATTTAGAATTACATTTTCTGAGGCACTACGTAGGATTTTTTAATTATATTGCATAGTTCCTTTTTTATAAACAATTGTCTGACGATTTTCTCATGGCATTTTATACTTTTTGTTTGAGAAATGCGTCATTTTGACAAAAAACAATATATGAAAGAAATCCCATGTACTTCTATAGCTATTCTTATAATAATCGAAAAAACTTTAGTGTCTCATCATAACTTAAAATATTGCCACAATATTGAATGTGTCAATATTGCCGATTGAGTTTAGGTAAGAGTTTTTCATAGTATAAACTTCAAACGCGTTTTTCTCGAAACAACGTTTTCAAAATCTAGCTCCATCGTATCTTTAAAACTAATAAACCGATTCTCTTGAAATTTGAACCACATATTGTAAATATGATTCGCAACAAGATGACCCTCGATGGTTTTAACATTTTTATGTTTACACTTTTTTTTGCGAAAAACTGCGAAAAAAACGCATTTTTTTTACTTTTTTCGTTTTTCATCTGCCATTTTTTTTATTTTTTGATAAAACTTTATATCCGAGGGTTATTTTGTAGCTGGTGTCATACTGAATCTAATGGACTTTGATTTTTTTGTTTCAGACAAGCCGTTGCCGAGTTGTGATGGAGCTACCTAGCCCACCTATCTTTCAGGCGTTACGTTAAACTATAGTTTTTGTACTTAAAAATGAATAAAATTGAATAGAAATTTTTTTTTAAATGTATTTCAAGACTCTATTTATCAAGCCCAACAACTTTTATATTCATATCTTTCATAAAATCCTGAAAAAAAAATCGCGAAAATAGCCTTTTTTTTTGTGGCTCCAAAGTGGACTGGCCCCTTAAAAGACCTAAAGTTCTTGGCTCATATTTTTCAGATAAATATTGAAGTCGGATTTCTCACAAATGGATAATTGCCGCCAAAATCTTCCTGGAAGACTCCGCCATAGCGTGACCATTTTTCAATATTGTTCAATAAAAAAACTTCTTTAAAAAGTTTAGCAATGTATGTGTAAAGCTTTGCAAAATTGTAAAGTTTCATAAATGTAAAACATTTTGTTGATTTCCAAAAAAAAAGAATGATCAAAATTGTCTAATGTCTTCGTCGTCTACATGTATTTTCTCCGTTAAGGGCCATCTTCGTAACAACCTTGTAGCCAACAAAACGTAGATAAAACGGTCTCAAAATGTTCTTGCCTCGTGTGTACGTATGAAAATATCTGGGCAAAGCACACAGAGCCCGACGTCCCACTCTCTCTCTCCCTCTCTCTCTCACTGGTTCTCTATCCTCCATCCGACAACCCTTTAGCTGGTCGATATACCAGTCCCTTCGGCATTTACGCGAAGCTCACGCGACCGTGAAACGAAATTCGTTCGTACAAATTTACCGACGAATAAGCGCGAACGACGGATAAAGCGTGTGTGGCGCACGAACGAAAAATTGAGCAAGGGCAACTCTCGGTCTACTCGCAGCCCTCGAGGATATGCCTTTTAGCTTAATTGAGTTTCTAATCCTCCCACACTGTGTGACTCCATCTCGTTTGTTCCTATAACGCAGGGAGGATACACCTTGCGCTCTTGGATTCGCCGACGTCATCAGAGGGTAAATATTCACCTACCGGTGCGGGGAGGGGGGAGGGAGGGAGAGGGATGTAATACCCCTGTTGCGGTCGGTTCGCGACCCTCGGACGAAATATTACGGCGCGACGATATATATCCGTGCGGCAGAGTCAGAGAGATATGAAACGAGAGTCGGAATTCGGGAAGGAAAGAAAATAAACGAGGAAATTGAGCAATGTTTATATAAACAATATTGATCATTCGAATTAAATAGCTCCGAGTGGAAATTGTGCCAGTCTGTCTTATCCCGTGCGAAAATTGAGTTCGGGCTTTGATCGGGCCCATCCTAACTTTCCTTAACTTTATTAAGGCCCTAGTCTGGAAGTCTCACATGAGCCATCAGTGGCTGGTCATACTTTGCTATCAAGGGCCATTGAAGGCAAAATAATCAGGACCTTTAAAATTGCCTCAACGGTGCCTCATAATAAATTATTGCAGCCATATGCGTAAGTGCGTATGTGTGTGCACTGTGAAGAAAGTAATGTGTTATTTCAATACATTTGAGGCTTAGAATTCTGTCCCATTGACACGTTTGATTCCGCGTTGTTCCAATGAACGCACTGCATGCGTGTTGGTTCAAGGCGTCCACGGCTCGTCTACCAAACGCATAGTTTAATTATTACAGGGTGTCCAATAGGAAGTTGCTGAAACTAATCGGCTGTCATTTCAAAACACGTGCACAGAATCAGAAAAGCCAAATTGCTTTAAATAGAGAAAACTCTGCAGTTTTAAACGCACATAAATAAAACCCAGACAAATATTTTTTATGTCAATTTATTACATCTTATAAAAATAACGAAAAAGTACAGTGATTAATGATAGATATTTTCGAAGTGCGAACCGTTAGATTGTGCACAAAAATGAATTCTCTTTTGAAAACTGTGAAAAACTATGTCCAACATATCGTTCGTAATGCCGCGAACCACTTCCTGGATGGCCGCGATCAGTTCTTCTACTGTGCTGGGGTTTTTAGCGTAACAATGATCTTTAATGTAACCCCACAAGAAAAAATCACAAGGGTTCAGGTCCGGTGAGTACGGAGGCCATTCTAATCCGCCTTGAGCAAATTTCGGGTACCCCAGACCGATTACTCGAGTCCCATATACGCGATGAGTAGCTTCAAACACCTCATGAGTCCGGTGCGGCGTCGCTCCATCTTGCATGAAGTAAAATTTTTTAACCAGTCCCCTCTTTTTTGCATAAGGGAAGAATTTCGTTTCCAAAAGCTGTTTGTAACTCTCTCCTGTTACCGTAGATTCCAAGAATTGCAAATAAATTCCTTTTACTGAAATCGACTTCGTTGATCTTCTCTGGTGTAGTCACCGTAACAGATGGACCTGGCAACTCGTGTCTACCGTCCTGGAGTGTACCATACTCCACGAAGTTATCGATTATCCTACAAATATTAACGTAAAATTACTTCAATGCAGTTTAATTGAATTGAAACACAAGTTGTGTGATAGATGAATATGAATAAATATTAAATTCTTACCTTTTCAGAGTGTTTTCGCTGGCAACTCTATGAGTTCTAAACTTAGTACGAAACCCTCCATACGCATTACTATAAATTTTTCCCCTCGAGAAGAAGCACTCAATAAGATATACTTTTTCTTCCGTGGTGAGCTCACTCATTTTGACGCGCGCGTACTTGCTTCAACCACGGCTGGAATAAAACTGCGGGGCCTCAGGTATGCGCCTTAGAAAAAGGGACCCCTATTGAATTCATGGAGGGAAGAGACACTTATTTAGTTTTAGCAACTTCCTACTGGACACCCTGTATATTTAATCGATCTCGATAATTATTATGCTACGACATTCGTTAGTCAAGTATTGGGGAAATCGCTACTAGGGAATCTACAACTACACCTCTTGAGGGCTTACATACACCTGGGTAGGTCAAAAAGATTGATTTTTCAAAAAGGTGCTCATTCGAAAGTACTATCCTTTGAGTGTCTACCCTGAAAATTTCATAAGGAAATTCGCAGTAATGACGAAGTTATAGCGTTTTGTAACTAACCGGGTGAGCAACGGCTAACGGTTGGGGCGCAGGTAGACGCGGCCTTTGTCATCTGTTTGACTATGAGCTTGACTATGAATGAGGTTGACACAGCTAAAAAAAAGATCTAATGGAAGCGTCAATATCTAAGGAAGATCCGTCATATGGCCCAGGAATCGACGATTTCATGTAAGTTTAAAATAAACCAGTTATTTCAGTGTATAGCGTACTCAAAGCTTTAAACGCGTTTTACTCGAAACAGTGTTTTCAAAATCGGTACCAGAAATATCTTCGTAACTACTGGACCGATCGGGATCAAGATTTGCACACTTATGCTTCACACAATAATCTAGTACTTATCGAGCCGTTTTTTCGATACCTGGCATAGTTTTTTTTTTCATCATAAGTACGGAACAATTTTGAGGCGAAAAATCGCCTCTTTTATTCCAGTGACTGCCATGACCCGAAAAAATTAAATTTTTAAATTCCGGCTCGATAAGTACTAGTTTTATCTATCTATTTTGAGAAACAATTTTTTTTTACATAAAAAATGGCAGAGGCACGTCTGGTACCGCAAACACTGTCAACAAAAACACGTCCCAGGTAAACGACTGTAACTTTTTTACCGTTTAAAATTTTTTAACCACATTTTCACACAATGTAGATAAAATGTCATACTTTAAAATGTATATCATGGTTGTTCAATAAAATTCAGTTTTAAACACAAAAAAAAATCTTAAACGTAACCTTACTTTTAGCCGTCTCAGGTGTATGTAAGCCCTCAAAGGATTTTACTTGGTCTCCGTACTTAGACCACAGTTTTAGTCAACCTACCTATCCTACCATTCCCTAATAAGTGCCCGGCCTGGCTCTTTTGCGGAAAACCCTACTATAGAATCCACAAATAATCCATTGAAGGCCCCGTATTGAATTAGGTATACCCTGCCAATTTTCCGCACGGAATCCAGACAGAAAAATTCTATTGATAACAACTAGATGCATCGACTTTATTTTTTTATTTAATTGAATTAACTAGATTTTTCGTGAAATTAAATTTTTCCTATAGCGTTCCATTATTGAAATTATTTATTTCGAATATATTTATTTATCCAAATCAAGTTCTATTTAATATCGTCTAATATACGAATATCTTATTGATTCCTAACAAATCTGTTCAATCCACCAAATGTATCTATATAATTTTTTTTTGAAATTTAAATTAAATAGAATTTTCGTCGAGTTAAATATTTTTCTACTTGATTCAATTAATGGTCTTCCTTTGTTACAACAAATAACTTACTCATTTGATTCGAGCTATTGGCCAACGTTTGGGTTTGTTTGGGTCAACACACATTTTTATTTTAATCAAATAGACGTTCATTCACGCTAATAAAAATATTTTTGATTCGAAAATATCTCCCATACGTTCAAAGAAAGAACCTGCTTCCTTCTAATCTTCATTTATTTAATTTATATTTATGTCATATTTAACAAGAATAGCTGGAACAAATAAAATGGAAAAAAAATTCTTTTCTTTTTTTTACGTCATTATTTTTTACGTAAAATATTAGTTAAAAATCCAAGAATCAGCGCTGGAAATGTTGATTAGCCAGTAAGTTACTTAAATCATCGAGTTTTCGAAGTTCGAAACTTAAACACGTTTTTCTCAAATCTACTCTTTTTAAGTTTTTGGGAAACATAAATTTAAAACGTGTCGACCGATCGTACTCAAATTGTACACACAACTCAGTAACAATATTACTATGACCTTATACCTACTTGTTTATGAAAATCACTTTTAAAAAGTACTTTTTCAATGCAAAAGAGAACAAAAATGTTGTGTATATTTTTAATTGTCAACTTGTTAAATGTTTCTTAAAAGTCAAATTCATTCAAACATTGTAATTATGTAATAAATTGTACCTAAAGTTTGTAAAACGTTTTGTTCCTTTCTGAAAAAAAAAATGATCAACAATTGGCTAGTTGTCGTCTCCATGTCTCCCTTTTCAATTCGACAAAAATGTTTCACTTCCATGGCTGATTGTTCGTGGTTCCTCTTTGATTCTTTTGAAAACTGTTTTAAACCGTGCTCAGTAACGAGTGTCATTTGAATAAATGACGCACGTGCGATTATGTGGCTCCGTAAATATATATATATATATATGTATACGTTGCAGTAATCCAAGTCCGGTGATTGTTCTTATCCCCGTCAGAACGATGATGGTACGGGAGAAAAACGGACAGCACCGACAACGATCAATCATTGGCATTGAGCGAAGGGACCGCGTTCGCAAGCATAGGGCCAAAGTTTATTAGCTCGAAGTATCCGGCGGGCAAACTCATTCTCATCCCCGTTATATACTCACTGTACCTACCGTTATCGTGCCTATATCCGCTGGACGGAAGTACGAGGAAAATGAACTTTGCTAACGGGCCAAATCCAATAAAGCGAAGATCCTTTTACGTTACAGCCACTCGCCCACCCCCCCCCCCCCTCCCGGCCCCCTACGACATTTTCATTACTGAATTAAACATGATATTACTCGCTTGGAGTGAAATTTTCCATTGGATTTTCAATATCGAACGTTACTATGGATTCGCTAAATGGATCTCCTGTGAATCGACAAGCCATTGCCGAATCCTTTTTGCCCCTGATCAGGCTGAGGAGTTTAGGCAATTGCCCAAACGTGCAGAAATTTTTTGCAAAGTCCCCAGATCCTACGACATTCCTATAGGGATTTGATAGGGACGCCAGGAAGTCCACATTGGTTTGACGTAGTCTTGAGAATTCTTCAGCTGAACCTCTCAACCTGGAATGGATTGGATCTCCCTAAACATACTTTCGTGGTCCCGTGGACAAATTTTTTCAGGAGTCCCAAGACGCACCCATATTTTTATAGGGATTTATCAGGGATACCGCACGTAGGGAAACGTCATTGGGATCCAATTGGAATCTGCAGAGTTGCTTGATGAACGCCGTTGGAGAATTCTTACCACGCTCGAATCGAAAATGTGTAAAAAGTCATGAGAAAAAACTCGACGTGTTGAAACATAACCTGCACGCTTCGCGAGCATGCGTATGTGTTTCGTGATATTATGCCGAGTAAAGAAAAATAAATAAATGATAATTACAGTGGATTTTCATCGACGTGATACAAATCGATTTTTCAGATATACTTTTTTCAGCGACTTGTACTCTTTTGTAGATAAAATTTATACTTTTTTAACCCTAGAACTCATGTACGGGGTAGAAACCCACCCCAGTCGACTTACAAAGTGCGCTCCTAAGCTACGAGTATAAATTGACATTGTTAACTGGTGACCGTGATAACAATACAGTTTTACTAGCTGGCCGTAAGGGCAGGCTGACACCCGTATAGAAATTTCTTAGGGATATCTAAGTTTCGATCAGATCCCGATCGGGATATGATACGAATTCCCTAGAAGGGGTATCCTCATCGGAATCCAGACGGCGATGAATTTGAAATACGTATTAAAAACATTTTTCTTAGCAAATTACCCGACTAGAAATTTTGATCCGGCAGCCTGAAGACTGATCCGGCCCCGATCAGGCTGCAGTCCGTAATGCCGTAGTACGGCACGCCTGATCAGGGCCGGATGTCCACCGGATCAGTGGAACCGTAGTACGGGCGTAAAAAGGCACACTGATCAGGCCGCACAGGCTATCTTACTACGGCCTGATCAGTGTGCCTTTTTACGCCCGTACTACGGTTACACTGATCTGGTGGACATCCGGCCCTGATCAGGCGTGCCGTACTACGGCTTTCCGGACTGCAGCTTGATCTATTCCGTGTTGAAGCTGCCATATTTGAGAGTCTTGGCGGTGTATGCACGCGGATACACTGGAAAAATACTACCAGAATATTTTTATTCATCATTTGTTGCCTTTTTTATTTTTCATTTCAGGCACGGCAGCCGGATCAGGGCATGGCAGCCGGATCCTGGTCGGATACCAAAAAGCGTTACACGCCTGATAAAGCCCTGATCCGGCCGGCTGTTCAGTGCCGTAGTACGGGATACGGATGCCGGATCCGGCCCCGGTCAGTGCCGTAGCAAAATTTCTAGTCAGGTAAATATATATTTTCTTAGTTCGAACGATTTCCATTTAATTTAAATATAATTACTTAGAATAAATAACCTATATCACTTTTCTCTAGGAAATATAAGTCTTTCAAGGTCTATATATTGTTTTTTCAAAAATTTCTATTAAATGTAAAGAATTTTTTTCGAAATTCTGTTATTAAAATATATAAGTTTTGATAGTTATACTGTAGCACCAATTTGTTACCTAATCGTTTTTCAGATCCTTGAATAAATGATTTTAAAAAACGTCCAGCGTCTCCAGCTGATACGGATCGGTATCTCCTGGTGATTTGTTACATAAATCCCTGGGATCCGATTCGATATCGAACTAGATCTTGTTTTACAAGTTCGGGATTCTAGCCTGGATCCTATGCAAAGTTTCTCTTTCGATTCTGACTAGAGTCCTTAATAGTTCCAGATTAGGATCTTGGCCGGAATCCGATTTGCGGGCGTTACATTTCGCTTTCAGATTCTATCCGATATCCGACTGAATCCCGATTGACAATCCAGGATCCTAATCCGAATCGGACTGTATCTATGACAATGTTTCTGCACGGAACGATGAGATTCATCAGGAATCCTATTGAATTCTGTTCCATAATGTGGCAATCCTTTAGGATTCAAATTTGATGCGTGCATTGAATTCCAATGGGGAATCCCGATTAGAATCTAATATACGAGGGTAACGTTTTAGTATAGGGATCCGATGCAACGATTCATTGGATCCCTATCAGAAAATGGGAACGAGTATGGGAATTCAATAGGATCCCTACAATAATTTTCGCACGGGGAAGTGCTCCGCAATTCCTTGCAACGAATGTTCTTGTTCATTTTACAGCACGGCTTGGTTACTAAAAAGAAGAAGAAGAAGAAAAAAATAAAATACGGTTGCCAAGCCGAAGGTGGTGGTCGGTCCGCAGTTGCGTATAGCGATGTCCAGGGTTCCACGGTAACGACGAGGCTTGAGGACGAGCGAGCCGTACAATCGTGCCGTCGTGGAGAAAAACTAGCGCCCCGTGGAAGCAGCACCGGGATATGCTTTATTTTTTTTTTCAAAGAAAGCTTGAGGGAAAAAAAGGATGAAGGAACGAGCTCGCCACAAAATACGTGTGAAAAAGGGGAGCTGGTCTCGTAAAAGCGTTATTTTTTTTTTAGCTTGGGAGGGAAAAAAGGTAAAGGGTAGGCGGAAGAAATAAGCCGTGAAGAAAGCTCGTGGGAGAGAGAGAGAGAGAGAGAGAGAGAGAGAGAGAGAGAGAGAATGAAATGTAGTAACATACAACGATGGAGAAGGGGGCGTCAGTAGGAAAGAAACGGATGAGACGAGTGTTCTCTTCCATTGGCGGTGGTATTCGTGTCGGTAAGGGTCGCTGATGCGGTCGACACGGGGTACGTTTGGACCAGGGGCTTTAGGTGGCATGCCCGCGGACCTCGTAGTGCACACGTGCCTCGCATTTATGACGTGTAACCATAGATTGCACGTTATATCTAGGTACGTGTCGGGTTACACATGGCTAAGGGTGGCTCTCTCTCTCGCTTTTTTCCTCCCCCCTCCCATCCTCTCTCTCTCTCTCTCTCTCTCCCTCTCTCTCTCTCTCTTTCCCTCGTCCCTCGAGCCTTTTTGCTCAGCGTCGACGCGCCTTCAGGAAAAAGCGCATCAGCCATGCAGAAGCGTAGCTCCGCGACTTCGAAAAACGAGAGAAAGAAGAGACGTTGAAAGTTTACAGCCACGTATCATAATAGCTGTTATTCAGAATTTACTGGATAACTTTGCCAGCCTCCAACGAGCATGTATACGTTACGGGAATAACGTCTTTATGGCTAGTTGCATTTGTCAAAGCCATCTGCATGCTCGGCTTCGATCTTTGACAACGAGCCACTTTGCCAAAACAACCGATTACGAATGTAAAATATTTTTCATCGGTACAATAAATACAGCAGTCCAATCAGTACAGGATGTCTCAAAATGACCTGACATTTTCTATTGCCCGCCTTTTTTTTCCTTGTGGCGAACATAGACGTATCAATCTTTGACAACTGGCATCAGGAAGTATTGAGGTTTAGCCATGGAGAATGACACGATCGAGCAACGCATAGAAATTGTGAAAATGCAATGTGAAACGATGCAGTTATTGCAGACGAAGTTTTTCATGGTCGTGTTATCTCGCGCCGCGGCCATGTGAATTGGCCACCAATATCGTGCGATTTGACGCCATTGGACTTTATTCTTTGGGCTTTTCTGAAAGGAAAAGTGTATGCCAATGATTCACATACCATTCCGGAGCACAAGGAAGCAATTGGACGCAGCATTAATGAAATTGGTCCGTAATTATGCCAAAATGTTATTGAAAATTTCGTCAAAAGAGTGAACGTTTGCAAACTGGGCCGAGGCGGCTATTTATCGGTTATTGTGTTCCACACATAACCTCCATGTTTTTACCTTGTGTTGAATGGGTTACGTTGGTTTCGAAGCCTAAAAAGCATATTTTCTCTATTTTTGTTAAATATAATATAGAAATTATTTTTATTCAAAATGTTAAACACATAAAAGAGCCACATTTCAACAATATTTTTTTTTTAATTTCATCAAAAAATTTGGGAAATTGAGCCGGTGGGACCTGGTTTCCGGAGACCCCTAAAAAAAAAAGTCTCCTCGTCGTGGTCAGGATAACTCATGATAGCTTTATCTGGAATTAAAAATCCAAATTTTTTCTGTCAGTAGATAAGTATAGCTCGTGATTGAACGAAGAATTTTTTTGAAAAATTGAAATTTCAATTTTTGGCAGTTATATGCAAAGCAGTTCAAGTTTTGGTACAATTTACACTACGTGTAGCCTTGTAAAATTAGTTGTAATCGAAGAAAAAAAAACCTTCGTTCAATCACTAGTCAATGCTATTTTTGAAGAAGTGTGCAAAATTTCAACAAGGTCGGTGCATTAGTTTTTGAGAAATCGTGTCCACCGACTTCAAAAATAGTGTTTTGAGAAAAATGCGTATACCTGCGTCGCTCCCGGCCGGTCTTTCCCAACGAGGGGAATTCCCAAAGGCTCTCTCTCTCTCTCTCTCTCTCTCCTAGACTTTTAATCCGATTGACTGAAAACTTTGGGAGAATATTCTAGATATATTGTACTATTAGATAATAAAATTTAAAAAAAAATGGATTTTTTGAAATTTTCAAACCCACGTAATCCCTTAAAATAAAAATATTCGTACTTTTCAAATAAATAATACGTTTTATTAATAAATAAAAAGGTCAAGTCATTTTGAGACACTCTTTACATATATATTTACATGTCAAAGCGTCATATGCTGCCGTGAAATCTCGAGCAACTTGGTACACATTTAAAGAGACGTCTACCCCATTAATTCTTCACTATCAACCAATACAGGACAAAATTTCCCTTTCTCTCTCTCTCTCTCTCTCTCTCTCTCTCTCTCTCTCTCTCTCTCTCTCTCTCTGCGTATTTCCATTGATCTCTCGTAGATTCCAATGTGCTGCATTGAAATTGCTTAGATAACACCGATGCACGGAGATAGCTGCGCAAACTCGATCTTCCAAATCAAATACTTGCTTAGTCTCTCCTTCTGCCGGTTGTGCCTTCAGACATATATATATATATATATATATATATATATATATATATATATATATATATATATATATACTAAATATATAGTATATATACAAAAATAGGGTCAGTCTTTCTCCTCTGTCGATGATCCGGAGAATATATATAAAGGGTGTCCCAAAATTCACGCAAGATTTGAACTTTGCCCCATTTGTGCGGTAAAGTGTTGCCAACGAAAAAAAAAAGACAGCGTGACAGCTAACAGTTCAGGGTTATTGAAAAATGAAACGCTACACGAAAGAACAACGCGTTTTCATTGTTGAGCAATATTTTTAAAATAACGAAGGTTTAGAAGCGACAGTTCGCAATTTTCGTACAAAATATGGTCGGAATAGTGATTTAACTTCATCAACTGTGAAGAGATTAATTTAAAAATTCAGGGACACTGGGTCAATTAGTGATCTTAGACACTCTGGCCGTCCTTCGACAAGTCGTTCAACACAAAACATCGAAGCAATTCGTGAGAGTGTTGCTGAGAGTCCAGAAACATCAATTCGGCACCGTGGTCAAGAATTGGATATTTCGAGAAGCTCTCTACAGCGTATTCTTACGAAAGATTTGCATCTTCATGCTTACAAAGTTCAATTGACTCAAGAACCGAACTGACCACGCACAGCGCGAAGAGAGTTCGCTGAATGGATTATGGAACAACAAGTGGATGCTGATTTTTCGAAAAAAAACATCCTCAGCCATGAGGCTCATTTTTTATCCCGATGGATTCGATCTCGATAAAATTGTCGAATTTGGGGTTCAGAAAATCCACGAGTGATTGTTGAGAAACAAATTTATATGCTATTCCATACATGACCCTATACTGTATACTTTATGAATCGATAAAAAAATTAACAATTTTTCATTAAAAACCTGTATTTTCTATCAAAATGACTTCTTGCGTGAATTTTGGAACACCCATTATATACAGGGTGGACCACGCAACATGTGCACCTCTTTTACGACCAAAATATGCGTTGCACAAAAAAATGTTTTATACAAAAGTTACATGGTTTATGAGGCTACACTATGTGGTGCATTTATTTTTTTTATAGGTGGAGGCGCTTCGAAGATTTGAAGGTCAACTTTATTTTTTCAAATGGAGTGCTATATTTTTTATAGCGTAATATGATAGAGTATCGAATTCTGAGTAAAAAGGTATAGACCTTTATTAGCCCTAGAGATAATAGCTAACGAGTAATTTCACTTTATTACTTAAAAATTTTCTTCACGTAATATCAAGTTGGAGATTCAAATCTACTACAAATTTCTGAATGGCAGTGTTTACATCACAGTGTTTATCAATATGAACACATTTACCGCATCACACACACTTATCATGATTCACAATCTTCTCAACGATTGTAATCCAGTATTAAAGTATCCTTCGGTGATTGTGCGTGATTATTATCAGAAAGATAAAAGTGAAAATGAATGAATGAATCTCCAACTTGATATTACGTGAAGAAAATTTTAAAGTAATAAAGTGAAATTACTCGTTAGCTATTAACTCTGGGGCTAATAAAGGTCTATACTTTTTTACTCAGAATTCGTTACTCTATCATATTACGCTATAAAAAATATAGCATTCCATTTGAAAAAAATAAAGTTGACCTTCAAATCTTCGAAGCGCCTCCACCTATAAAAAAAATAAATGCACCACATAGTGTAGCCTTATAAACTATGTAACTTTTGTATAAAACATTTTTTTCTGCAACGCATATTTTGGTCGTAAAAGAGGTGCACACGTTGCGTGGTCCACCCTGTATATTCTCCTCGGATCTTCGACAGAGGAGAAAGACTGAACCTATTTTTTTTAAACATATCTGCCTTGAGTAAGCAGGAAGGGATTTTTCCCTGCATAGGAGAACCTACGTTATACGATACGGCAATATTTATCGTTTGTTTTGATGAGCGTTTAGTGATATAGTGTGTTTGCACGGACACGCTTGTGCGCCTGTGTAGGTGCGATATGGGTCCATGTAACACGTATAAGTATACATTTTATCGCGTTAAGACAGTCACGTGCGCTGAGGAAACTCCCAAGGGTGGCAAGTCCGCACGTTCGTGCGGACAGATAATGGGACAGGTACAGTCAGCGGCGGACGGGGGGGGGGGGGGGGGGGCAGGAGTGCGGAGGTGGCAGGAGTGCGGGGGTGGCGGTTGAAAGGAAAGATTGTGGAACGAATGATGATCCTCTTTGTTGCGCTCGTGGGGGGAACGCAGCCATGTTCCGTTTTTCCATTTTTGCGATTTATGTGTTGACACCGAAAAGCAAAAGTGCCAGTGGAAGTTCTTCGCTTATAATCGGCCAAATTCCTCATATTTCAACAACATCTACGAGAACGAGGCAACATTTGCGACCGAAGGAAAAACGAACGCAGGGAAAACCTGGCAGGTGGGCGGTGGATGAGGAGGGATTGGGGGGGGGGGGGGGGGGGTGAGGTAAAAAACAGGAAAGCACGAAAAAAAGAATCGCCTAGGATAAAATGCCGCTGGTCTCGTGTATATTTTTGCGAAACTCGTAACATATTGTAACGCGTCGACGTACTCGAGCATTGTACCCTCGTAGCCCGAAGTATTGGGTTGGCAAATTATTACTTTCGGTTTTGAATGTATGAACGGTATGAAGAAAACCGAAGGAACTTCTTTGCCAACGCAATAGAACCTGTGCAGAAATTTCTTGGGGATACCTAAGTTCCGATTGGATTCCTATTGGGATATGATACGAATTCCCTAAAAGGGGTATCCTCATTCGGAATACAGATGGCTCCCACTACGTTGCACAAGGCGGAGACGTGGTGGCACGAGTTTGAAATACCTATTCCAAGTACGTATTAAGGGATTGCGTGAGTTCGAAAATTTCAAAAAAACCATTTTTTAAATTTTATTATCTGATAGTATTACGTGTATGACTTAATTTTTACAGATTTTTCGGCAAATTTATGTAATATAAAAAAATAGAGAACATCGAACTTAATCTTGGAAATATTGTCCATCGTTTTCTATGACCTTGCGCCATCTCTCAGGTAACATACGAATGCCGTCGCGAAAGAAACTTGCAAGCTTCGAGGCGATAAAGTCATCGACGAATTCACGCACATCGTCCAGGCGTTTTGAACTGTTTATCCACTAAGGCGTGCTGCATTGACCGGAACAAATGATAGTCGGATGGGGCCAAGTCTGGTGAATATGCCGCGTGCGGGAGAACTTTCCATACCAAGTTCAAGAGGGTCTTCTGAGTCGCGCGAGCAACGAGAGGTCGAGCGTTGTCATGCAGCAGTATGACTTGCCTGCTTGCTTGCCCAGTAAATAGCCTTTTCTTATCAAGTTATTCGCTCAGTTTGTTCAATTGTCGGCTGTAGCGTTCCGCAGTCACCGTCTGACCAGTTTCCAGGAGTTCGTAATAAAGCACACGCTTCATATGCTGTCCAGGGCGGATCTGGTCACTAAGATCGAAATTACCACTTCTAAAACCTTTGTATCAATAATTACACGTTTCATAAGACACAACGTCGGCACCAAGAACACTACAAATTGATTCTCGTGCTTTAGAAGCATTTTTTCCTCGTTGGAATTCGTATGAAATGCAGTGCCGAATGTGCTGTTTATCAGTTGCCATCGTAAACTCTGCTATTCTGAGAGGTTATGTAACTCACGTAGACTTGTCGTTCGGTGTTCTGAAAACTTGCGTCCGATCCTTTCAAAACCACAAAAAAACCGCGAAAATATTTCTATTTTAAATATAATTTTAAGCTCGAAGAAAAAATCTGTAAAAATTAAGTCATACACCTAATACATTGTGTCTAGAATATTTTCCCAAAGTTTTAAGTCAATCGGAGTAAAAGTCTAGGAGAGAGAGAGCCTTTGGGAATTCCCCCTGTTGGGAAAGACCGGCCGGGAGCGACGCAGGTATAGGCATTTTTCTCAAAACACTTTTTTCGAAGTCGGTGGACACGATTTCTCAAAAACTAATGCACCGATCTTATTGAAATTTTGCACACGTCTTCAAAATAGCATTAAAGACATTTTTTTTCACATTTCGAATAGTAATAGCAATGGACACCCCCTTCCCTCCAGGAAAAAAATGATTCATAATCATATCTGCATAAAGTCATTAGGTACATGTTCCCTTTTGCACAATCTTGCTCGTTCCATAGCTAGGAGCACCTAGACACAACGATATTAAAACAGTACGGTGCAGGCTGCGTACGTATGCAGTAGCAGCAGCAGCAGCAGCAGCAGCCACAGGGGAAAAAAAAAGAAGCGCAAAATAAAAGGACAAGAGGTTGGAAGGTTGGCTCGGAAAGAGGAAAAGAAATAGCTCGGAGTGCACACTTTGGTCAATAGCATTGTCGAGAGGGGTCCCGAGCGAGATAGAGGCGCGTATATGCCGGCTGCGGATATCACCGGTGCTCTCTCGTTTCGACTCCTGCCGGTGCGCTCGCCAAAGTGCACTTTCACCATTCGCCATACCTACGAGTTTGTCGAGGACAGCCGGTGGCTCCATTATGCTCTTAAAATATTGACACTCGATATTTCGAGGAACCCAGAACGAATGTACAGGATACATCGTACGTTTGGAAAAGATAATAAAAAAAAAAACAAACATTCTCCACTTTTTCATTGAATTCTGCACCATGGATGTGTATACCTATCATTGAGCGAGGCTGAATTATTAATTGACACGTGACAGCAGCAGGTTTTTATCCTTTTCCAGCCTTAGCGTCATCATCCAAGGCGGAGATGAGCAGAGTTACATTGACAAAAAAATTCTTTTCATATTAACTAGATGCGTCTATTCGATTTTTTTTTGTATTTGAAATTTTCGAAAAATCGATCGTTTGTTTTAAAAAGAATAGCTTGAACAAAAAAAAATTCTAACAAAAAGGAACGTAGTATAAATCAAATAAAAGTAAAATTTGGTTACCCAATTTTTTCAACCAATTAACTTACTAGTAGAAAATTAAGTCTAAAAGTTTGAGTACTCCCATTGTAACATGTTTTTTTTTTTCATTTTGTTGGTTCACACCGAAAGGCCATCGATTTTCTAATTATAAATATGTGCATTTTCTTTTTCGCACATTTAGTTCGACGCCGAGGACTGTCACCATCAAGCACTTGCGTCAAGGAAACTTACCGGTCAATAACTCAGCCGGTTTTAAAAAAATATTTCCGTAATTGTTTTTTTTTCGTTAGGCAGTTGAGTGATTGAATAAATGTTGTATAAAGAAACATTGATAATATACGCGTCACTTATTGCACGGCTTCCGTAAATGTACCTGCAAAAATCGACGAAATCGCGTATATAAGGGCCCTAAATATATTGCTGATTGTTGGTTCAAGTTTCGAGAGGACTTTTGTGATTGATCGTGATTTCCATGATAAAAAAATTTACCTGTGTCTTGTTTCCCAAATTCTTGACGCGACAGTTGAGATACGTGGTCTTTCCCAGAAGTGCAGTGACGTTTTTCGACGCTGCCGTGTCAAAGTACGGGCCCGACCTGGAAGCCGAATCATCGTCAAGCGCGTTCTGATGATTGTCCGCGTTCTTGCCACCGTCGGGTAAAAGACTGCTGTAGCACAGGACACCTGAAACAAATGAATATTATCATCATCAAATGGATTGCTGATGAGCGTAGAATAGAAAAATCTAGGCTGTGCGTATTGCCGTTCAACCAGGAGGCATCTCTGGCTAAGTCACTGAAGTGACTTCTAAACCCACGATACTGTTGATTTTTTCGTTCATCTGATAGAAGCAATGGGTCTGAAGTATGCATCGTTGCGAAACGATTTTTTTTCCAATTTTTGTACTCATAATTTTTTGCACATTTGAGCTCTAGGTCCTTAAAAAAATATCAGAAAACAATTTTGTTATGTTTTCGACCACCGAGACCCACCCTTATGGGGGGGGGGGGGGGGGGGGGGGGGGTGAAAGTTGAAAAAAATCCTATCTCACGCGGGTTAAAGATAATGATTTTTTTATTGGCATTGTCTTTAGCGTGACCCAAAACGAGCTCAAAAAAAAAATAGTTAATATTTTGAGTCTCTGGAACTAATCCTTATGGGGGTTGAAAGTCGAAAAAAAAAATCCTATCTCCCACGGATTGGAGATAATCATTTTTTTCATTGACATTATCTGTACCATCGCCCAAAAGCAGCCTTAAAAAAAATAGCAACGATTTTGAGTCTCCGGAACCCACCCTTATCGGGGGGGTGAAAGTTGAAAAAAATCCTATCTCCCACGGATTGGACATAATAATTTTTTTTATTGACAGTGTTGGTACCGTGGCCCGAAAGAAACTTGAAAAAAATAGCAACGACTTTCATTCTCCAGAATCCACCCTTATCGGGGGGTGAAAGTTGAAAAAAATCCTATCTCCCACGGATTGGAGATAATAATTTTTTTATTGACATTATTTGTACCGTGGCTCAAAAGGAGCCTAAAAATATAGTAACGATTTTTAGTCTACGGAACCCACCCTTATCGGGGAGTAAAAATTGAAAAAAATCCTATCTCCCACGGATTGGAGATAATCATTTTTTTATTGACAGTGTTTGTACCGTGGCACGAAAGGAACCTGAAAAAAATAGCAACGAGTTTCATTCTCCAGAATCCACCATTATCGGGGGGTGAAATTTGAAAAAAATCCTATCTCCCACGGGTTGGAGGTAATAATTTTTTTTATTGGCATTGTTTGTACCGAAGCCTAAAAGGAGCCTAAAAAATAGCAACGTTTTTGATTCTCCGGAAACCACCCTTATCAGGGGGGGGGGGGGGAATTGAAAAATATCCTCCCACCGTATGGAGGTAATAATTTTTTTTTATTGGCATTATTTGTATCGTGGCCCAAAAGGAGCTTAAAATAAGAGCAACGATTTTGAGTCTCCGGAATCCACTCTCAGGGGGTGAAAGTTGAAAAAAAAATCCTATCTCCCACTGGTTGGAAATAATCATTTCTTCATTGGCGTAGTTTGTACCGTGGCCCAAAAGGAGCCTCAAAAAAATAGCAACGTTTCTCCGGAAGCCACCCTTATCAAGGGGGCGGGGGTTGAAGTTGAAAAAAATCTTATTTTCCGCAAATTGGAGATAATCATGCTTAGGGCCCGGCTTTCCATAATCCTCCAATAATTGCCATCTTGCGTAGAAACACCAATGACTATGAATACAATCAGGCAATCCAAAGTGCTTGTTTTTAGGGTTGGCAACTAGTCACACGTATTTTGGTCAACGCCAGCGCGGTGTACTTCAGTAAACGAAAGAACTCGGATGACTGCGCATCAGATCATGCCAGTTTTGTCCTTATCCGCCTTGTCGATAGCCCAACGCATACGTAGAGACGCACCCTATAGACATACGCTTCAAAATAGCCACCGTTCATTCCGTTTCGTATAGTGAGTTGACTAACGAGTTCACGATTGGCAAAACGTTTTCCCGCAATTGTTTGCCCTCGTCACCGTTAAACACCGCCGATGCGCCGGTGTGCCGGACACGGCAGACGAAGCCGAGAGGAAAAAGGGAGGCTGATGACGGAAAATTTATTTCCAACGTACGCAAAAGCACGAATCGTATTGACCGTGGGAAGAGGAGACCTACCTATTATCCGGTAATTTCTCGTTTTGGCATTTGCGGCAGCGGATCAATGGTGTATATGTATATGAGGATAATTTGCATGTGGTCGCATGCGGCCAAATGAAGAAGCAAAAACGCAGTGTGAACTACGAAAACAAAGCGCTTGTATAAACGTAAAGCATTTACATTCGTATGCACATAAATGTGTGTATGTTTATAAATATATATATATTATATATTATACAGTGACCGGCAAAAATTTGGGACCACTAGTCGAAATTTCTTACCGCACTAAAAGCTAGATAACGGACTCAAAAATAAAGATAATTGAATTTCTCAAGTGGCGTTTCAAAGAGGACAAGTTTATCTTTTTTTTTTGCTTTTTTTTAGAAAATTCTGTAAGATTTTTTTCGCCCCGGTACGCACTCTTGAACGTGGCCATTTTTCGGCTATTTTTTGGCCGTCGAAAATTAACTCCAAAGTTTGTGGAAAAATTTTTTCTTCGATTTTTTCCATAGTAAACTTAAAAAGGATATCAAAACCTAAATTTTTGTTTTTTTAGAAAGTCTCGTACGATTTTTTTTCGCTCCATTATTGCATTTTTAGCTAAAAACGACATGTTTCAGAAAAAAAGGTGTCATCGAAGAACTACAGGGTTTCAGAGGAAATGACAAGAGGGTAAAAAGTTGCATAGGTTTACACTGGAGTGGCGAGAATTTTTTTCCGAATTTTTTTGGACATTTTTTTATACCATTTTTGATTGGAATGTTGATGAGTGGAGAGGCTCCACTTAGGAATGATGGGGTCTAGGACAATATATTAAGAAAGGAAATTTGTTCACATTTTTATTTTTAATTAATTACAATTGTTTTTAGAATAAAAAAAAATTCATTTTAGTTTTCAAAAATAAAAAAAATCTCGAAAAATTGTAGATAATTAAAAATGAAAATGTAAACAAATTTCCTTTCTTAATATATTGTCCTAGACTCCATAATTTCCAAGTGGAGCCTCTCCACTCATCAAAGTTCCAACCAAAAATGGTAAAAAAAATGTCCAAAATAAAACAAAAGGTTCTGGCCACTCCAGTGTGAATCCATGCAACTTTTTACCTTCTTGACATTTCCTCTGAAACTCTATAGTTCTTCGATGACGCTTTTTTTTTCTAAAACATGTATTTTTTAGCTAAAAATGCAATGCTGGGGCGAAAAAAAATCGTACGATACTTTCTAAAAAACCAAAAATGTAGGTTTTGATATCATTTCAAAGTTTACCATATAAAAAAAGGACGAAAAAAATGTCCACAAACCTTGCAGTTAATTTTCGACGGCCAAAAAATAGCCGAAAAATGGCCACGTTCAAAAGTGCGTACCGGGGCGAAAAAAAAATCGCAGAGAATTTTATAAAAAAGCAAAATAAAGGTAAACTTGTCGACTTTGAAACGCCACTTGAAAAATTCAATTATCTTCATTCTTGAGTTCGCTATCTAACTTTTAGTGGGGTAAGAAATTTCGAATAGTGGTCCCAAATTTTTGCCGGTCACTGTATATATTATACGAATACATGATGCTTGAAAATATTCTAATTACTTTTATGGCTCTTTGCAGCGTAAATGTTAAATTTTCTCACAGGAGAGCCTTTGAACTACCTCTCATATTCCAATGCTGTCGAAATAACCGGGTAATATAAATATACTAGTGATGCAATGCTTCCAGCAGCGTTATTTTTGCAACATTTTTCTAGAACATGTAGCTATGTTGAATAAAAATGTAGACCTGGAAGAATCAACGTTTCAATAAAAATTGCACAATCCACATCATTTTGTATTAGGACTAGTTTCCGGCCACAGCTTGGCCCGCGTGGAATTTGGCTTGAATGGATTAGGGCCTCAGAGCAGAGATGCTTCTGAACAGATTGCCTTCAAATCGAAAAAAGACGAAATCATGACGAGTATTATTTGCTTTGAAGAATATTTATATCGAGTTTCAAATCGATACACGCCAGGCATAAAATTTTCCATACAAAATTCTACACTGTTAAAAAAAAGATTTGATTTAAATAGGATCTATTTAAATCAAATAGGGTTTTTTTCTTGTCTCACAACCTATTACGACCCTATTTGCTTCAAATATATTTTTTTATTTGTTCAAGATATTCTTTTTAAATATTAAATATATTCAAATTAAATTAATCAAGATTAGATTCAAATTAAATAGATGAAGATCAAGCACGATATATCGCATGAATACGAGAAAGGAATATAGTTAATATGAAAAGAATTTTTCTGTCAGTGTACATCCCATTTCATCCTTTGAGAGGTTGATTTTCGAAAAATCCTTTCTTTGTGCACCTCTAGGCCCTTTGAGGAATATTTTTGTTCAGAATTTCATTGAGATCAAAGCGGGGAACTCGATTTTACCATATAAACTGCAACACCCCGTTGCACCCCTAATTACGGGGTTGTTTTGAAAAATCATAAACAATGCCTTCTCCCAAATAGTTTTTGAGTTTCGTCGTACACGCTCTTGTCATACAGACCGTACGTAAAAAAATCCGCAATGGTAATAAGTTTGAACCAAATGAACAAATTTGTCGATTTTTTTTCGTTCAACGTATTGTTCGATTTGACGCGGAGATAAATGGAAAGGCAGGAAGAGAGAGAGAGACAGAGAAAGATAGAGAGAGGGTGAGCTGGAAGAAGACCTGATGAATGGCGTGTCGAAATATCCAGAGTTGTATCGCAACACTTGTATCGCTTCTGTTATCTTTTCATCGCTCTGGTGGTCACCCCCTGACGTTGATCTACACGTAACACGATGAGGCTCGCCACAGGGTGTTGTTACAGGGTGCCTCTCTATTTCAAGTGTATTCTGACACGAAACACGCAAACGCAATTGTACGTATCGTTTAATCTTTACTCATCCAAGCACTTTGACGAAGAGTACGAGGCGCTAAAAAGTTCTCACGCGACACGAAGATAGTAAATGGGTCTGGAATGAAATTCTAGTCAAAAATCAATTTGCGTCAGCGACAGATTTTCTACTCAAATGATATTTGATATCAATGACTTTTACATTTGAACTAAAGTTTTCGTTTGGGTTGTCTAATTCATGATGGCTAAAATCATGCGGAAGATTGCCCAAGAATAGGACTCGGTGATGTGAAACGAAGGGACGTTTTCCATTGTAAAATTTTACCTCCGCATGTTCTCATTTCTATCCTCGTATCTTCGCATTGACGGTCGAATCGCTAAATCCGGATCCTAAATTCTCCAATTTTACGATTTCAGTCGCGAAGCCGGCTCGTAAAATATATCCGTGCCACAGCTCTCACCTTTCCTCCTGTCACGAATAACGATGTAGACAAAGCAAGGAAAAGAGGAAGAGTCCGCTCGTGTTATCCTTCAATCTGCAACCTAAGGATTTGTCGTCTTTCCTGTTCTATCTTGAGGTGACACATCAACTATTTGCCTCCGTGTATTTATTCCAAGAAAAAAATATATAGGTGCTTCTACAATGAGCACTTTGAGGCCTTACGCCACTCTAGAGGCCAAAAAAGGGCATATTTTGTGATTTTTTTTCTTCAGCGAAACCATAAAATAAATCGGAATTACAAAATAGGCGTTTTATTATACACGTAATTGACTAGAAAAAAATTATTTTTTTACAGCGGTACATGCCAAAATGCCGAACGTGCAGCATTTTTCCGACGACACCTTTATTTCTGGAAGGTCAACGGCCGGACCAACAGCTCCTATAATTTTTGAGTTATGATGAGACATTAAAGTTTTTTCGATTATATATTAGAATAGCTACAGAAGTACGTAGGATTTTTTTGATATATTGTTTTGTGTCAAAATGGCGCATTTCTAAAACAAAAAGTATGAAATGCCATGAGAAAATCGTCATAAAATTGTTTATAAAAAAGGAACTATGCAATATAATAAAAAAAATCCTACGTAGTGCCTAAGAAAATATAATTCTAAATATACAGTTAAAATTTCAAGTGAATCGGTTGAATTTTTTTGAGTTACGAGTCCGGCCGACGTGAAAAATGTAGTTTTGAGATGAAAGCGTTTAAAGTTAGAAGAAAATCACGACATGAATCAGGAGGGGTTGAACTAGAATTCGAAAATCAAGTACTTCGAGATTTTTCACACCCATAATCTTTTGGAATATAATTTTATAGGTACTGAGGTACATTTTTAACAAAAAAACAATCGATTTTTGGAAAATCCTAGAATGGCCTAAGGCCTTAAGACGGAGGATCAAAGAGCATTGGAATTGTTCCAACATACAATGCGGTTTTTCGTTTTTATCAGGTGACAAATCAATTTTTCATGATCCAAAGCTACGGGTCTTATCCAAAGCTACGAGCCATTGGACGCGACAATAGCTATCGATTCGTGTATCTAGCCTCGGGTCATCGTAAAATGACCTGACGGCCATCGTGGTACCCTTTATTCTATCTGCAACTGTCAGTAAAGCTCTCACTGCTTGCACAAATGAAACATTTCAAGAATTCCTGGACAGGTCTTGGGGGGGGGGGGGGGGGGGTTCTTTCTTCCACAAAAGGGATTGCTTCAGAGCCATGCTACATTACTGATAGGCTTTGAATATCCGCGGATAGGACGTAAATCCATATTTATATCTGTGGAGTCAACAAATCCAAGAATAATCGTTTGATTTTGATCTTTTCTTCTGGAAAGGAACATACACCGCAAAAAAAAAAATTCATTTACATCTACTTAAATCAAATCAATTTTTCCTTTGTCTCGCGGCCTACTATGACCCTATTTGTTTCAAATATATTTTTTATTTGTTCAAGCTATTCTTTTTAAATATTAAATATATTCAAATAAAATAAATAAAGATTAGATTCAAATTAAATAAATAAAGATAAAACACGATATATCGCACGGGTACGAGAAAGGAATATAGGTTCATGACATAAAAGTGCGGTGAAAAAAAGGTAAATTATTTTTCTTTTTTTGTCACTAACAAGGCTGTTATTTGAAAAAAAATAAAGGTATCATCGTGTCTTTTATCAACAGGCGCGCCTATTTATGTATAGGAAGACTAACCATTTTCCTCAACTGCAGAATATTACGACAGTCTTCTAATGAAAACAAAGCCATGAGATTTTTGAGAGACTTAGATTAGTTAAAACATATTTATTATTGCAAAATGCCGGGGAAAAAATGCTAAAAAACGATCATTTTTTTTCAAACACGTTCCAACATTCAATTCTCGATTTTTTTTTCAAAATATAGGTTCATGTTCTTAAAAAACATCTCAAAAATGTATAAAAATTTGTTGCACTATTTCAGATGCGAATTGCGAGCTGCACAATTCCCGCAAATCGACAACGACGATGAGGACACGCCAAAAGACACAGCGGATTACACCTTAATTAATGCATGAAATAACTAGAAAAAATTACCAGAGATGTATGAAAATATGAATAAATTATTGTCAGAGTTGCGTACATTTCCGTTTTTTTTTTCACAATAAAAAAAAATTCACAAAATCATCTAATTTTCGGTCTCCTATAGTGGTTGCCCGCCTTAAATGCTGACTGCGTGACTGCGGTAGCTGACTGCACGGTTGAGGAAAAGAATCACCGATCGCGATATGTAGCTCCCTCGACTCTCGGTTAAAGCGTGGGCAACTTCGGCAAAGTCTCGTTTGTCGAAAACTTACGAAAGTTACATTTCGAACGAACGAATTCTTGGTCTTGATAGTGGCCAAAGGTATGTCGATGGACTGAACGACAACGGAGCTCTCTATACGTATATGATGGTTGTAAATGAGAAGGGCGCAACTTTGACGATTTTTCACGCACAATTACGTAAACTCGTGCCTTTACTTGTTTGCCGGTGGTAGATTTATAGATGTATTTATAAAAGATTGCGGCAGCGGAGTGCGGAAGTGGCGGATGTGATTCCGGTATTCCGGATAACGTCCTGCTCCGTGCGATATGAAAAATTTATGTACTCACCGATTCGGAAACTTCCTATATCTGCAGCAAGGCGATTTCCATCATATACCGAAATACTTTACGACCACCGGTTTTCCGCGATCTAATTGCACGTTCATGTGCATCCCATTGCTCAAAAGAGCCCACGCACATCCACCCACACGTGAATCTATTCACGTTTCATCCCATTTCGATTGCGATTCGTTCGAAAGAGAAGTACCTTCGCAAGAGAAGTCCCTTGAGGATTTGAGGATTCGAGCGCGGAAAATCAAGTACAAGCAATGATTGGTCCTGATGGAGGTCCTTCAATAACCGTATAGAGACTAAAGTAGGTCAGAATTAGAGGCTGGGATAGAAAGAAAAATTGCACTGAAGACAGAACGTAGCTTGGTAAAACGGATAAGCTGAAAGCCATGGATATGTTCGCGATATGAAAGAGCTGCGGGATTGAACTTTGGCGAGGACCAAGAGCGATCCACCACGTGGAAGGTTCGCGATAGGAAGTTCTTTTCTACAGGAAAACGACCAGTTTCCAGCTGTTTTTCTGCTCTTCCACAGTCTTCATTCGTGCGCAAAGAAGTGGTTGAGCTACCGGAACGAATGGAAAACGGTGGTCTTTTTCAATTCATTTTTTTGCATAACAATTTTTTTGTAACTTCTTGAAAATTCAATAAAAAGACTAAAAAATGGATACTGAAATTTTTGTTGATTTTTTTTCACAAAGCCCGAAGAAACGTTCGAAAGTTAGGACTCTAGACCAAGATAATAGCCGTTTAAAGTTTGTCCGGGCGAATTGTACGTAAGCGTGGGTGGGTGTCTGTCAATGTGGAGGTCCTAATCGATGTGTTCAAGGATTCGGTTGATGGCTTTTGTGCTGTCAGGCCTCCGGCCGTATACGGAATAGCTGGATCTCCGCTGGATATGAGTTTTCGCGTGTATTCCGAAACGCGTGTGATCGGGTGAATGTGACGTGACGTTCAGAGAGGAGTGCACAGCTGTGTCTGCGGTAAGCAGCAGCAGCAGCGACTTCTATACATCGCTGGGCTATGGCATATGGGGGCGCACGAGTGCAGGCTCAGTTCACCCAACTTTTGTCGATAAATAATCTGACCGAGGAGCATCATATTTCTTTGCGGTGCTTTGCCGCGATGAACTGACCGACTCGTGGATCAGACGATAACTCTCTCTCTCTCTCTCTCTCTCTCTCTCTCTCTCTTTCTCTAGAGAGAGAGAGAGAGAGAGAGAGAGAGAGAGAGAGAGAGAGAGAGAGAGAGAGAGAGAGAGAAAGAGAGAGAGAGAGAGAGAGGGCGAGTTTTTTTCTCCATGTTCCTCATTCATGCTTGAATGTGTACTCTCTCTCTCTCTCTCTCTCTCTCTCTCTCTCTCTCTCTCTCTCTCTCTCTCTCTCTCTCTCTCTCTCTCTCTCTCTTTCTCTAGAGAGAGAGAGAGAGAGAGAGAGAGGGCGAGTTTTTTTCTCCATGTTCCTCATTCATGCCTGAATGTGTACGTCTCGTTTACCCTAGCACTTTTTTTTTTTCAACGGATAAAAGAATGCGATTCGCATCGCTCGGGGTGCGTTAGCTCATTCAGTTTACACGGCCGTATCAATGTTAGTGTTTGGGGTACGTGAGCGGACTATAAATTGTACATGCATACACCTGCTCTATGCAGCAAGGTGATTTTCAAAGCATTCGACTTCAAGGACCATCTCTATATAGTAGTCAACACTACAAATTCAAGTGTGCTGTTTGGATAACCTTTCGAAAAGCGGAAACCAAATTTCGATTTGACATTTGGCATACACCTTCATTCGAACGTTATAAGACTTGCCTTAAAAGGATTTTTCGCAATTTGCAATATTTTCCGAGAAATCGAAATTTTAGAAAGTTGTTACTTCAGCCCGCTGAGCATATATCTATCTTCATTTGAATTCTAGCTATACCTATATATGTTAAGGGGTTACGTGGGTTTGAAAATTTCAAAAAATCCATTTTTTTTGCCTATAATAACGCACGCTGCCCATACGCTATCGAGAGCTTGCAGCACTTTATTGTTTAATCGCAGATTAATTATTTATTGTATCACATAAACCATATTAATTGGAATGTCATTGTGATAATTGGAGAGTTTTATCGGATATCATGATGTAGCTTTTTTTTTAAAATATAACCACTATATATAAAGTGTTTCCCAAAATTCACGCAAGATTTGAATCTGAACTGTCAGCGTGACAGCTGATAGTTCAGGGCTATTAACAAGGGAGCGCTACACCAACGAACAATGCCTTTTCATTGTTGAGCAATATTTTAAAAATAATGAAGGTTCGGTAGCTACAGTTCGAAATTTTCGTACAAAATATGGTCGGAATAGTGATTTAAGGCTTTAGGCCACTCCAGGATTTTCCAAAAATCGATTTTCTTTGTTAAAAATGTACCTTAGTACCTATAAAATTATATCCCAAAACATGATGGGTGTGAAAAATCTCTAAGTACTCGATTTTCGAAATCTAGTGCAACCCCTCTTGATTCATGTCGTGACTTTCTACTAACTTTAAACGCAGTTATCTCAAAACTACATTTTTCAAGTCGGCCGGACTCATAACTCAAACAAATTTCAACCGATTCACTTGAAATTTTAACTGTATATTTAGAATTATATTTTCTGAGGCACTACGTAGGATTTTTTTAATTGTATTGCATAGTTCCTTTTTTATAAACAATTTTCTGACAATTTTCTCATGGCATTTTATACTTTTTATTTTAGAAATGCGCCATTTTGACAAAAAACAACATATGAAAAAAATCCTACGTACTTCTACAGCTATTCTTATATATAATCGGAAAAACTTTAGTGTCTCATCATAACTAAAAAAAATATAGGAGCTGTTGGTCCGGCCGTTGATCTTCGAGAAATAAAAGCGTCATCGGAAAAATACTGCACAGTGGCCATTTTTACATGTAACGCTGTGAAAAAATAATTTTTTATAGTCAATTACGTGTATAATAAAATCCCTATTTTGTAATTCCGATTCATTTTATGGTTTCGCTGAAAAAAAAATCACAAAATATGCCCTTTTTTGGCCCCTAGAGTGGCCTAAACTCTTAACTTCGTCAATTGTGAAGAGATTAATTTATAAATTCAGGGATACTAGATCAATTAGTGATCTTAGACACTATCCTATCATCGAAATAAATAATTTGTTTGAAAAAAAAAAGATAAAGTTTGTCCTCAAAGTAGCCAGGCGTGCTGATAGTCAACGTTGCATCGATAAAACGGGCTCAAAATGTCCTTTATGCGTAGGTGTACGTGTGTGCTTGCACGTTTATACTATCACGCGCTGTCGTTCTCGATTCAAACGAGTTATAACTCATAGTTTGAGCCACACGAGATCTATAACGGGATTCATTTCATTCCACGGCAAATCGGATTAATTTTCACTTTCGGCGGATCAACGATTTTGTCACACATTCATGTTTACATGTGTGTGTGTGTGTGTGTGTGCATGTGTGTGTGTGTGTAGGCGTCAATATATAGAAGCTTGAACAAAGCCCTCCATTCGGAGAATTCTGCACCGGGTAGAAAGAAGGAGAAGGGAAGAGGGAAAAGACTATTTCTCTTAGTGTTCCGTTCGGTACTGAGAACGGAAACAAGGGATCAACTGGGCGAGATGATTAATGGATCGAAATTGAATGAAAAATTGGTTTTGACTTGCGAAGCTTGAAATTAATGTGAACGTATGCCGATGATACAGGGATGTTTCTCATAGATGTGATAAAAAGTGTGGAGTGTTTTTTCAAAGTGCGATCGTTTCTTGAAAAACAAGTCGATCGATTTTTTTTTTACGTAAAATGTTGGTTAAAAGTCTTAAGAATTAGCCCGGGAATCGCTGATTAGCCAGTGAGTCAATGAAGTCAATGAGTTTTCGTAGTTTTAGACTTTAATCACGTTTATCTCGAAACTACATTTTTTAACTCTTCGCGGTCACCCGGGGTCAAAATGACCCCAAGCGCAACTCTAAGCCAAAATTACTATAAATTGTTAGCAGCCATTTAAAAAAATAATAAATCGCTTATTTTTCATGATTATCGTTCTTTTTTACACTCCAAAATGGCTCTTCGGATATAAGAATCAATATCTTTTTTGAAACGCCCACTATGAAGCTATTTTTTTCTTAAACTATCCTATCTTAAGAGTATTACCCTTAAATTTTATGAACAAAAATTGAAAATTGCAAGATTTGTTTCTTTTTTTAGTAAAAAGGAGCTTTTTACGCCATGACCCCTTGCTGATTTTTTTCCACCATTTTAAAATTCGATTAAAATATAATACCGAGAATGTCCCATTCTAGAATGTTCAAACTAATAGCCTGAATTTTTACGAGTCATTCGGAATGATACAGTCAACGCGGCAATCGTTTGAACATAGCTGGGGTCATTGCGACCCCCTGTGACCAGCGTGTTATAGCCAGAACGTTTGACCGCAAAGCTTTAAGTTTGTGGGAAACATAACTCTAAAACGAGTTTACCGATCATGCTGAAATTGTACATACAATGCAATGACAATCTCCCCTTGAACTGAAGCCTACTTGTTTATGAAAATCACTTTTGATAAGTACTTTTTTTATTGCAAAAAAGAACGAAAATTCGCTGTAAAATTTCAATATTTTTTACTGGTGTCCTATTTTTTTTATTTTCAACTTTTTACATGTCTCTTGGATATAACTTCAGCATTTGAATATTAAAGTACTAACAATCCTTGGCTCATATTTTTCAGATCGATATTGAAGTCGTTGGATTTCCCACAAATGGACAAATACCACCAATAGCTTCCTGGAAGACCATGCCATAACTTCGTCATTTTGCTATATTTTTCCATGAAGAAATTTACTTAATAACTTTAAGGCCTTAGGCCACTCTGGAGGCTAAAAAAAGGGGCATATTTTGTGATTTTTTTTTCAGCGAAATCATAAAATAAATCCGAATTACAAAATAGGGGTTTTATTATACAGGTAATTGACTATAAAGAATTATTTTTTCACAGCGATACATGTCAAAATGGCGACTGTGCAGCATTTTTCCGATGACGCCTTTATTTCTGGAAGGTCAACCGGCCGGACCAACAGCTCCTATAATTTTTGAGTTATGATGAGACACTAAAGTTTTTTCGATTATATATAAGAATAGCTATAGAAGTACGTAGGATTTTTTTGATATATTGTTTTTTTGTCAAAATGGCGAATTTCTAAAACAAAAAGTATAAAATGCCGTGAGAAAATCGTCAGAAAATTGTTTATAAAAAAGGAACTATGCAATATAATGAAAAAATCTTACGTAGTGCCTCAGAAAATGTAATTCTAAATATACAGTTAACATTTCAAGTGAATCGGTTGAAATTTGTTTGAGTTGTGAGTCCGGCCGACTTGAAAAATGTACTTTTGAGATAAACGCGTTTAAACTCAGTAGAGAGTCACGACATGAATCAAGAGGGGTTGCGCTAGAATTCGAAAATCGAGTACTTAGAGATTTTTCATACCCGTAATCTTTTGGGATATAATTTTGAGATAAAAAAATCGATTTTTGGAAAATCTTAGAGTGGCCTGAGGCCTTAATTATATAATAGGTTATACCGAAAGTTTCGAAAATAAAAAACGTTTTGTTCTTTTCCAAAAATAATTATCAAAATTGGCTATTTTTTCGTCGTCTACATGTATTTTCCCCCTTAAAGTGACCAGTTACCTTGGCTAAAACGGGCTGTTTCCCATGCAAACGGCATCTCTTGTTATTTACTTCAAATCAAGCAATGACTCGTGCAATGACAAGTTACGGGTGAGGTGAACAAAGCCGATGAAGATGTATAAGAGTGCATTGGCTGGGCGGGCGCTTGCACACGCCATGAACAAATTAAATGAAAAGTTGACTGCCTTGTATCCGCCAGACGTTAGTTGAAAAGTTTTGCTTTTCGAACAAGAGCAAGAGAGAGAAGGAGGAAGAAAAAGAGAGAGAGAGAGAGAGAGAGAGGGGGGGGGCGGAGAGACAGGCATATAGTGAAGAACAAAAACGAAGAGCAACAGATCGAGAGGGAAAAGATGGATTCTGAAGCGGAAAAATCTCGGGAAAATACGCAGTTTCACTATCGAATTTCCCCTTCTGCAATGCTCGCCAAATACCTTCGCCCGATTCGATGCGCAAACATGAAAAAGATGAAAACCTTTTCCTGTTTCCTGCCGCGAACCTGTCGTTCCCGTGTTTCTTCGTTACCTTGTTTCACCAGAGTAAAACAAAGTTTCGCTCTTACGACGATGCAACCTCCTGAGGGAATTTTTTTTTCTCCTTCTTACCTCCGCGCTTCGTAAATTGAGTATAATATTTACTCTTGCTTCCCTTCATATTTCTTTCTACAGTTATCGTTGTCTCTTTAGCGTGTTTACTTGTCAGTATTGCACAAAGAGAGTGAAAGACATCCGGGAGATTTACGTTGCCACTGTGCAAAGGCAGTCTGCGTTGACTCTCATGTTTCATTTTTAAAGGGCAATGCTTTTGTAATGGTCGCACGCGGTGGGAAAAATGCTGTGAAATCAACACACGGAATGAAGACAATGGTGGGAACAGAGTGAATGATGGAGACGTTAAACAAGCACAACTGGTGGTGGTGGTCCTATTTCTGGAATTCAAGTTTTCATACCTGTGCAGCCACAAGGAAAAAAGGTCAACCCGAACAACTTAAGTTGAATTTAGTAGTAGGCTTGAATTACGGACTCTGCTTTTGGTAAAAAAGTATGACTGGTCATCATGCTTACATACAGGTCTGGAAACCTTATAGGGCGGGGAGTGTCTCACATAATGAGGCAAAACGGTGGTTCTCGCTTCTGCCACGTGAAGCGCTGCTACCTTGGAATGAGCCAATCAAAAGCAAGCCCAAACAGCTGTGTAATGGTGCAGATTTTTCGGAATTAAGTTTTCAAGAGCGATATAAATGGAAAATGATTTATGCTTCGTACTATGATCCTATAGTGAGAATGATGATGATTTGTGATTTAAAAAAATTCCATCTTGTTAATTAATAGCATCTGTAAACATCAAGCAGGGGCACTCGAGTTTTGAGACAGTAAAATATACCCATGCGGTATATTGGTGAGGTATCCCTAATACAATTCGGGACCTTCAAGGGTTTGTTTGTAGATTGCCCAGTACGGTTTTCCGTAAAAGAGCCGGACCGGGCCGCTATTCGGAAATGGTATGGTCGGTACGTTGTATAAAACTATGGTCCAAGTACGAAGACCAAGTAAGGGCCTTTAAGGGGTGTAGTTGTAGATTCCCTAGTAGCGATTTCCCAAATACTATCAGGCTTTGCTATTGTAGGGGCAAATAAGTAGAAATTGCTTGACTAAAGAATTTGTGGCATAATAATTGTCGAGATCGATTAAATATAATAATAAAACTATGCGTTTAGTAGACGAGCTTTGACGCCTTGAAGCAACACGCATGCAGTTCGTTTATTGGAACAACGGGAGATCAAACGTGTCAAAATATGCGACAGAATTCTAAGCCTCAAATGCATCGTAATAACACATTTCTTTTTCACAGTGCACACACACACACACACACACACGCACGTACGTATATCGCTGCACTAATTTGTTATGAGGCACCGTTGAGGCAATTTTAAAGGCCCTGGTTATTTTGCCTTCAATGACCCTCGGTAGCAAAGTATGACCGGCTATTGATGGCCCATATGAGGCTTTCAGACTAGGGCTTTAATAAAATTCAGGAAAATTAAGATGGGCCCGATCAAAGCCCGAACTTAATTTCCACACGGATAAATATTTTAGTAATGATACATAGCGTGGTGGTAGAGTGCCTGCTAGAAAACTTGAATGAGCTTGCTGAAGACCATAATTCATACAATGCTGTCTACAGAACTATAGTTCTATAGAAAACAATGATATTGTATGATACTGCAGTTGAAGGTTGGCACTTTCATGCTACTATTTCATTAATTATCAACCCTTACTTCAGCCAGTCAGTCAACCACCCTACCGGAGAAATATGACACTCTACCTTCTTTCTTTATTTCCAACTTTTGTTTCCTTCTCTCTGGATCAAATCCTAAATTGCACGCGGACAAAGTCGCGGAAAAAAAACTCATTTTTGATAAGATTGCTTCAAGATCTTGCTACTTTTCCAAATGAATATCCGGTACAACATAACGCGTAACATAATAATCTGCACTCGGAACAGACGCCTCAGATGTATAGGATGCTTTGATGAATGTAACATTTCGATAAGTTCATAGTGGTCAATTAAAAATGGATTGAATCGATTGGCAAGTTCTCTCTGTCTCTTTTGGTCTCTTTTGCCAGTCTCCAAAGACGCTTTCTTGGTGTCCTGGAATTAGCAGATTGAATAGGGCAAGCTTTCGAGTTCCCGCAGGATGGAATCTCGCACCATTACCAGAGACGAACTCGCGGCCCTGCGAATTGGCATGATGCTGTTATCTGAAGCCTAGAAACTATGGAGATTTTGAGTTAATTACGATACGCGATGAAGTTCGACTACGTTCCAACGGGCCAGCCTTGCTTGCGTATCTCGTGCATGTACGTACGAGCGTGTACCGTGTATTCGAGTACGCACGAACAGCTGCACAGTGCGCAAAGTAGTTGTGCAGAAAATTAGTATCGCGAGAACCTAGAGGCAAAGGGATGAAAACCGGAACTCGCTGGAGTTTACATTACATTGGAAACGCCTTGCGGTGGAAATACACCCAAGATTTTACTCTCTCCCTCTCTCTCTCTCTCTCTCTCTCTCTCTCTCTCTCTCTCTCTCTCTCTCTCTCCGACTCTCTGTGGTTTCTGTCTCTGCGAACTTGCGGCAAGTAAGCGCATGTAGCATCCGGTAACAGAGTTCGGATCACGTTGATCCGGTTGTATAATACGTTTTAGTCGTGAAACAGCATACTCGATTCATTTCCATGAAAGTTGCGCGCTTGGTCCCGCAACATTTGGCGCGTGGAACCGGATATGAGAAGGCTGAGCGCAAGCTTGGTCATCGCACAGCCACATAAATCGACAATCGCACGAACCGACTCATCCACCGTACTCTCCAGATTTGGTCCTGTCGGACTTCGTTATATTTACAGATTTGAGGGATGCCATTTGCCCCTGGTTGCTGAAGTCATAATTGCTGTTAATGGCTATTTTGCTGGTCTAGCGAAAGAGATGCAGGGTATTTGGTTGCAGGAAGACTGCGTTGAATAATAGAGAAACGTAACCAAATATGGAATAGTATACTTAATATGGAATACCACTATATATAATACCACCGACCAAGGAATTAACGCTGACCCTTCTTGGCTCGGATCAAGAATGCTCCACGACTCGACTATTATTCAGGGGATGATGGAAAAATTCATTTAAACAGCGCACAATTGTGGTATGGAGTGACGTGGTTCAAATGACTGAAGTGTATTCTGTTGGCACATAATAACTGCGCTGGTCTAGAGTTTGACACTTGGATTTGTCATTTTTGCAAGTAGATTAAGTTCCTTCTTATTTTCAACCAAAGTTCCTAGATCTCTTGAAAGATAAAGACGTTTTTTGTTATTTTCTTAAAATAAACGTTGTGCCTTATTCTAATGTGTTATATTTTGGTCTGAATTCCAGAAACAGCTATCTTGTAGGCCCGGGTCCACAACTCTCGGTTAATGGATTCAAACGAGGTTTAAGGCCGAATGGACGAATCAGAACGACGCTTAGCGCACCAAACTCGGGTTACGTCGGTTAACCGAAAATTGTGGAATCGGGCCTTAGTGATTTTGATTTTTGAACAATTACGATACTGCTCGTGCAGACATTTTTTAGGAATACCTAAGTTCCGATCGGATCCCGATCGGGATATGATACGGATTCCCTAGAAGGAGTATCCTCATCGAAATCCAGATGCCCCCCCCCCCCTCCTTCGTAGCACAAGGCGGATACGTGGTGACAAGAATTTGAAATACGCATTAAATACATTTATCTTAGCAAATTAAATACGTATTTTCTTAATTCGAACGATCTTCATTTAAATATAATTACTTAGAATAAATAACCTATATCACTTTTCTCCAGGAAATACAAGTCTTTCAAGGTCTATATATTGATTTTCGAATTTTTTGATTAAATGTCAAGAATTTTGTTTGAAATTCTGTTATTAAAATATATGAGTATTGACAGATATACTGTGGCACCAATGTTTACCTAATCTTTTTCAGATCCTTGAATAAATGATTTCAGAAAACGTTCAGTCGATCCAGCTGATACGGATTGGTATCTCCTGGTGATTTTTACAGTCATCCCTGGGATCTGATTCGATATCGAACTGGATCTTGTTCTAGAAGTTCGGAATTCTAGCCTTGACCCTATGCAAAGTTTCTATTTGGATTCTCACTAGAATCCTTAATAGTTCTGGATTAGGATCCTGGCTGGAATCCGATTTGCAAGTGTTAACATTTCGCTCCCGGATCCGATCCGATGTCCGACTAGATCCCGATTGAGAAACCAGGATCCTAGTCCGAATCGGACTGTATTCATGACAATATGTCTGCACGGGTGTTAATCAATATTTAAAAATACAAAACTGTTACTTAGCCATTGAAAATGTATGATTGATTATAATCACTATTTAACATCCTTATTTTGTGATACGTTTTTTTTTTATTTCAAAGAACACGAAATGGTATTCCATATTTGGTCACTTTTCTCTACATTTCGTTTGGCTCAAAAAAACGTTTTTTTTTTCTTCTTAATTACGCCGGAAACTTTTGAATCAAGGCTTGTACAGATATGCAACGCTTTGAGGATAATCCCAAGATAATCTTCATTTTCCACCGCGGAGCTTTTCCAACCGGGCGAGTTTCTCTCCGTTATATTTAAACGGCCACGATGATCGTGGCTCAAAACTCACCCCGGTATATACACATCGAGGCATTATTCGACGACGTGGATGAGCGACGACAGGGGGTGGAGAGGTTGGAGCTTCAACCATAAGCCCGTTGGTGATTCGGTGCTTAAACGAGGCAACATATATATATATATATATATATATATAAGAACGAAGAGGGGTCGATGCTCTCAAGTGGATTTCAATTTCACCGTGGCGCACCGTTTGTCCGCCGAGATGAGACGAAAACGTCGACGACAGTTCCTACCTCGCATCCCCGCGGCTATCAAACCTCTTGAAATTTTCCACGAGCCCTGTTGAACGTAAACATCGAACGCGAACGTCGATAATCTTGTTAGAAGAAAATCGATAAGCACATAGACGCGGGTGTCCACGATGATGGCAAATAAAATGTGGAAACAAAGGCAGAGAGTCGATGTACCAATTTACACGAGTGTACACGCGCATCCCCCTCACACACACACACACATACACGAACGTGATAACGCGGATACGTGTGACGGGAAAATTCTTATCCGAAAAACACCCACGCGTCGTGACGCGGTCGCCTATACTACGTTGGACCAAGTGTTTTCATTGCCTCGTCAACATTATCGTTGCCTGGATTTTTCCAAACGCTTTGTTTTTATGAGAGAATAGATAAGGAACATGCGAAGGAACGCCGGTGAACATTATCGAGAAGATAGAGGGAGAAGCACACATGCGAACAATGCTTTTCCAGATTGTACGAAAGAATGTCGTTGGTCCATCAAAGACTCGTCGTTGGGAGAAGATGCCTGTCTCGGGAGGGCTGCTTGGGATAGTTGATCGCCGCAGTGCTTGCCATTCGCTAGAGTACCATTTTAAGTACACCGTGATAAACGTCAGATGACTTGCCCCGTGACAGGTAAACTTCCGGTGTAGTTCGAAAGACTCACGAGCACCAAATTTCTCAATGCCTGCAACTGGGTACACTGAGAAAATAATAATTTATAGCCATAGTTCCTGGCGAAAATATAGTACTGCTCATAGGTCAGTGGAAATATAGTACTGCACATATATTCACCGCAACTACCAACCTTGCACGCATAGAGTCACCAAAGAGTACGCAGTGCTTTCAATTGTTTTCTTTTTTCTTGTGTTGGCAACACCACCTAACCTTCCAGTGTCATATGTCGTGTGAAGGTGTTGGACAACAACTCGCTCTGTCAAGGTGTTTATTTCCAATTTTATGAATAATAATATATTTTCGATGTGTTTGATCTTATTGTTTAACAATTTTGAACACTTTTTGTAAGGTTTGTGATTGATTTGCACCCAAAGAATGTTATTATGCTTGAAATTTGTGATCCAAATTTTGTTTTTATTGAGAGGTTATGTCGCCGTTTTGCTTACTTACGATAATTATTGTGACGATCGACTAAAAACACGTATTTGCAAAAGTACGCAACCAGAGAGTGCGCACGCGTACTCTTAGCTTGCATTCACTTGTAATATGTGCCAGGGCTGATGATCTCACTTCGCTCTCATGCGCACTCTTAGCTTCTATAAAAGGTTCTCACTGCGTACCCTTTGCAACGCAGCACTCTAAGAGTGCGCACGGGACTAGTTCTAAGTTGAACCCTTTTGTAAAAATATTTTTTTGCATTCGCAACGCCATCTGAAACTCAAGTTGGCTAATCAGTCATGAGTCATTCGCTAGATGATAGTACGTGTAGTCACATAACCTCAATTTGTTATTCGTAACCATGGTTGTCTAGACCAGTACTGCCTAGTTACTAGGCGCCATTTTTTTATTGTAACGCAGCGACATCACTAGTGAAGCACGATCGGGCAGTGAATATACATGGACTGGACAGCAAAATATTTAGAATATTAGTACCTCATAGCGAGGCAGCAATTAGTCAGTTCCTATGAGCTCGATTGGCTGAGACAGTTACTAGCACGTAACTCAGACAGGCTAGCACAATTTCTACTCAGGCAAGGGAGAGGGGGGCAAGACGGGGTTGCGGGCAAGACGGGGTACCCGACCAAATACTCGATCTGAATGAATCAATCACGTTCGTTCTGGCATCATAGGATGCGCTGCCATGACACCCATCAGTCGCCCGTGTAACGTCGTTCCAGAGTGCACGCTTATCGAGTGATGAAGAGAAAGCTGATTTTTCGTATACTTGTTGTCGTTTTAAAATTTGGTTTCGGATGTGACTTTGTCAATTAACGCTAGATGGTGACGTGCTGTTGCTATATGTGCTATATTTAATGTAGAAACAGGTAAGGACTTATTATGGCTCTACTGCTAAAACTGTACTGCTAAAAGCTCTACAGCTAAAAGTGTACTGCTAAAAGCTCTAGTGCTAAATGGGCTTTAGTGCTAAAACTGGACTGTTAAATAGACTCTAGTGCTAAAAGCAGCACGGCTAAAAAGTCTCAACTGCTAAAACGCGAAAAGGTTATTTGAAAAGTTTTATTGGAAATCATTGAAACTGTTAAAACGCAAAACGGTATGTTTTTGAAAAGTTTTATTGGAAATCATTGAAAATCATTGAAAAGTTAATCGAACATTGAAAACAAATAGCAATGAAAACAAAATAGAACATTGAAAACAAATAACAAATAGCAAAAAGTACAGTATAACCTCGACCAGTCGGACTCATATGAGCCCTCTGTCAGAAGCTAGTTTTAGCAGTCCAGTTTTAGCAGTAGAGCCCATTTAGCAGTACATCTTTTAGCAGTGGAGCCTTTTAGCAGTACAGTTTTAGCAGTGGAGCTTTTAGCAGTAGAGCCTTTAGCAGTACTTTTTTAGCAGTAGAACCCGACCACGCTTATTATTTGCTGCGTTGAGTGTCGTTATTCTATTATAAATATTTGATTGGCAAAATATACGGTGGGCAAGATGGGGTGGTACATCCCCATCTAGTACATAGTACATGGGACACAGGATTATTCAATTTTTTTTATTTTTATGTTATTTTTCAGACAGCATGTGTATTATTACATTTAAATAATCTTCTTTTGATAAAACTGTTTGCTAGACATAGCTTCCTTTTCTTCTAGGATGATGCAGAATTATAAACGCAAGCCGGAGAGGGGAACATGGTCCGAAGAAGCTATGCGTTAAGCAAGAAATGAAAAAGAAAAAGCTGAATTAAAGAAAAAAACACTATTCATTTATATGCGTTTTCCCAGCCCGAATAAAACTACTTCTTTAGGTGTAGTATGATTGGGAAATAGTGTACCCCGTCACACCTCCGAGGGGTACTCCATCTTTCCCGCAGTACGGGGCAAGATGTGGAGATCTCTCTTTTTTGTTTTTAATTTTTATTTGCTATAATTATCACTCGAATGTTCCTAATTTGACAAAATCTTGTGAGACTGATTATTGTAGGTTGACTCAGAAATAAATACGATTATGTGACTTTAAAAACACGAGTATTATTGAGCTTCAAACCTTAAATACCCCCCGTCTTGCCTCTCCCCTATATCGGTGACACCTACGCATCCAAACTTTAACGCTGAATCTTCATGACGCGGATCAAGCCTTGAATTTGCATCATTCATATGGAAATCAACACCGAAGCAGTTTCCACAAAGTGCCCAAAACGTTAGATAAAGCGAGGAAGTGAAGATTTCAATGAGGCAAATGGAACGCGAATGATTCGAAGGCGCGAGCAGTGAGGGAAGATGAAGGATTAAAACAATTATAATACGCGATACATACGTGCCCTTCGTCGTTGGACGAGTGCTCCCCGACTCGACTATTATTCAGGGGAAGATGAAAAATTCCATTTAAACGGCGCACAATGGTGGTATGGAGTGAATACGATCGGAGAGCTTCAGGCACGTGTGCGTATGGCTGTGTGTGTGTGTGTGTGTTTGTGTTTGCCTACGTGTGGAAAGACGATGATAGGGAGATGGTAGGGAAAAAGTAGCGAGAGGCAAAGAGCGAGAAGACCGAGTTACCAATAGCTATTTCAATTACGCGTTGACGGGTGAGAATTTAGCGGATCTCTCGTCGTATACCTGGTTCAAAAGCGAGGCCGAGCGGAGCACACGCCATGGAGAAATAAAAGAATAGAAATGGGACGAGGGAGAAAAGAACTGTAGCGACGGCCGATATATAAATGAAAGCCTTGTGTGCGCGTGTGGCATTGTCGTTGGCGTTGGTGCGGCGACTGAGCTGGTCGTGCAAAAACTGTCGTCGCCAATTTGCAGGAAAATTGGATTAAACCGTTTAGCCAAGGCAAGGGTCGATAAATTTGCGCCGGTATATTTGCCAACAGTCGTATAAGGGGGAGCAAGGGAAAGCGGAGGAATGCTACCTCCTTATGTGTGTGTATATATATATATATATATATAGTAGATAGAGAAAGATCGAGAGGGAGACGATAGGGATAAAGGATTTCCCGCGAGAGCCGGGAGAAAAACGATGAAGGTGAGTCGGGCCGACGAAAAAAGTAAGACGAAGACGAGCAATGAGAAAAGCGTGAAAGGACGAGCAGAGAAAATGAAATAAAGAGGATAAGTACGGGTAATACTACACTGAGAGAAATGTATGGTGTGTTCAACCATACTTTAACCATACTTCAGCCATATTTTATATTTCCCTGAGGGGACAATAATATTTTGTAACCATAGTTACTGCCAAAAATATAGTACTGCTTATTGATATTTTAGCAGTTGCATATATGTTAATCGCAATCATCAATCTTACAAGCATACGTTGATTGTCCAGTTCTACATAACATAGTTGGTTTTTATAAAATGGATGTGTCCTTACACTATCAAAAATTAACTCCCCGAAGATCCTAATAGCGAACAGAACTAATAATATGTTGTACAAAGGGTGTCACAAAATGACCTGACATTTTAGTTTACTAATAAAACGTATTATTAGGACTTGGAATTAATTCGTAGCGTTTTTTTAATGAAAAAAAATATTTATTTTAAACGAAAATAAAAAAATACATTAATGAAAGTATTGCCCATCGCTTTCTACTACTTTTGACCATCTTTCGGGCAGGGTACGAATATCGTGTCGGAAGAACGCCTCGTCTTTAGATGCAATCCACGAATCGACCCATTTTTGACAATCTTCGTAAGAAGTGAACTTCTGCTCAGACAGGCTATGAGCCATCGAACGAAACAAACGGTAATCAGCAGGAGCGATATCTGGAGAATACGGCGGGTGGGGTAGGACTTCCCATTTAAGTGTTTCCAGATATGTTTGTACCGGTTTTGCGACGTGCGGACGAGCATTGTCGTGCAGCAAAATGACTTTGTCGTGTCTTTCGGAGTATTCCGGCCGTTTTTCTTTCAATGCACGGCTCAAGCGCATCAATTGCAGTCGGTAGCGATCCCCAGTTATGGTTTCATTCGGTTTCAGCAGTTCATAATAAATCACACCCCTCTGATCCCGCTCCTTGTCATCCAAGTCGAAATCACCAGCTTTAAAACGTGCAAACCACTTCCGACACGTTTGCTCAGCTAGATCATGTTCACCATACACTTCCACTAAAATACGATGAGCTTCAGCAGCACTTTTGTTCGTATTAAAGTAATGAAGTAAAACTTCCCGCAAAAACACTTTATTCGGCACAAATGTTGACACATTCAATAAATTATAAAGTGTTGTTATTTACGATTCAAAAAGAGGTTATGTACAGCAAATGACATTCAATGATAGCTGTTTCACGATGAATACATTACTGTCGGTAACAACGAAATACTGTACTACCTACGCCATCTCTTGTAAAACGCTACGAATTAATTCCAACACCTAATATTTATTTGAAAAGTACGAATATTTTGATTTTAATATAAGATACAAACATGGAGATTATGTGTGGAACACAATATCCGATAAATGGCCGCCTCGTTCCTGTTTGCAAACGTTCACTCTTTTGACGAAATTTTCAATAACATTTTGGCATAATTGCGGACTAATTTCATTAATGGCGCGTCAAATTGCTTCCTTGAGCTTTGTGGAATGGTCCGGGGATCATTGGCATACACTTTTTCCTTTCAGAATTTGCAGAAGTACTTGCTCTGTACTTCTACACATTCTACTGAGCTGCGCTTGCTCCAGCTGCAAATGATTTATGTATTCGCTATAAGTAAACATTACCATAATTTTTTTTTTTCGAATCGTCACGTCTCGCAAGGTCTTTTAGCAAATTATCCTCGACAAACATTAATGTTAACCACATGAATGTACCACATGTAGAAACTTAAATGGAATAGTAGAAGTGTGGCTTGAACAAAACCTAACGTACAGTATACGACATTAGTATTCGTCCGCCGATGTTGCGATAGCACTGAATTATATCGATATTTTCAAGCTTTTTCCAATAGTTAATAATTATTTCGGAGATAATAGAATACACGTCACCCAAAATCACATGTTTAGATATACTTTTCGCTTATACTCGTGTTAACCATGATTGCGGTGTTAATAAACTATAGAGAATTTTACTATATCCTCTTTTACCATAAGCGTTTGTTGTAAATATCATGGTCGTTTCTTTCTACATGTAAAAAAAAAAAAATAGGAAAATCCTACCACAAGGCATTTTCCCCAGTTTTCTTCTGCCCTCCACCACATCTGCAATCCAAACACAGACACAGTTCTCACGCTGTCGCTCTTTCTCCGTATAAGTGTATTTACGGAATATCCCCCTATATCCCAAGCTCACACTGAATAAAAGCTCCATACATATGCGCCTACCTATAAAGCCACTTCTGTCATGCGTGAAATCTTTCAATAATGACATTCGATCGAAACCCAGTGAAATGTCTCGAGCGCGTTACGGCGGTACCGACTATAATGTGCAAAAAAAAAAACGCAGAAAAAAAAAACATTTGGGGCTCACGAGTTTAAGCCTGCCGTGTAATATTTGTACGCGTATTATCAAGTGTCAGACATTGTATCACATTCAGGTGAAGCGAAGACCTTTTTTCACGGAACGTTTATCAGGGTACACCGAGCAACTTAATTACGATCATTGTGTACACGATGATAACGACGATTAGCATAATTGGTTTGTCATATCGCAATGTCTTCATTGTAGACTTCGCATACAAGGATTTTTTTCCTTTCCCTTCTAGTTGTGTGAATCAAGAACGTTATATTACGTACACTACCGGCGAAAGGTTTCCAGACAAAAATTCAAAAAAGTTCCGGAACGATTTTTTATGCCATTTCGCCGATAGTTGACAAAAATAAATTTGATAAAGGACATTTTGAAGGGGAGAAATTTACCTTCATTCTGGTATTTTTGAAAATTTTTTATTCTTTTTTTTTTACAACTAGTACCCTTTTTCGGAAACGATCATTTTTCGCCTTTTTTTCGTTCCTTTTCTGGTAGACCCCGTTTACAGACAAACATTTTTTTATGCATTTCGTTGACAGGAATCATAAAGGGGGAGGCTCAAGCTTCAATTTTGTTTTTTTTTTTTAAAGCTTCGTACGATTTTTTCTAAAGATATTTTGATTTAAAAAAAAGAGACAATTTAAAAAATAACGTGTAACGCAGAAACGACAAGGATTCAAGGAAAGCCTCAAGATAGTAAAAAGTTAAATCGGTTTTCGTTGAGTTCGCGAGAATTTTTTCAGATTTTTTTTTCGATTTTTTTTTTCACCTATTTTCGGTAAAAATTCAGATGATTTAATTATCGTAACTCGAGAACTTATGGTAAAATTTCAAGAGAGGAAAAACATTTATTTTTCTATTTACATCGCAATAGAATTATTTCAGATTTTTTTTCGACATTTTTTTCTCGAGTTACGATAATTAAATTATCCGATTTTTTTACCGAAAACAGGTGAAAAAAAATTTCGAAAAAAATCTAAAAAATTCTCGTGAACTCAACGAAAACTGATTCGACTTTTGACAATCTTGAGGTTTTCCTTGAACGCTTGTCGTTTTCGCGTTACAAGTTATCTTTCAAATTGTCTCTTAAAAAAAAAACGTACAGCTTATGAGTACTGATTTCGACGTTATGAAAAAAGGAAATTTTGACACGGAAGACAAGGAACGTACAGGCTAGCCGAAAAAAGTTTGAAGATGAGGAAGTGGAAGCTTTACTCGATGAAGATCTGAGTGAAACGCAAGAAGAACTTGCAGAATCAATGAATGTTGATCAATATCCAATGTTACCAAGAACAATTGATTCAATTGAGCCGAGCATTGAAGCATAAACAGCCAGATTATGCAAAAATACAAGAAATAGTGATTTTCCACAACAAAGCTCGGTCTCATGTTGCAAAACTGGTCAAAGAAACGTTAGAAGCGCTTAAGGCAGTAGTCTCGCCAAGGCGTTTTTTTATAGATTTTTTTTTAATTTTGACAATCCGCTCAGGACACTATTAAATGATAACCTGCAAAATTTCAAAAGAATTCACCGTTCCGTTTCCGAGATATTGGCAATCAAAGATTTCACGATTTTACACGTGGCCTTATGGGGAGCAGTGAAAAATTTCACATTTCACGCAATAACTTAGAAATTTTTCTACAGATTTTTTAAAAAATCTCAACTACAGAGAAACATATGACGAAGTGGATAACAAAAAGAATCATGAATTTTGACCGTCTCGTTTCAGAGATTTAGCGATTTCAATTAAGCAAAGCCTAGCGACGCTAGCGCCACGAGGCGACTGGAGCAGACTAGAACTAGATTACAGTATTGTGTGCAGGTATCAGATCAGGTATCAGACCAGGTCTGATACCTGAGCGACGCACGTATACGCATTTTTCTCAAAACACTATTGTTGAAGTCGGTGGACACGATTTCTTAAAAAACTAATGCACCGATCTTATTGAAATTTTGCACACTTCTTCGAAATAGCATTGACTAGTAATTGAACGAAGGTTTTTTTTTCGATTACAACTAATTTTACAAGACTATACGTAGTGTTAATTGTACCAAAAATTGAACTATTTTGCATACAACTCTGCCAAAAATTCTAATTTTTTTTAAAATCCTTCGTTCATTCACGAGCTATACCTATCTACTAACAGAAAAAATTTGGTTTTTTTATTTCAGATAAAGCTATCATGAGTTATCCTGACCACCACGAGGACACTTTTTTTTTGAGGGTTTTCCGGAAACCAGGGCCGGCTGAATTTCCCAAATTTTTGGATGAAATTTTTTAAAAATATTTTTGAAATGTTGCCCTTTTATGTGCTTAACATTTTGAATAAAATAATTTATATATTATTGTTGAGGTGTAGATTTTGGATCGATTTATTTTGTCTTAAAGATATTTAATGCTAAACTATATACAAAGGTATAGCACTCGCGGAGCGGGCTATCGGACGTTTTTCTCGTACAAAGTCTCCGAGACGAATAAGGACAAAAGGTAGAACCCGAGAATATTACACGATATGAGATCTCCCTCCTATCGTCACACAATGTAAGGGCGCGCGTATTGCTCCGAAAATATAAACTCGACGATCTATTTTCTCCAACAATTATATATAAAAAAAATAGAGAAGATATGCTTTTTTGGCTTCGAAACCCACGTAACCCCTTAACACGGGACGTTTCATAATTTTTGCACCCAAAAGTTAAAAAAAAAAAACGTGATTGAAAGATTTTCTTCTACCATTGTATGAGAAAAAGTATTTCAAAGTTCATTGCAATTAATGTTAATGTTTTAAAATCGAACTAATTGACGAGCAACTGTTGGTTCATTACTGCATTGTACCAAATCGTGTTGCATACGTCTGATTTTTTAAATGCAATTCTTACTTTGCTTAACTTCCCTCATACCCATGCTCAACTTACCTCACTATCGGGACGGGCTGAGCAAATATAGCCTTGGTCATTTGAGAGCGATTATTTGCGAAACAATCAGGATGACAGGAATTTTGTCAACAGACTTTTTTTCCCAGATAAATTTTCTATTGACCAAAGTAGGTTTTATTTTTTATACGGCGGACTGTTAAAGCATTACAGGGCGATAATTTCAAACTTGCTCAACATGCCCCTCCCAACCCTACCTATTTCGATTGATGACTCATAGGTTGTCTGAGCAACGCTTCCATTCTTATGAGGATACCAAGAAAATTGGTCGTTTCGTGGATAGCCTCTAAAGATGTGTCTTATTTCGACATAGAATCCACCTATTTCCAGAAAGATGGCAAAAAGTACAAGCTAACGATGAACAATATTTCGAATGATCAATTCGTAGCCATTTTTTTTCATAACAAAGCCACATTTTCACCAGAAAAATCCTTTAAAATTAATGCACACTCCTAATATATCCCTCTTTGCAGGAAAATAACGCTGGAAGATGAGCGAAAAAAAAATCTTGTACCGTCGTAGTCCTTGCATTATATATCCTCCGCCGTGGAGGAAATACGCATAGAGCAACCGGTATTTCCATTCCCATCTACGTGATACGTGACTCTTCTCGAGTGAACAGCGAGGCAAATTTTCCACGTCCGCGAATTTTGCCTGGACGCGATGGGATGAGAAAGAAAGAAAGAAAGAAAGAGAGAGAGAGAGAGAGAGAGAGAGAGAGAGAGAGAGGTAAAGAGAGAGAGAGAGAGAGGGGGGGGGGGACCTGAAAACTCTGTCGCTGTACCGCTACTGGCTATACGCGATATAGCCGGTAGCTTTCCTTTCTATGTATATGTAGCTTGTTCGGTGCAAATATAACACGAGAGAGCATAGAAGCTTTTCTAACCATATGCGCTACCGTTGATGCCACTGCGATCCTTCCATATGTTCCCAAAAGAGAAAACTCCCTCGCGCACACAGCACAATTCTCCTCGAGTTTCGTGCCGCTCGTTATTTGCATACATCAGAGAGACGATATGCGCTTGCCGATTTTATCGTTCGTTGTACTGCCATATGCACAGAGCTATTCCTAGTATCACGATGCTGATGAATGTAGCTAAAGCTTGTTCTCTATTCACCAAAGCGTAGGCTACCTCTTGAACAGCACCAACAGCTTCACCAACATCCTGTTCTTCCGCACTGTCATTTTCATCATTGTAGAACGGTTCCTCATCTATGGAAACCTATTCCATTCCATTGTTCAATCTGCCATCGTTCCTCGTCGCGGCAAGTCTCAATTTCTTAGTCAAAAACCTCTAACCTGAAGACCACTGCCGGCTAATAGGAGTGACAGCTCCATTTGGTCAATTAGACCACGAGCTAAGGCTACCGGCACAAGGCCATCACGAGTGCAGCCAAGAAGATTCTCTCTGCAAGCTACGGTTGCGGCTCACCAACTTTGAATGGAGGTTTCTTCGTTCTTCCGGCTCTAGCTTCTCGTACTTTGGAACCTTTCACGACATTGGAGCACGGGATAACGGAGAATAATGGCGTCATCGTCGTATGGGAGTCTTGGGGGGAATCTCAGCGTTTGCCCGAGCGAATCTTACGAGCACGTGCTACGAGTGTCTTCAAGGGATCCGTGGGAAGTTGGGATTTTCTTGCTCCGAGACCGCTGGAGTTCTCTATGCCCGTTGTTCTGCCTCCCGGAAAAACGTTCTCTCTCTCTCTCTCTCTCTCTCTCTCTCTCTCTCTCTTTCTCTCTCTCTCTCTCGGTGTGGAAGTGTTGGCAAGTTGATCCATGTAATTTCCGTGCCCTCGTGTGCACCTATTGCGATATCGCTGGTGAGCTTTGAGATTCCTTGAGACTTCTTGCGATTGCTAACAGAGACCTTTGCGTTGGGAAATCTTATACCCCTGAACGCTTACGTTAGGTTGATTATTATAACGAACAGAAGGGCACAGCAAAACCAATTTAAACAGTAGCGGGAACATCGGTTATAGCCTTTTGTTGGATAACCTTCTGTACAAACGTACGTATACTCACTATGGATAGAAGAGGCGGAAGTTGTGCAGAGAAGGATAAAGCAACCCTCTCGAGCTCACCGAGGTCTCATCCTCTCTTTTCCCTATATTTCCCTACCTTTCTCCCTTCCATCCCTCGCCCAAACCCCGCAGAGGTGTTGCGTAACTCCCAAGCAGAGCCGAGCTGCATGTCCGAAGTGAATACCCATTTGAACAACCCGCTCGTGAGCTTCTCTGCCCCTGCTCTCCGCTTCTGTGCTTAATCCAGCTCTCTGTTTTGGCAATGCTGAGTACAATCCCGGTACCTTATGAGGACAGAAAGAGGAAGGCAGAGAGGGAGAGACAGAGAGAGAGAGAGAGAGAGAGAGAGAGAGAGAAAGGGAGAGACGATATGTTGTCTATTGCCACCAAGAAACCTCAGCAGGGGACCGGAGAACCGTAAATATATGAGTCAGCCTATATACAGTGCACTCACCACACGCTCGAGGCGTTACCCGTGGAAATGATAGTCCATTAATTTCAGGACTTTCACGGACTCGTGACAAGTACGGGCGGAACGAGAGCGACCGGCTGTGCTCCTTGGCTGGTCGACTTCGTGGTATACACCCATATATATATATATATATATGTAGACTGCGAGATTGCAGAAGAAGAGGATAAGTTTACCGCGACGGAAGTTCCTCATGCCATACTCTTCTACCATAGAAATAACTGAGGGCAGCCAAAGTTTTCTCGGGGTGACACCATCTTCGAGGATACCACATTCAAATTATATCGGCCACTGGCAAACAAAAGACTGAGTTCGCACGATTAAACCGAGCAAAGCTATGTGACTAGCCACCAAAGGTCCGGTATCTTATTGGCCAACCACTATTCGATAGGACACGTAAGAAAGACAGCTTTGTTTTGAAGTAAGGACCATCATCCACCAAAGTGGTGATTACGCGGAGCTAGAAACAAACAGTCAATAGAATCGCTCTGTTTAGCTTCGATGGGCATTAATTCAGTGCTTGATTGGTTGTTTTCTCCCAGATCCGCTCATTTCCGCTTTGCTGGATGATGGCCCCTAGTCATCAAAAGCAAGTTACTCTGTAATGGAAAATATCTATATATTATCTTTTTCACTGGCCTTTGCCTTTTGGCTGTTCTCGTGTACATGCTGGAAATCCAGGTGTATGCCGAGATGGATTTTAGGATCATATGGTATTGAGGGTTACGTAGGAAGATTACCACGAATGCGACGATCGTGGACAGTCAGTGGAAATTTCTGAAAGTTCAACTTCTAGAGGAAAAAAAAGCGAATAAGTAAACGGAAACAAGCGGCTGGAGAGTGAGAGGGCGGGTCGAGACTCCGAATCCATTTAGTCTTATTCACTGAACCCGTGATATGGGACGGCAAGTGGGAGAAGAGATCACCAATCCTGACGTGTCGTCGCTCTTTAATTTTATACATTCAAGAACTCGTCGAGCGATTTATCGCGACAATGAACAGCTGCATCAATGTGCGTTGATCAAATTAATCAGTGCTTGAGGCGACCGAGGCAGCAATTCGTTGGTCGCTAAGTCAGTTAGTGATTAACAACCACTTGGGTTTTATCTATCATCGCTCAAAGATTTGGAAATATTGTCATAAAAAGGCAAGGGCTATACGCGGTTGAACGTCTTTCGATTCGGGGTCGAAATTTGCAATGGACAAAGTCATAACTACGAACACGGAGTGGGTCGAGGCAGTTTTATTGCCAAAATTAGCAAAGTTCGTTGGCATAAAACGCGATAACGTTAGTTACACCATTACGGTACCGGAAAATTGTTTTTTCACTGCGTACGTGTATTTTTTGGATTTGAAATTTGAAAAAACGGTGGACAACGATAAATCGGATCACGAGAATACTTTGCGATTGGTGGTGAAGCAGTTGGTCAATAATAGCCTCCACACGACCCATGTCGGTGTGGCTGAACACTTTCACAACGAGATACTTTTTTATACAAAATTTGCGGCTGGCCGTTGGTTATCTCCGCGTTGTATCTACGCTAACGATGATACTTCAAAAGATACCGTAATAGTTTTGGAAAATCTAAGCTCTCAAGGCTATGAACTTTATCGCGATGCTTACAATTTACCAGTGGAATACGTGTTTGCTGCTATCAACGAGATCGCTAAATTCCACGCGATGGCTTACGCAATGAAGGAACGAGAGCCTGAAAAATTTCAGAATATCGTAAGTGACATTCAGGATTCGCGATTCAATTGTGATGGATGGTTTAGGAAGTTCGTAACTATAAATTCGACCCGACCAATTGACTGGCTACGTCGTAACTGCGAGAAAACATTTTGCGACAAAATGAAGAAGCTCTTTGACAATGCGTTCGATGAGATTATGGTGAATGCAGTGAAGCCTGTTGAGCCGCTCGCAACTCTGTGTCACGGTGATTTTACGAGGAACAATATTTTCTTTCGTAAGATCGATGGCAAACTCGAGGCAAAGCTCTTCGACTTTGCCCTCATAATGTACACCTCGCCAGCAATCGATCTGTGCACTTTTCTCTATCTCACTTGCTCCGCCAAAGACAGAACCGAAAGGTTCAGCGACCTCTTCCGTTCGTATCATTGCACATTGATCGGATGTCTGCGTGATTCCGGAATCGAAGATCTGGAGAAATACTCTTACGACAAGATGCTGGCTGACTACAAGAGACGAGCTGCCTTTGGATGCGTGGTGGCGATATACTTTTTACCCACTGTTTATGGCTATATTAAAATTCCCTCGGAAGTGGTGTATGCCCATCCAAAGGCCAGTGCACAATGTGGTAAAGAAGCCGGCGGCGAACGCATGACTGAGATCTTCGGTAAAATGATCTTAGAGCTCCAAGAGCTCGGATGTTTTGACCACATTGCTTAGCGATTCAACTGTTGTCACGCCAACCTTACTCAAATAGACGGACGATGAAGATTACGGAAAGTATTAGTTATCATCTCTGCATCGTACTCTAACCTGGATTATTATTCAAATTTAAACCTGATACCATTCAGCTTCGTTTCAGCCAGAAAAAGAAAGCGGAATATAAACGATTCAACACGCGTATACGTAGGGTTGGCAAATGAACTTTGACATTGATTTAGTGGGGAGAAGCGAAAGAAAAAAAGAACACTTGTGTCTGGAGGCAGTAACAGAGAGAGAGAGAGAGAGTGAGAGAGAGAGAGAGAGAGAGCGAGAGGGGAGTGGTAGATCGAGAAGGGGACGGGGCACTGAGTCCATTTAGTCTTACTCATTGTATATGAAGAGCCGAGTGAGAGGGGACATTACCAATCCTGACGTGTCGTTATCTTATTTTTATACATTTAAGAGCTCACCGAGAGATTCGTTGCGATAATGAACAGCTGCATCAGTATACGTAGATCAATTTACTCTGTGAATAAGGTATTTTCGAGTACGCAACTCGCACATCATTGCGTGAGTCCTTCAACAACTTCGAGGCTTTATATACCATTGGCAATATTCTGATTAAAAAGGCGAGTGCTTTGCAAGTACTTTGATTCGCAATTGAAATTTACGATGGACCAACTCACGACCACGGATGTCGAGTGGATCGAGACAGGATTATTGCCAAAGATAGCAAAGTCCATTGGCATAGAATGCGATAGTGTTCGTTGCAAAATTACGGTACCAAACAATTGTTTCTTCGCGTCGTACGTGTACTTTCTGGATTTGATATTTGAAGAAACGGTGAACATCGATAAATCCGAGTATGGGAATAATTTGAGATTGGTGGTGAAGAAGTTGGTCAAAAGCGGTGACTCTGCGAGGCGTTTGGCTGTGACCGAACACTTTCACAACGAGATACTTTTTTATACGAAATTCGCGTGTGACAATTCTCTATTTCCGCGTTGCATATACACCAACAATGAAACTTTAAGCGATACCGTGATAGTGTTGGAAAATTTGAGCTCTCAAGGCTACGAAATGTGTCACGATCCTTACGATATACCAGTGGAATACGTGTTTGCGGCTATCAACGAGATCGCGAAATTTCACGCCATGGCTTACGTTATGAAGGAACGAGAGCCCGAAAAATTGCAAAATATTGTAAGTGACATTCAAGATACGAGATTCAATCGTGATGGATGGTTCAAAGAGTTCGCAAATGTTAATGCAACCCGACCAATCGACTGGCTACGCCGTAACAATTGCGAGAAAAATTTTTGCGACAAAATGGAAAAAATCCTTGGCAATGCCTTCAAGGAGATTACGGTGGATGCGGTGAAGCCTGTTGAGCCACTCGCGACTCTGTGTCACGGTGATTTCACCAGGGACAATATTTTCTTTCGTAAAAACGATGGAAAACTCGAGGCAAAGCTCTTTGACTTTGCCCTCATAATGTACGCCTCGCCAGCAATCGATCTGTCCACTTTTCTCTATCTCGCTTGCTCCGCCAATGACAGAATCGAAAGATTCGACGAACTCTTTCGTTCGTATCATTGCACATTGATCGGATATCTGCGTGATTCGGGAATCGAAGATCTGGAGAAATACTCTTACGACAAGATGCTGGCTGACTACAAGAGACGAGCTGCCTTCGGATGCATCGTCGCAATGTTCTTTTTACCCATCATTTATGGTCATATCCAACTGGAAATACAACCGTTGAAGGACCGTCCGGACACCCGGGCACGAGACACTAGAGCTGCCGGTGGTGAAGCCATGACCGAGATCTTTGGCAAAATGATCCTAGAGCTTCGAGAACTCGGATCTTTCGATCATCTCATTTAAGGAGTACCCGAACACTTAACGAAATATTACCATTTGATTCAAATTTATACAGTCAATTCTTGGTCATATACTAAATGTACCCTTCAAATTTTAAATCGATCATCTACACCGTTCCTATAAAATTCACAATTGTAGAAACACTTTTTAACATAGAGCTTTGTCATAATGTACTGAGTGATTTGACAGTTTTTTTTTAATAACATTTTAAACATTTTTTTCACACTATTTCGTGCATAAAACTGCCATTCAGCGATGAGCGTAGGCAGTTGAAATATCTCCTTATGCTAAAAGGGGTTTTTTTTTTTTGTAAATTTTATAGGAACAGCGTAGACGATCGATGTAAAATTTGGAAGGGGCATTGAGTATATGCAGAAAGAATTTACTGTATAAATTTGAATCAAATGGTAATGTCGCGCAACTCTTTAACGATTCACAAAGTACAGGACGATATTGGTGCCAGCGTTATGCAAGTCAAGCGATACTCAATCTTATCGATGGCAACTCGATCTTGATACATCGAAAGGTGTCTCGATTGCTATCTCATTAAAAAGAAAGTATCGAAATGTTCATCGATTATGTAACTCTTCTTTTGGAAAGCTTCACAGATATTACGTATTACCTGACAGGGTATTATTGCCGTAATGTATTTTTGCGGCGAATATTGCAAAGAGGTCGAGGCAGAAGGTGGGACTGATACGAGCGAAGCAAACACGAATTATCAGCTACGATTTAAGAGCATCAGAAAGTATGTCATTGTAAAGAGTGTCCAAAGGCGAAAGGAAAAAGTATTCATGACGCAGGCTAATCAATTTTGACATGGCTCGACCTACTTCAAAATTACCATCAGTTAAAATTCTTTAAAGTTCAGCCATACTTTTTTTTCTGCCATACAATCTTTTGCTTATTCGAAGAATGCGTAATATCTATATAAATTCTATTTTTGCGCAATTACACAATTAAAAAATAAATAATCACGTTCAAGTAAAAGGGAGAAAATTATCCTTAAACTTATAGACATACTCTCTAGACTAGATGATATCTAAAGGTGCCGAGATTGATATTTAAGCAGGGTTAAATGTATCATATGTAGATCTTGTGCTCGCCGAAAATTGTACTTACAATTATATATATGAAGATATTTGAAATTACGAAAAATGTGTACACAATCCGTTTATCTCAAAGATGTATATCGGGCATGCCGAGGCAGAGCCGCGACGATGACACGATCATGTGAAAAAATAATGTTCCAGCTGTGATTTTTTTTTCTGCATAAAAGAATGAGACAACCATCTGCCGTGTAAATCCGTCTTTGAAATAAACGCTTCTTTGTAGCTCTGGATGGGCTTTACTTTCTCCTTTATTTTTATCGTTCTTTATCACTCGTTGAAGATGTATATTCATTTTCGATGAGTATATTTCCGATTGTTTTGTCGAATTGGTAAGCTGAACAATACATATAGCAGCATCAAAGAATGGATTTTTTTTCTTTTACGTAAAAGACTAAAAGCTGAAGGGTTGTATGGCCTTGGATTCGCCGATTAGCTGGTAAGTCACTGAAACCATTGGACTTTCTTAGGTCGAAATTTTAACCCTTTATAAACTACCAAAAAAAAAAAAATTATTTTTTGTAGGATCTAATTTAATCAAATAGTTTTTTTCCTTGTCTCACGGCCTACTACGACCCTATTTGCTTCAAATATTTTTTTTAATTTGTTCAAGCTATTCTTTTTAAATATTAAATTAATTCAAATTAAATAAATAAAGATTAGATTGAAATTAAAGAAAAAAAGATAAAACAGAATATATCGCGTGAATACGAAAAAGGAATATAAGTTCATGACATAAAATTGCGGTGAAAAACAGTTAAATTATTTTTCTTTTTTTCTCACTAACAAGGCTGTTATTTGGAAACCTATTTATGGATAGAAAGCCTAACCCTCTTCCTTAATTGCAGAATATTACGACAGTCTTCTAATGAAAAAAAAGCCATGAGATTTTTGAGAGACTGAATCGTGTACCATTTTTCCGTCTGTCTCTTTTGTCTTATACTACCAGATGAAACCAAATCACAGACTTATTAGGAATAAATAAAAGATTTATTTATTAGACGATATTAAATAGATCTTGATATGAATAAATAAATGCATTTAAAATAAATAATTTTAATAATGGAATGCAATACAAAAAAAAAATTGATTTCACGAAAAATCTAATTGAAAAATCGAAAAGAGCGAAAAATCGCTCTAAGTTCGAGCGATAGCGATACTCATGCAGATTAAGGGGCCAGTCCACTTTGGAGCCACGAAAAAAAGGCTATTTTCGCGATTTTTTTTTGAGGATTTTATAAAAGATATAAATATAAAAGTTGTTGGGCTTGATAAATAAAGTCTTGAAATACATAAAAAAAAAATTTAATTCATTTTTATTCATTTTTAAGTACAAAAACTATAGTTTAACGTAACGCCTCAAAAATAGGTGGGCTAGGTAGCTCCATCACAACTCGGCAACGGCTTGTCTGAAACAAAAAAATCAAAGTCCATTAGATTCAGTACGACACCAGCTACAAAATGACCCTCAGATATAAAGTTTTATCAAAAAATAAAAAAATGGCAGATGAAAAACGAAAAAAGTATAAAAAAACGCGTTTTTTTCACAGTTTTTCGCAAAAAAAAAGAGTAAAAATAAAAATTTTAAAACCATCGAGGGTCATCTTGTTGCGAATCATTTTTACAATATGTGGTTCAAATTTCAAGAGAATCGGTTTATTCGTTTTAGAGATACGATGGAGCTAGATTTTGAAAACGTTGTTTCGAGAAAAACGCGTTTGAAGTTTAAACTATGAAAAACTCTTACCTAAACTCAATCGGCAATTCCTGCACCGTACAAAATCCCTTCTGATTGCTCATCATCGTCGATTTCTTCAAGTCTTGCTTGCTTCCGTATGGTTCTGGTCTCTTTTCTGATCGGCCGACCCATCGCGCTCAGGTAGACGAAATGAGGTCCTGACGTTCAGGTAAAAAAAAAATACTTAGAGAGCTCGGATTTTCATAAAATTTTGACACAATATTTCTGAATGTATGTACTTTCGAAAACAGTAAAAAAAATTCGATTTTTTGAAATTTTCAAAGTGGACTGGCCCCTTAAGAATTTTTTTGAATTTTTTCTTTCAGACTACCTAGAGAGCACAAATCATTAACGCCAGCGACATATTTTTTTCATGCCTTTACACGATCATCAATTGTTAAATAAATGTCAATTTTTATGCAACGAAAAAAAAATGTTTTCCATTCCGTAAGAGTGTAGCTTTAAGCGAAACAAAAGTTTGTACCGATACGTGCAGCAGTTTTCGAAAAAAAAAATATTAAAAATAGCTTATTTTGTGAGCCATCACAGTAGAAGAGCTAAAATCGCTCTACCTCGAAAAAAGTTGGCTAAGATTAGTTTCGGAATGTTTTCGCGTGTTATTACCGAACAAGAGAGTACTCGACGTTCGCCTAGAACGTGTTAGAGCTTTGCAGTCCTATAGGTGAGCTAACGATGTCTTCGGTCTCCGGGATTCATGTACGGTATGTAGTTAGCCAGCATGGCTACAGGTTGCTCGTCCAGACATCGATAACGGAAGACAATGGGCGCTTGCCGTCTTTGCAACGGGGCAGCGGAATTCAGAGCATAACGTGGAGAAGTGCAGTGAATCGGTGACACTGAGAAATTCGACTTCCGCCACAATTGCATCCCCATTGCATTTACGAAAAACTAACGTTTACTTTTTATTCGGTCAATGGCGTATCGCTACCAACAAACTGCAGCTTGAACGTATCTCGTCTTTAGGTTTATACTTCCCCTACAGATGTTAGTAATCGAAAAATATTTTCGATTTCTGTTTCAGATCAATAGAAAAAAGCAGACAAATAGAGCACTCTTCGATATCACGCAAAAGATGCCTAAAGGAATATCTTATAACGCTGCCATTTTGTTTCATTGAAGAATAAAAATTGATCCTTGAAAGTTGTAATAAGCTAATGTCATAATTTTAAAATGATCCGATTATTTTATCACCTTTAAAAAAAATCATGAAAACTGACTCATTTTCGAAAGTCTAAAGGGTTTTCCCACCTTAAAAAGGAGTACTGCCCTAACTTATATAAAGTTTTCGAAGCAGCAACAGTTCTCCTAGTGAGCTCTGCCGGCTGTGAGCGAAGTTTTTTTTTGCTCTTAAACTCTCTGCTTCAGGAAGGATTCTTTCATATGACACTGTTGAACATGGAGAATGACATTGTTGAAAGAAAATTCCAGCTGCAAAAGTGTTGCGCCGATTTACAGAAAAAAAATTGCAAACTGAGACTTATTCAATTGGGTACCTACTGAAAGTATAGCTTGAAGTCTAATATCTTTATTAAAGAATGATGAAAAATTAGAAGATTATTTTTTAAGGTATTGCAAGAGTTTGATATTAATTTGAACATTAACATGTAAGATTTGAGCAAGTTTTATATTTTATGTGTGTTACGTGATTATCGACAATTATGTAAATTTTATTTAAAAAAAAAGATGATTGTGAACAAAACCAGTTCTTGTCAGGTCGGCCCCTTTTGCGCCCCCCCCCCCTCGCATGGAGAAAAATGCTGCCTACGCCAATGGACGTATTGGGAAAGGTACAAGACCAATAGTCCGTTCAGAAACGCGTACAGATATTAACATAAGCGAATTGAGGGAGAGGTAACTTGATTTGGGAAAGCCAAGTGTTACCAGGGCAACGGTTGCCTGCAGTTGAACTTTCACGACCATTGTGGCCGGGGCGAACACAAGCCGCACGAAGGATGTGGTTAAGCCTCAGTGCAATATCTGTCCGATCTCCATTCGATACTGCCGCGAACGTAGAAAAGACCGCAACTGTAACGGCTGAACATACCAAAATAGAGGAAGGCACAAACCTGTCTAATTGGATGCTTTTCATCGTCTGATTTGCAGAAGAAAAAAGTCCATAGTTCATCTTTGTTCAACTGTATCATTCAGCTCTACTCGATTCAACAATAGCCAAGTGTTAAGAAGTTTCGATAGCGTTCTTTAGCTACAAGGATGGGGATGAGCATAGAATGAGTTTTAGGCAGGCCGCCAACTTCTTGGGAATAACATTTTATGGAAAACTTATAGATTATCATTGGGCAATCAGGTTCGCCAACAGGTGTTAGATCAGGCCCTGATCCGCCGTTCCCTCTTTTGGAAAGTGATCAGGAACTGACGAGGAAAAGTGATAGTGTACTGACAGGGCCATGAAAAAGACACTGTGCGGATGAATAGAGCAATGAGCAAGTAGTGGAAAAGGGCTTTTAGCGATACCCATGCAGAAATTTCTCAGGGATACCCGACTAGAAATTTTGATCAGGCAGCCTGAACACTGATCAGGCCGCTGTCATGCTGCGGTCTGGAATTCCGTAATGAGGCACGCCGGATCGGTGCCGGATGCCGACCGGATCGGTGAAACCGTAGTACGGGAGTAAGAACGCTACCTTACTGCGGCCTGATCAGGGTGCCTTTTCTACTCCCGTAAATCAGGCAATACGGATATGGCCGTACTAGGGCTTGACCTAATAAGGCCCTATTGGAGCTTGCCTTACAACTGCCTCAGCGTTCCATCAACGCACATAACCTTCTATATCCTACGTCGAAATTTTCATTCAGAAGCATATTATCTTTAAAGTTTTGACGTTTTTGAAAGGTGTTGAGGACAGTGACGAAAAAAAAAGTTATACAACTCAGATTTTTACCTTACCTTTTTCAGATCCTTGAATAAATGATTTCAGAAAACGTCCAGCGTCTTCAGCTGATACGGATCGGTATCGGTATCATGGTGATTTTTACATTCATCCCTGGGATCCGATTCGACATCGAACTAGATCTTGTTCTAGAAGTTCGGGATTCTAGTCTGAATCCTATTGCGAAGTTTCTATTTGGATTCTGACTATACTCCTTAACAGTTCCGGATTAGGATCGTGGCTGGAATTCGATTTGCGAGCGTTACATTTCGCTCCCGGATTCGATCCGATATCTGACTGTATCCCGATTGAGAAACAAGGATCCTGGTCCGAATCGGACTGTATCCATGGCAATATTTCTGCACGAGTATAGCCGAGTAAAATAAATACTGATACTTATTATTTCACAAGTATCACAAAATCATAAACGAATGTGAACGCTGTCAGCATAGCACTTCTGTTTGAGATATAACAACGTGGCGAAGTTTTATCGTTGTAGGACGGTAGCTTGGTTACGCGAGAAGCGCTTCGCTTGAAGCCACCTGGCGGATTATTGGCGAAATACATACGGGTAATGTCTTCCCGGCAAAAAACATTGATATTTCTTGACAAGGTAACGTTGATTTTAAAAACCACGAATCATCTCCTATACTTTTTTGTCTTACCAAATAATTTGGTTATTTGTTATACTCAAATTAATACTTCTTATAATACTATTATTTAAGATGAGCATTTTATTCTCGTAGATTATCATCGATGAACAAAAAAATGCTTATAATGATGAATAAAATTACAACAGATGTATCGGTTTAATCCTAATCAATAATAAATATATTTGATACCGTAGAAAGCCAAGTAGCTTTAGACAGTTCTTGAAGCTTCACTTTTCAAGAAATCTCAAGATTCTGGCCGGCTATACATTCCGTGAAAGTGTACTTTCTCACAATGTATTTCAGCCAGAACATTGCAATTTCCAAACACAGAGTGTAAGTCATATAAAAACGATTTTGTGATCTTTCTGGTCTGTTCCCTCAAAGGGTGCCTGGTCAGGTGAATCGAACGAGGCAAGCCTGGCCAGAGCCCGACACAAAGTATGGAATGCCCGGTTACATTTGTGCACAGGAAGTGCTCTACTCGCTGATTCGGTCTGCCCAAAACTTGGACTGCCTGCGGTTCTGGCCTCTACCCACGATTGTCACTTTTCATTGGATGATGAACAACGTTGACGGGGGGTTTGGGGATAGTCTATGGCTCGCATGCACGGAAACGCTATCAAGAATACAGAAGATCGTCTGTATCGAGATGACGTCTTTCCACGCGAGGTAACACGATCGAACGAATGGTCGAGATGACAGATCGACAAGGAATGGGCCGTTGGTGTTCGTTCGACGACAGGCTCTTCCAGTGATGTTTTATGTCTCCAGCTATACATCCACCAGCATCCGGGCATGGCCTCGTTGAAAACGGATGAATGCAGCTACCGGTTGTCGAGAGTGCGATAGAAAGCCCGCGTTTCTATCTATAACGTTCAATGCTTCGGTTTTGTCGGGAAGGGGTACAACGCGCCGAGAGGTAAGTATGCAAATGCAAGAGTACATTTATCTCTGCACCACGCCCATGTATTTCCTGGGAGCTTCCGGAACGCATTGTCGGACCAAATCGAAAGCCCGCAGATAGAGACAATGAGAGAGAGAGAGAGAGAGAGGGGGGGGATGAAAAACAACGGGGCAAGGAGAAGGGCAAGAGAGAGAGAGAGCAGACCGTCACCTCATACCGATGTGTTCCCCACCAAACGGGAGTTCGCTCTCCGAAAACGAGGTTCGAACGGCGCCGGTGCCATACAAACACACCGTAGGAGAGAGAAACCACCCACCCGCTGGTCCTCCCGCACCGATACTCCCGAGATTTACGAGCAAACTAGCCTCGGTCCCCAGGGCTAATAGACCGGCAAGTTATGGGCCAATTCAATTTAATTTCGAGAATAAACAACCGGTCCTACTCGCACACGCGGCCAGAACCGACGCTCAATTTATTCCGAAATTTCGGTAACCCCGCTTCGGTTCAAACCCCTGCATTCTTCTTGCCCCTCTCTAACCCACCCTTTTTATTTCTCTCTCTCTCTCTCTCTCTCTCTGCTCACTCCTCTCTTTATTCTTCTTACTCTCTCATCAATACTTTATTCCTCGAAGCGCTGTTCCTGGAGGATCAAACTTTTTTGCTGAATGCAAAATTCAATTCTTCTTTTCTTTCTCGTTTTTTTTCTTATCTCCACTTTCATCCGGAGGATCGAAGCCTTGATACCGTTTTCGGAAAAAATGGGTAATGACCGAAATGGCCCAGAAGAAGCTTCCAAAAAACAAAGGCAAGGATTATCATTCTCCAGCACCCACCCTTATCGGGGGATGAACATTGAAAAACGGTCTTCGATGCCTTGAGCCAACACGAAAGCAGTATGGAAAAAATAATCAAATAACACACCAAATATGCATATGAATAATACACTTAAGGTGGGCAACCACTTTGGGAGACCGAAAATTAGATTATTTTTTGTTTTCTTTTATTGTGAAAAAAAAACGGAAATGTACGCAACTCTGACAATAATTTATTCATATTTTCATACATCTCTGGTAATTTTTTCAAGATATTTCATGCATTAATTAAGGTGTAATCCGCTGTGTCCCTTGGTGTGTCCTCATCGTTGTTATCGATTTGCGGGAATTGCGCAACTCGCAATTCGCATCTGAAATAGTTCAACAAATTTTTATACATTCTTGAGATGTTTTTTTAAGAACATGAACCTAAATTTTGAAAAAAAAAATCGTGAATTGAATGTTGGAACGTGTTTGAAAAAAATGGTCGATTTTTAGCATTTTTTTTCCCGGCATTTGCAATAATAAATATCTTTTATACAATCTGATCTTTCCAACTTTCGGTTCATGTATTAATAAATTATATTATGTAAACGTGTTCCAAATTTGAAGATGATCCATTAATTAGTTTTTGAGTTATGATTCCCGCAAATTGAAAAAATGTCGATTCGAGAAAAACATGTTTAAAGTGTCACAAACCAAAAACTCAAAGTCAAATGTGTTTAATCAAATGATAAAGTGTCTTACCGATTAAAGAGCGATTCCAGCACCATACAGCAGTCCTTCCTCTTCCTCATGCAACTCATTTGAAGCTTGCATTTCCTCTTTACGAGCTTTTCGAGCTTCTTTTGTCTCTAATAAACTTTTTCTATTTTGCCGAGCCACGCGCATCTGATCCATTTGATCGGCATATCCGTAGCTCTGCCTGCCAACTACGATTTGTAGTTCATACATAACCATGAGTAGGGCTGAATTTCCTTCATTGAATAAAATAGCAGCAAGAAATGCCGTTACCTCGATTATTTTGTACCCAGAATGGAGATGTTTTGGAGCCAATTGCCAAACGGTCGAGTTTGGGTTTGTTTGGGTTACGAAAACCAAAATTTGGGTTATGAATACCCAAACAAACTACCTAACTGAGCGCTCGTGGATACTTGAGCGCGCTTGGGAGTCGAGCGGAGATCTTTGGGGCTCTTTATCATTTATATACATACCGTTAGAAGGAATCCGAATATCATTTTGAAATTTTCAGCGTGTATTCTCAAGATATTTTGCTAAAGATCTATGAAATAAAAAAAAAAATTGGTTTTTTGAAGCATCCAAAATGGTTGCCCGCCTTAATCGTGTAATAACAAAACGCATGCAGCAAATCCCGAAATAACACACAATAGAAATTTTAAAAAAAGTCACCAGAAGGTTTCACACGTGTAGCTGTGTGAAAACAGCAGACTTGAATTTGCATTGAAATGTTCCATTGCCACGATATACCGATCAACAGCTTCAGGTAGCGTTCGTGTTGGAGGTTTTTTTTTTCTTGAAAATCCAATGATCGAAGAATTCAGGTATCGTACACGTACCTACCGATTTGTACTCGTTATTTGGAATTCCCGCGTATCCAATGGATTCGGTACGAACCGGAAACGTTAGACGTTAACCAAGTTTCCCGTCTCTGGCATTGTTCATTGTTCGTTCTGTCTCTCGTTACGTCTCCGTGCCGTCATTACGAGAGTAATAATCAGAACTGAAGGGAAGACAATAATGGTCTCGTCGAGGACTGCCGGCGTATCGCACGTCCACGAGGACCGAGATTGATTGCGCTCTCACTGCTATATGCATTCGCCCCTGACGACTATTGAGAGCTCGGCAGATCTGGGGTGACCCCGGGGCTCGCTAGCTCGGCCTCTATTCCTTGCTGAGAGCAGCCGCCCGCTTCCGATTGCTCTCTCTTCTCTCTCTCTCTCTCTCTCTCTCTCTCTCTCTCTCTCTCTTTCTCTCTCTCTCTCTCTCTCTCTCTCTCTCTCTCTCTCTCTCTCTCTCTCTCTCTCTCTCTCTCTCTCTCTCTCCCCCTCTCCCTCTCTCCCCCGCTCTCTCTCTCTCGCCCTCCCCCTCTCTCTTGCAAAGAGAGTGAGGGAAACTCACCCATCGTAGTTATTCCGAATATTTCAACAATTCCCAGAGCAACGCTTCGAGTCCAGGTCAACCGCGCGTTTATCCTCGTAAATTTATTACACATCGATTTGAAGTTCCATATTTCGCAAGTATTCGTCGCGAGTCGAAATTTAAATTCATTAAGAACAGAGATGAGATGCAGGGGCGGGGGTGGAGGGTGCGGAGGCTACACCGAAACTGTCGATCGAGTTTTTTCGGCCAACTTCTGCGCACTTTGCATGCAAATCTCGGGGATTTATAGCCCCGGTGGGTCTCATTCGATTTTTTAATTACGACCGGCACGAAGCCACAGACGTCCCCCCCCCCCCCTGCCCGTACCACACCGGCTGTTACGTTGTAATTCGCAATGAGATCGCTGTACAACTTGTTGTACGCGTTATATCGAACCAACCAGTGGTCAGCTTGAGATAATGGCACCGCCGTATATTCGACGAGGTCGGAATTCAAGCGCAGCTTGTACGTTCATCTCACCCCCCCCCCCCCCCCCCCCTCCCCGCCGCCACCGCATGACCTCAACACCGAGGCTTCGAAAGTTTCGCAGCGTCCACCCAATTATTTTTTTCCCCGAAGATGTTTTGTGCGATTTTTTCACGTGCGGTGGAGGGTGATCGTTGAAGGGCGCATTGTTGGGTGGATGTGACCGTGAATAGTAGATGTGCAACAAAAAGTTCTCGGGCTGAGAATAAAAACAGCTGTATTGAATATTTCAACGAGAAAAAATTGTCCTCTTGGTCCTGGTGTCATATAACATCACCGTAGTAGGCTATTTTTCCGGACCAATGGCTTAAAGGGTTACACCACCCTGAAATTTTCGAAAAATTGTTTTTTTGGTTTAAATTTTTTCTCATAGTTTGAACCTTAAAGAAAATTTTAAGCGGAATGCCAAGTCTGTACCTAGAATATTAACAAATATATTAATTTTTTTTCTACCGCACTGTGCAGCGCTCTCTTAGATAGATTCGGTCTTGGCCTGGCGTTGTCATGATGGAACCCAACACTGTTCCTACTGGCCAATTCTGGCCGCTTCTGGTCGATCGCCTGCTTCAATCTGGTCAGTTGTTGACAGTAGAGGTCCGAATTGAGTGTTTGGCTCGATGGGAGCAGCTCATAGTGGAATATTCCCTTCCAATCCCACCAAACACACGGCAAAAAACTTCTTGGCCGTTAATCCGGGCTTGTCGATCGTTTGGGCCGGATCACCGCGATTGGACCACGATCTTTTTCGGCTGTTGTTCTCGTATGTGACCCATTTTTCATCGCCAGTCATCATCCGCTTAAAAAATGGGTCGATTTCGTTACGTTTCAGCAAAGAATCGCAGGCATCTATTTTGTCCAAAAGGTTCTTTTTCGTCAATTCGTGTGGCACCCATACATCGAGCTTCTTCTTGAGACCAGCCTTATGCAAATGGTTCTAAACGGTTTTCTGGCTAATCTTCAGTTCCTGGGCAATGTAATAAGCGCTTACATGCCAGTCCGACTCGACGATTTCCATGATTTCATCGACATTTTCGACGATTGACTTACCAGAGCGTGCCCCATCTTCGACGTCCATATTACCAGAACGGAATCGTTGGAACCACCGCTTTGCTGTTACATTCGATACTGTATTGGCTCCATAAACAGCACAAATTTTTTTGGCCGCCTGCTTCGCCTTTCCACCTTGATCGTAGTGGTACTGAAGAGTGTATCGAATTTTGTCTTTTTTTACCTCCATTTTGGAACGCTGTTAACACACAACTGGCTTCACCAAGCACAAAACTGTCAAAGAACTTTTTCTGAATCGTAATGTCACCTTTAAATCGCCGTATAGTATGACCCGTAGCGATGTATACATCCTGAGATATGGCTCACCAAAGACATCTAGCGTAAAACGCTCAGAACTTTTTACTTCACCCAATATTTCGATTGCCCAACTTACTCGATTGCTCAACATGCCCCTCCCTACCGTACCTTCATGTTAAGCAACTCAATTATTATTTTCATTAAAAAAAAAGAACCGAAAACTTATTTGTGCATCCAATATTAATTATAGAACTTCGGTTGCCTCTGCAGCAAGAGAGCTATAAACGATAGAGGCGACGATGCAGTTTTATTTGCTTTTGATTGACTCGACAAATAAAAAAAGCTGCTGGTACGCACATCGTGCAAAACCCGCAGACTTCTCCATTCGATTTCGTGTATAGTTTCATACTGGGCAACGAATGGTATTTGAATTGGAAATTTGCATAGCTATCGTAGGTATATACACCCGAGTTCGACAGTTGCCGGCTCAACGATTGAAAATATTGTGTGCTCGTCGGGGAGGCAGGGGAAAAAAATCAAAAGGGACGAGAGAACTCGCGGCCATCCGTTTTTTTTTTTTTTTTTTTATATAACTATCGATCAAAATATTCTCACGCTAGACCTATATACCACGTGTAGCCCGCACTCTTGCAATATATTTTCATTAACTCTTCCCATTGTACAGAGGCCCGAAGTGGAGTTGCCGATTGGTCGTACGACAACTTCGCTTTGTCGAAAATTGGTACCGGTTCTCCTGGTGAGAGGCACGGGGAGAGGGTCGAAGGGGCGAAATAAAAAAAGCCGTTTCATAGCCGTTGCAAAGATCGAGCATAGTGGAGAACGGAGGAAAAGAATGAACGAAAAATCGCCACACCGGACACGAAGCGAATGCAACGAAGCCTGCACAAAATGACACGACGGATGTCATAAAGTGAATTTGCATAAAGTTCTTTATTCATAAAACCGGGCGACCCGGAAGAATTCCAATTTGTTATCGTTTCATCGATAATCCGATGATTGCGTATGAATAAAAGGCAATAAGCGAAACGGAAGAAGAAGAAGAAAAAAAAAATGTCGAACGAATTTAGTGGATAAATCATTTTTCGTATCTTTTGTTTTACTACTCGTTGTCACTTCGTGGCAACTTCGCGGACGAAACTCCACACTTGATTACTCAAGGATTTAATTTCCTGGTCGAACCTAGAGTTGGAACAATGATGACTTGTTAGCAAACTTGTTGCAACTCGATTGACGTCTGGTACGTGTACGGTGCGATCTCGTTGATTTTTTTTTTTAATCGAATTATCAATGAAAGTATAAGTTTAGGTTTTGTTTTTCCTTGTTGGTTTAATATTTACTCGGAAAAAATAGGGTACACTGACTAGTAAATGGACGGGGACCTGTGAATAGACGAAAGGTGATTTATATTTGAAATAAGTTAAGGGATCATGACAGTGGAAAATTTTCAAAAAATCGATTTTTTTTTGCATTATCCGTAAGTATAGACGGTTATAAATATGCTCTTCGACATGCTGATTGATCGTAATTAGACAATTTATATGAAAATTTCGCACTCGAAACTTTAAACGTGTTTTTTCTCGAAATGCCGTTTTTCATAACGTCGTACACTGTCAAAGAAAGAGTTTTCAAGCTATCCGTCTCAAATTTTGACACAACATTCTTCACGCCATTATTTATCTTGCTATGGACGCTTTTTTTTATTTTCATTTTTTTTTAACGAAAAACTGTCAAAAATGTAGGCTGAATGCGATACATTTTTTTCAAATCGCCGCCATTTTGTCAATTTTTATTTTTTAAAACCTCCATAGCAAGATAGCGGCATTCATACTGATTAATAATCTTTTTACAAATTTTATTTCAGATAATATTAACGGCCACAACCGTGTGCATCGTGAGGACTCCTTTTTTTTCGAAGACAATTTCAACCGTTAAAAAGAATGTAAAAGAAATAAAAATAAACGTTTAAGAATTTATTTTCTTATGTCCATAAGTGCTTCGATTTGACATTAAAAAATTAGACTGATTAGCGTATTTTAACCATCCCTTTAGCGTATTTTAACCGTCGGGTTCTAAAATTACTTAATTATAATAATTATTTCTTTTTTTCCACTGATTTTTAATGAAAAAAATCACGATTAAAATTTTTTTTTTATAAGTCCACCATTTTGTTATTTATTGATAAAAGTGTGTATATCTAGTATGGGACGGAGCCACAAGCGTACATAAAAATAATCAATTAAATTTTTTTTGTTTCAGATGACTCTAAGTGCCGTAATCATCCACGCAACCCACCTATCTCCATTTAAAGGTGTCTACTCTAACTTGAAAAACCAATTATAAAATTGTGCAAAATAGAGTAAAAAAAAATTTGAATGGTTTACGATGTCAATTGAAACAGGTAAAAAAATTTTAATGATTATATTTTATTTTGTTATAAAAAAAAATCTGAAATAAGCTTCCGAAACGGGCCTGAACACCAGACTACATCCTTAAGGGGGCTGTATCTACCCGAAGGCAGGAAAAAAAATGTCGACCTTCGGAATTTCTTTTCTCAGCAACGATTGGTGGAAATAAAAGCCGTGACATGCAGCCCGGTTTATTTTTTATTGATCTGGAGTTGGAACAGGTTCTACACAGAGTTTCCAGGCGGGTCTTGTGTAACCGTGAGTCATCACTTATCCGACGATAACGCGAGTGACATGGGACAATTACAATTAATATCCATATGGTGGCTCTGCGTTTCACGTGGCTCCAACGCCAAACCGAGGGCTATCAAGATTTCGAGATTGGAAGGTCATCATTGGTAGAGCATGTGTGCTTCCACCACTCTGTCACAAAGTAGTTGGGCCATCAAAGCTTTGGTAGGGTGTAAACGCGACGGCCAACTCGATGGCTAACGATACCTATTCAACAAGCTGACTGAGTAGCGGTGACGATAGACTGATAACTACTTGGGTCCGTTTGCTGATGGGAATTGTTGAAAACGCTACGGCTAATTGGTGTGTTTGGTATTAATAGAGTCTCGCTCTGACCTATGCTTCGATAATTACACAGGGCGACAGCAATACAACAATCCTTGGGAACTGACCCTCGGCAACACCGAGGGATCAACTGCTCACCTCAGCGCGCTTTGCTACCTCTAATTATCAGTACGAAACCGCGTCATGTGCTGCTCGCGCTGTCAATCATCAGGGATATGCAAACTAGTTTTTTTTTGTATCAAATATGACCGGGTTTCATATGATGTCTTGACGAAGAAGAATCATGGTGAAGTCTGCCTCGTTGGAATGAGGAATGCAATTTCTCATTGCATATGGGATGGCAAACTGATTTAGGGATCGGATTTTCTTTCCTTGCTCAATTTTCTACGCAGATTTAGACTACCAAAATCACCCCATGATTTTTTAGGATACTTATTAATGGGGAAGTACATGTAGACGACGAAAAAATACCTTTGAATTGAACATTTTTTATCAGTCTTTTTTTTATTGGAACAGAACGTTTTACATTTGTTAAGTTTTGGATGCAATTTATTACATAATTGGACTGTTTGTTTGGGTTTGTTTGGGTCACAATGATAATATGACTGGGTTTCATATGATGTTTTGACGAAGAAGGATCATGGTGAAGTCTGCCTCGTTGGAATGAGGAATGCAATTTCTCATTGCAAATGGGATGGCAAACTGATTTAGGGATCGGATTTTCTTTCCTTGCTCAATTTTCTACGCAGATTTAGACTACCAAAATCACCCGATGATTTTTTAGGATACTTATTAATGGGGAAATACATGTAGACGACGAAAAAATAGCTTTGAATTGAACATTTTTTATCACTCATTTTTTTATTGGAACAAAACGTTTTACATTTGTTAAGCTTTGGATGCAATTTATTACATAATTGGACTGTTTGTTTGGGTTTGTTTGGGTCACAATGATAATATGACTGAGTTTCATATGATGTTTTGACGAAGAAGAATCATGGTGAACTCTGCCTCGTTGGAATGAGGAATGCAATTTCTCATTGCATATGGGATGGCAAACTGATTTAGGGATCGGATTTTCTTTCCTTGCTCAATTTTCTACGCAGATTTAGACTACCAAAATCACCCGATGATTTTTTAGGATACTTATTAATGGGGAAGTACATGTAGACGACGAAAAAATACCTTTGAATTGAACATTTTTTATCAGTCTTTTTTTTATTGGAACAGAACGTTTTACATTTGTTAAGTTTTGGATGCAATTTATTACATAATTGGACTGTTTGTTTGGGTTTGTTTGGGTCACAATGATAATATGACTGGGTTTCATATGATGTTTTGACGAAGAAGAATCATGGTGAAGTCTGCCTCGTTGGAATGAGGAATGCAATTTCTCATTGCATATGGGATGGCAAACTGATTTAGGGATCGGATTTTCTTTCCTTGCTCAATTTTCTACGCATATTTAGACTACCAAAATTACCCGATGATTTTTTAGGAAAGGGAGAAATACATGTAGACGACGAAAAAATAGCTCTAAATTGAACATTTTTCATCACTCATTTTTTTTATTGGAACAAAACGTTTTGCATTTATCAAGCATTGGATACAATTTATTATATAATTGAACTTTTTAGATTGTTTTTCATTTTTAAATATTGCCTAATGCCGACGTTATGGCGTGGTCTTCCAGGAAGTTTTTCACAGCAGTTGTCCGTTTGTTGGAAATCCAACGACTTCATGTTGATGCATTTCTTTCCGATCTATTGATCGGAAAGAAATGCATCAACAATTTTTATTATTTTTAACATCGAAATGCTGACCTTGTAAGAAACATTTTGAAAGTTTGAAATAAAAATAGTAGGACACTTCAGAAATATAAACTGAAATTTTGCACGAAATTTTTCGTGTAATCGTTTTTTTTGCAATAAAAAAGTCATTTTCTAGTGATTTTCATAAACAAGTAGGTATAAGTTGAAGGTAATATTGTTATTGAGTTGTGGGTACAATTATACCACGATCGAACAACTCGTTTTAAAGTTATGTTTTCCACAAACTAAAGTGTAGTTTTGAGAAAAACGTGTTTAAAGTTACGAACTATGAAAACCCAATGATTTCAATGACCTGCCGACTGATCAGCGATTCCAGGCCCATACTTCTTTTTCCTTTAGCTTCTTCATGAAGCTGATGTTGCTCCTGCAGCTGTTCTTTTCGTAGCTACACGTATCCCCGCCCCCCCCCCATCCCTTTAAAGATCGGCAACATTAATCTGCGGAATGAGGACTTGAGTTAAAAATTTTGAGCCGCTTTCAACCCGCGAAATAAGAACTAACAGAGAACTAACAGAAGCTACACTGGACCAAATAGACGCCTCTTCATGGCACTGAACTCGACAAATGGAGTTTGGTAGGTTCAACGGTGGCTGGCGACTTGAGCATTACAAAAGAAATGGGTTCAGAGAATGCTATAAATTTTGACTCGGCGATGAGGAAATGGATAAAAAATTAGAAAAACTTTTTGTTGCAGCGATGCAAATTTCTATCGGTTTAAAAAATACCGTTTCTTGGAAATTGCGATATATGGGTATCCTTGGAAATGATGACACAACCTAGACGCAGCACGTCTGAAAGTCGGCAAACACTTTGTTCAAGTTGGGTTTGTCGTTGGGAGGCAAATGGCTACAGGGTGAAAGCGAAGAGACTTTGGGTACCGAGCCTTCATCAATGAGGCTAGGGCGATGGGCATATGGTAATAGGTTGACAGCGCGCAACCGTTAATTGTTCGGAGTGTGTACGAAACTGTGTAAAGTCAGGTAGAGTCTTGAGCTCGACGTCGTTATTGTACGGGTCGATTAGAAAATGATTTACTTCCCTTTTGTTCCGGATCGTTGAAAGGTCGACGCTGAAGTAACTGTGCCATATCGTTAGTTGCGGAGATACACAAAGGCTAGAGGAAGATCGTCGTATGCCGCGGTACACTCTATCGATCTTTGTCACTTTTTCATTATTCATCTAAGTCAAATGAATTATAAATCCATCCGGAGTAGCTTTATATGACTCAGGTAAATAGATATACAAAGGAGACTGAACGTTTGCGCGATTTAAAACAGATACTGATAAATAATCAAGCTCTTTTCAATACCGGTGTAAATTGAGGCATTAAGTCACTGTGAAAATAAAAAAAATAAACAATGGTTCGACGCTTGAGGCAACTAAAATTGAAAAGGACAGTCCAACGTATGGTGCAGGAATCATAGCTTGAAGGTAAATTTATTATTACAACGAAAAAAAAATGCTAGTCAAACTTTAAATGCGTTTTTATCGAAACTGTTTTTTCAAAAAATTGTATACGATTTCTCGACATCTATTGAACGGATTGACTTGAAATTTGGTATACTTATTCAGTGCATTAGTATTGGGAGTACAAATTAATTCGGTCCGTTTTTTTTGTGGTAAAAAATCCATTTATTTCAAAATAAAAGGTACGAATAGATTAATCAAAGTATTGTCCATCGCTGGCAACTATTTTTTCCCACCTCTCAGGCAATTTTCGAACTCCATCTCGAAAAAAAGTCTCGTCCTTTGAGGCGATCCAAGTTTTGAGCCAATTTTCGATTTCTGCGAAAGAAGTGAACCGGTGACCTGCTAAATCCTGCTGCATCCGTCGAAACAACCAGTAATCAGAAGGAGCAATGTCCGGAGAATACGGCGGGTGCGGTAAAATATCCCATTTGAGCGTTTTCAAACATTTTTTTACGACTTTTGCGACATGAGGCCGAGCGTTGTCATGCAGAAGAATAATTTTGTCGTGTCTTTGCTCGTATTCCGGCCGTTTTTCTCGTAATGCACGGCTCAAACCATTCAATTGTAGTCTATACCGATCGCCCGTAATGGAATCGCCAGGTTGTAGCAGCTCATTGGCTCAATTGGCTGTCCAGGGCGAGGCTTGTCTTCAACGCTGAAATCACCGTTCTTAAAGCGTCGAAACCATTCCCTACATGATTTATCAGTTGGAGCATCATCACCATAAACTTTAACAAGCATTCGATGCGCTTCAGCTGCACTTTTCTTCCAATTAAAGCAGAAAAGTAAAACTTCCCGCAAATGCTGCTTAGTTAACACAAAATTTGACAGATTCAACACAGTAAAAAACAAGGTTTTTAATGGAACTCAAAGCGATATAAACTGAATGTTATTGACAGATGTCTAACCTCTCTGAAACCACCGAAATCAGCTGTCACTATGAAACATTCATAACAGCCAGAGCCATCTCTTGAAAACGGACCGAATTAATTTGTACTCCCAATAGTTTAGTCGTGATCGAAGTTTTTTTCCTTAACATTTTTTTTCATTAGTTCTCAACAATAATGATGTCATTTTTCCTCAAGTCCAAAGTTCCTTCACGACAGTGTTGATAACTTATTTAATTATTAATATTTTTTAATGAAATTTGGTACACAACTTTGTTAATAAATGTACAAATAAATCAAATGAATTTTCCATTATTTCAATTATTCCTTTAAAATTAATTTTTTTATACAACCCTGATTTTCGGCTCCTCGTAGTAGGCTAACCGCTTAATTCGGAAATGCACAAGTTTTGCTTTCACCACATAGCAACTGACGTCTAAATACTTTCATAGACCACAGTAGAAAATACCACTGTTTATGAATGCACATACATGCATATTAGATGTGATAACAAGGTACATTGCTCTGTAACGAGTAAGCAAGTAGCGTGCCTACTTTGCCAGACCTAACCGCATCAAACGTTCTCGTCCACCTAGATTCGACCATAGCGTTACGTGCTCTACATTCAACCGGTCTTGCCGTGCATTAAGCTCAAATCGTTCTCGATAACGTAACAGCATGCATTTCTTTTTTCTAGTCCACGTACTGATTTCCTGGTCTTTTTTTTTCTTGCCAAATGTTTCACAAATGTCACATTTTGCTGCAACGATCGGTAGAAGGAGTAATCGATATGGTAGCATTTTTTTTCGTATAGTTACAATTAGATCAATCAAAGTTTTCATTGATGGCATCAAAAACTTTGGAAAATTAATGCGGACTCTGGTTTCAGTCATATTACAAAGTGACAAATGAAGATGAAAACTCGAAAGATTTGGGCAAGAGTGCTTTAGTTTTGAAGGATAAAAATGAGGGAAAAAAAGTTATCGTGGCCCAGGCATAGGAACCGGATTCAACCTACTTGGTTGAGACGATTGGCAATGTTTCTCCCACACTGACAGAAAAATACTTTTGATATTAACCAGATGTGTCTCTTTGATTTTTTTATATTTGAATTAACTAGATTCTTCGTGAAATCAAATTTTTCCTATTGCATTACATCATTAAAATTATTTATTTTAAATATATTTATTTCTTCAAATCAAGATCTATTTAATATCGTCCAATAACAAAATATTTTATTTTTTCCTAATAAATCTGTGATTTTGTTTCATCTGGTAATCATGGCTTTGTTTTCATTAGAAGACTGTTGTAACATTCTGCAGTTGAGAAAAATAGTTAGTCTTTCTATACATAAATAGTCGCAGCCTATTAATAATGACAATAGCCTGAACATGACGATACCTTTCTTTTTTCCCAAATAACAGCCTCGTTAGCGAGAAAAAAAAAATTGAACTTTTTTTCACCGCACTTCTATGTCATGAATCTATATTCCTTTCTCGTATTCGTGCCATATATCGTGTTTTATCTTTATTTATTTAATTTCAATCTAATCTATTATAACATTTAATATTTCAAAAGAACAGCTTGAACAAATAAAAAAAAATATTGTAAGAAATAGGGTCGTAGTAGGCCGCGAGACAAGGAAAAAATCTATTTGATGTCAATAGAACCTATTGAAATAAATGTTTTTTTTGACAGTATAAGCTCTTCATGAAACATATCTTCCGAATTTCATTGAGATAAAAGCAGGAAATTTGATTCTCTCATAAAAACTTCACCATCCCGTTCCACCCCTAATTAGGAGATGTTTAAAAAATCATAAAATATGCGTTTTATTATTTATTTTAAAGACCAAGTTACCAAGTTCCCAGTTGATACAAGCGAGGAATACATTTTTCCATACAAACTTTTACACCCTATTTCATCCCCTGAAGAGTTGATTGAACTCTTGAACAAATTTAAAAAAATATATATATTTAAAACAAATAGGATCGTAGTAGGCTGCGAGACAAAGAAAAAATCTACTTGATTTAACCAGATCCTATTTAAATTAATTTTTTTTTTGGCAGTGCAAATTTCCACACAGCTAACATCAAAATCGCTCACCGTACGCATCGGAGTGTTTGTTCGCTCGTTGTAAATCTTGATAGTTTTAGGGTCCAACTCAATTTGACCTCTGAACTTTTATATCTCGCCTGGTGTAGGCAACAAAACGCGTTCATCGAGCTGGAAAAGTGCGGGCCAAGGTACAGAGATCAAAATAAAAGTTAAGAAGAATAATAAAGACGAAGACGAAGAGTTTGCAGTTGGGGTTCAACTCTACCGCGAAGCGTACAAGTTTGTCCGAGAGAAAGAGAAGAAAAAAAAAAAGAAGTGATTTCACTTGAACATTGGCGTTGAATACTTGGCGCTATGTTAACTTTGCGTGAGCACCGTAACCGCTTCGAGGTCGAGCGGGTAATGGCAAACTTTCATAATGAAACTACGACGCTTCCTACGTTCACGTAAGACCTAAGAAGACAATCCAATGGACGACACTTTTTTTCCAGCTGTGTGTCTTTCCATAAAAAGCAGTTCGGGAGCGAGGAACGCCTTTAAGAAGACTCGAATAAGCGAAGCTCGGATAAAACGAAACGTGAAATGACGAAGCAGGACAATCAGGATGCCGAGCGAATTTAAATGACGTCAAATTATCGAGGGAAATGTTTGAACGAGAGATTCTTTGCTATTCCTTCCTATCTTCGTAGCCGTTGAAGTGGCAAATCGTCGATATCATCATTGATCAACGGAAATAGCAAGGTAGGAAATGATCATCGTTCACAAGCTTATCAGCTTTCCTTCGTGACGACCGTTTGATGGACAAAAGTATAACATAGACATGTACAAAAAGCCTCCAGAAGGCAGCAACCCAGAGCAGACGATCGTGTTTGGAAAAAGGTGCTCTCACGTCCGAGTTACACTACCCAAAATGGTATTTTCCTTCTAATTCCCAATGCTATCGAATACGCTTGAGAGATGTTGGTCGACTCTACAATTTTAGAAAACTCGAAGAAAATCTTTTGACTTCGGGCCTTAGGCCACTCCAGGATTTTCCAAAAATCGATTCTTTTTTGTTAAAAATGTACCTTTGTACCTATAAAATTATATTTCGAAAGATTATGGGTGTGAAAAATCTCTAAGTACTCGATTTTCGAATTCTAGCGCAACCCCTCTTGATTCATGTCGTGACTTTCTACTAACTTTAAACGCGTTTATCTCAAAACTACATTTTTCAAGTCGGCCGGACTCATAACTCAAATTTCAACCGATTCACTTGAAATTTTAACTGTATATTTAGAATTACATTTTCTGAGGCACTACGTAGGATTTTTTTCATTATATTGCACAATTCCTTTTTTATAAACAATTTTCTGACAATTATGTCATGGCATTTTATACTTTTTGTTTTAGAAATACGCCATTTTGACAAAAAAAACAACATATCATAACTCAAAAATTATAGGAGCTGTCGGTCCGGACGTTGACCTTCCAGAAATAAAGGTGTCATTGAAAAAATGTAGGAAGTCGCCATTTTGACATGTATCGCTGTGAAAAATAATTCTGTATAGTCAATTACGTATATAATAAAACCTCTATTTTGTAATTCCCATTTATTCTATGGTTTCGCTGAAAAAAAATCACAAAATATGACCCTTTTTTTCCTGAAATGTATAATCCTCTTTTTTTTTATATCCGCCATTTTGGCAACAATCAATATATCGAAAAATAATCGAACATATTACGGTAGCCAAAAAAATAAATTCTGTATACCGAAAAAAAATGGTTTTTTTTGTTACAGGTAAAAAATGGTATGAGCTACGTTTCCGCCCCTTCGTTTTCCACTTTAAAAAAGGCGTCAGCAAAGAAATGCTGTGCAGCCACCATTTTGTGACTAATCACTACGAAAAAATTATTTCGTATAGTTCATTAATAATGCAATAAATACCTGTGTACGGAGTTTTGATTAATTTGATCATTTCGCTAAGAAATTCCCAATATGTGTCTTTTTTGCTTGCTCTAGAGTGGCCTATCTCATTAATCAAGCGAGAGAGAGAGAGAGAGAGAGAGAGAGGGGGGGGCTTATATTACTTAATATGATATTAAAGACAACCTTGCAGATTTTCATAAAGTAGGATAAATTTGCTGCTATCAGGTGCAAGGAATGATTTAAATAGACCTAAACTTTGAGAGAACTCCTTTACGTAGTTGAACAACGAGCTCGATTTCCACAAGTTAATGATCTCTCAATGATGACGTTAACATTTTCCTGATTCATCTTACATTGCTAATTTTGATTTAGCATTCATCAATCTTTGGGTCTCACACAGCGAAATATTATTATGAAGACAAGCCTAAGAATTTTCATAAAGTAGGATGTATCTGCTGCTATCAGGTGCAAGAAATGATTTAAATAGACCTAAACTTTGAGAGAACTCGTTTACATAGTTGAACAACCAGCTTGATTTCCAAAAGCTAATGATCTCTCAATGATGACGTTAACATTTTCCTGATTCATCTTACATTGCTAATTTTGATTTAGCATTGATCAATCTTTGGGTCTCACACAGCGAAATATTATTATGAAGACGAGCCTAAGGATTTTCATAAAGTGGGATGTATCTGCTGCTATCAGGTGCAAGAAATGATTTAAATAGACCTAAACTTTGAGAGAACTCGTTTACATAGTTGAACAACCAGCTTGATTTTCACAAGCTAATGATCTCTCAATGATGACGTTAACATATTCCTGATTCATCTTACATTGCCAATTTTGATTTAGCATTCATCAATCTTTGGGTCTCACACAGCGAAATATTGTTATGAAGACAAGCCTAAGGATTTTCATAAAGTGGGATGTATCTGCTGCTATCAGGTGCAAGAAATGATTCAAATAGACCTAAACTTTGAGAGAACTCATTTACATAGTTGAACAACCAACTTGATTTTCACAAGCTAATGATCTCTCAATGATGACGTTAACATATTCCTGATTCATCTTACATTGCTAATTTTGATTTAGCATTCATCAATCTTTGGGTCTCACACAGCGAAATATTATGACAGCTAAGCTGTGCGCTCATAGTTGAGAGATGATGTCGAGCACGTACTCGTCTGTTCGCGGCATCGGGGTAAATGTCGCTGACAGGCTGCGAGGGAACAGGAGATGAACTCCCGAAGTTCATTGTCAGTCAAAATTTTTGCATTTTGTAAGAGGGTTTCGCGGGCACGGTATATATCCAATCAAAACTATGCTGCAACGCGGTAACTGCATGGGTTTGAATACATAATGAAGCTCGGCCGTTGCGCCGAGGTCTCGTGCACGCGACACAACCTTACAGCCGTATGATGCACGTTTTCAACGTCTATACGTGTATATATATATATATATATATATATATATATATATATATATATATATATATATAAGGGTTTCAAGAGCCTGCACAGAGCTGAACCAATGTGAACAGGTCAGCACTTTTCGATCCCTCGCTAACCCTCGACAGAAAGATTCTGCAGTTAATTAGAGTCGGTTGACCTCGACGGCTCTCCATATTTGAAGTACATCAAGTTATCGGTTGAATCATCGTTTCGGGTCGCCGTTGTTCTCACCTCTTCAGCTATTTTTGCTGTCCTATCCATGGCTACGTCTGTACATTTATAACCCGCTTTGTTTCCCCGGAAGATTTTTCCCTGACGGAAAAAAAACCACCTTAAAAAAGGTCTTCACTGCATTCCAAGTTCTTAGCCTCACCGCTATGGTAAAATCGATCCACTCTGCTGAAAGTCCAGCTTACAACTTTTGAAGCAGTACTCTGGTCTAGAAATTTGACAAAAACCGATTTTTTTTTTTTTGACATTTTCTTTAAGTCTCGACTCTTGAGAATATATCCTCAAAAGGAAATTTCGAAATTCCTAATATTTCCATTCTATTCTATTCAACGCATAGAATATTCGAGTTCTATTCAACCAATTGACTCCAAATTTGGTATGGACCTTCCCTCTATCGTTCCTACCTTGGGCATCGCGAAATTATTATTAATACAATTTAAAAAAATTACATTTAAAAAAAATAGGGTGAAAAATAAACTATTTCAGACAGTCGTGATTAAGTAGTCTCGCCAAGGCATTTTTCTATAGAATTTTCTTCAATTTTAAGGTCACATTGAGGGCAGTATTAAGTGATTTCGTGCAAAATTTCAAAAGGATTCACTGTATCGTATTCGAGACATTGGCAATCAAAGATTGCACAGTTTTACACGTATTCTTATGGAGAGCAGTAGAAAATTTCACATTTCACGCAATAACTCCGAAACTTTTCGACAGATTTTTTTTGGAATTCTCAATTACGGAGGCACATATGACAAAGTTAGTCAAAAAAAAAAGTCATGAACTTTGGTCGACCAGTTTCAGAGATACAGCGATTTGTTTAATTTTATAATTTTTCAATTAATTTTAATTTTATTATTATTTTCTTCATTACTTTATAAGTTTTTACATCGCGATGAGCTGTAAAAACTACATTATAAGGATACTCCGCAATATTTCGAGGCTTTCATGGATTGACGGGAGAATAAGAAACTAAGAAATCAACTTTTCAAGATGACTGTGGCTAGACTACTACCTCAAAATTTCTTTTTTCTCTCTGGTACCTGCCATAATGACATTGTTATTGATCAAGACGGTTTTATTTCTCTTTCAGGCGAATGGGAGCTTTGGAATCGTGTCAATCGCTTGAACCCTTTTTTTTCACGGCCATATTTAGAGGCCCATAACATTTTCGATGTTTATTTTTTTCGCACAAACATTTTTTCGCAAGTTCTTAAAACATCAATAAAAAGACTGTCAAAAAATGGATATTAAAAATATTTTTGGTTATTTTTTTTCCATCAATCTCGGAAAACGTCCGTTATTTAGGCCTCTAGACTAGAATACTGACTTAAGCTTCGGCCCATCCCTGAATACCCCATTTCACTCTCCCCCTTTTCCCTCTACACCTCTTTTCCCCTCAGCAACATTCCATTGAATCATTTTATCTAGCTCCGCACGGAAGCCATCCATCGTTCTATTTGCCCTTCGTTCTTTTTTTTTGCCCCCGTTTGGCCGTATTTCGAATCGCAATGCAGTGATGGGTCCTCGATAGGTTTAACGAGTCAAAGGGAAAGGCGAGAACGACCTAGTGCTTGATCAATGGGCAAAAGTTCGACGTTACAACGACAACCCTTTACTCTTCTTCTTTCCGTAATTCTCCCCTCGCTCTCATTCCAACTACAACCCTTTCACGAAGGTCCGTTCTCTCGTTCTCCCTTCCTTGTACTCTCTTGTACGCTGGTCGTACGCTACCCAACAGCATCGGTAGCATCTCGGTCAGTCGTCGGTAGCGTGCAAACGGTCTGCAATTACCCTGCTTTCTAATTTGGCTCCACCTGCGGGGGCCTTCGTTGATCTAACGATCAAATCACGTGACCCGCTGCTAGTTAAGAGCTGAGGTTAACCTCAGCCCCGAACATTCGAAGCTCGCTTCGTCCCTCCCTCCCTCTCTCTCTCTCTCTCTCTCTCTCTGCCACCTCTCTTCCTTACCCTACCAACCCTCTTTTCTCCACTATAACCCAAACAATTATATACAAACACACACACACACACACACGCACCCGGCTCTCGTCTGTCCCGTAAAACAAGCCTGCGTGTGTGGACCTTCCCTTATTTCGGGCATAAAGGTTTTTTTCGGGCCTTGGCTAATGGCCGCTTGCGTGAAATACGTTATGACCATTCAGAGAGTATAATCACGAGAAACGCTCATTTCATCTTACGCCTACGCAAAGAGAGCCAATCCTATTAGCTTTCTAACCATAGGTGCGCAATGGACGAAATTCAGCCCTCAATACAACGTGTATCAGGTGGACCAGCTACGTGCATCGTTCACTGCTCATTGATCAAGTGTTCAAGGCCTTAGGCCACTCTAGGATTTTCCAAAAGTTGATTTTTTTTTGTTAAAAATGTACCTTCGAACCTATAACATTATATTCCAAAAGATTATGGATGTGAAAAATCTCTAGGTACTCGATTTTCGAATTCTAGCGCAACCCCACTTGATTCATGTCGTGACTTTCTACTAACTTTAAAGGCGTTTATCTCAAAAATACATTTTTCAAGTTGGCCGGACTCATAACTCAAACAAATTTCAACCGATTCACTTGAAATTTTAACTGTTTATTTAGAATGACATTTTCTGAGGCACGACGTAGGATTTTTTTTATTATGTTGCATAGTTCCTTTTTTATAAACAATTTTCTGACGACTTTCTCATGGCATTTTATACTTTTTGTTTAGAAATGCGCCATTTTGACAAAAAACAATATATCAAAAAAATCCTTCGTACTTCTATAGCTTTTCTTATATATAATCGAAAAAACTTTAGTGTCTTATCAAAACTGAAAAATTATAGGAGCTGTTGGTCCGCCCGTTGACCTTCCAGAAATACAAGCTGCACAGTAGCAATGTTGGCATGTATCGCTGTGAAAAAACAATGTTGTACAGTCAATTACGTGTATAATAAAACCCTTATTTTGTAATTCCGATTTATATTGTGGTTTCGCTTAAAAAAAATGCCCTTTTTTTGCCTCTAGAGTGGGCTAATGCCTTAATTGGAACGATTGGGATTGTTAAATTCGTGGCGTTTCTTGAATTTGCACAATGATATTGATGAGCTAAACGTGATAGGCACAATCAATCCATGGACTACATATTGGGTCTATGCAGTCATTACTGATGTCGATAAAATCAAGACTTTAATCGACTTCGACCAGCATTGACGACTACAGAGATCTGACATAACGCCAACACTGACCAATCAACTGTTTCGAGACATTTATGGAAGTTTGGGATGGTAAACAAGCTTGATGTTTGGGTGCCGCACGAACTGAACGAAAGGAATTTAATGGACCGAATTTTATCTTGCGATCTGTTGCTCAAACGCCATCATGGGGTCATCAGGTCATCATGTATCTGGGATGATTGGAAAGGAATCGTCTATTACGAGCCGCTGCCACCCAACAAAACGATTGATTCGACCAAGTACTTTAATAATGGAATGAAATAGGAAAAATTTGATTACACGATAAATCTAGTTAATTCAAATTTAAAAAATCAAATAGACTCAACTAATTAATATGAAAAGAATTTTTCTGTCAGTGTAAAGGTGCACTAAGAAAGGATTACCTTCTGTCTTTATTCCTTACTTTTTGTTCTCTCTTTGTTTATCTTCTCTCTGGATTAAATTCCAAAGTCCAAGCGGACAAAAGCTAGTTGAATATATTCGATCAACCGCTATACTTCGAGTGAACCATTGTTGCAGATGGTTTTTTTTTTCAAGGATACGAAATAAAGGTGATGTATTCTAGAAGAACCGTCAGATGTCCTCACAGGAGTATCATTCGTATGTGCAACGAAGTGGATCGTCGGGGGAATCGCTCAAAGGGGTAGCAAGTATTAGGTTTTACCAGGACAATATAAAGCCAACCCTGACGGTGAAGTAGAAAGGTGGAGAAAAACCGAAGCTTCGGAACCGGTAAAATATCACATCGTGGGGTCGGGGGTGACACGTTGCTAGTTCGTGGTCCCGGGTTAACTGCATCTGGCGCCGGCGAAACAAACGGAATACTAATAATGTCCAGCGTATGTTTTGGGACTGGACAACGCGTATGGTAGAGGTACATATACGATATGCTTCCTCTCGAGCGTTTGTCTCTGCGGGGTTCCTTGGCTTCTCTTGCTACGGCGCATAGTGAGACCTCCCCGACTGCCAACTGTGCTTACACGTATATAGGGCTAATGTGCATTTTCGAATACACCTCAGCGTTTCCAGCTATACCATCCACCCGGTGCATGCACGAAACATTCGTCCTATTTTGTACGGTATTCGGTGTACGAGCTATCCTGAAATACCGATGTCAAAGTGGATTACCAACGAAAAATGACTCAAAAGACGTATTTTTCGTCCAGACGTGTAGTCTGGACGAAAAAGACGTCTTGACGTAAATCTTCGTTGATTTACGCTGGCTAAGATTTTCACAGAACGAAGCAATTCAATTTTCCTCGTACTGCCAGCTGATAAAATTTATCTCGTGCTAGACATGGATTCAAAGCGATCTTCGTTCACGCAGTATTCTAGTCTAGAAATTTGGAAAAATCTGATTTTTTTTTGCATTTTACTTAAAGTATAGACTCTTAAGAATATTTCGTCAAATGGAAATGTAGAAATTCCCAATATCTTCCAAGTTATGGCGATTTGAATACGGCTAGATTGAGAGGCTGCACCAGTGCAAATCGGACAACCAGAAGATTCTAAGGAAGCTAGAACTGCGAGAAGACGGAAGCTAGAAAAGGCACACTTTGTGAAGGCAAGAATGGTCGATTAATAAGAACACAAGTAAAGGATGTCTCAAAATTGACATGACATGTTTAATTGCGCACCTTTTTTTTTGTGGCTAACATAGAGTACTAATCTTTGACAACTGGCATCAGGAAGTATTGAGGTTTAGTCATGGAATGGAAAAAAAACCGAGGAAAAAAAATTCTACAATCTTTGCAGTTAATTTTCGACGGCCAAAAAATAGTCGAAAAAATGGCCACGTTCAAAAGTGCGCACCGGGGCGAAAAAAAATCGTAGAGCATTTTCTAAAAATGCAAAATACAGGTGAACTTGTCCTCTTCAAAACGCCACTTGGGAAATTCAATTACCTTTATATATTTATCTTGATAAATATATTATATATTTATAATATATTTATCAAGCCTGAAAAAAACACCCGAAATGAATGCCTCTAGACTAGAACACCGCCTCAATGTGCAGACTATACTGACACGTGGGTGGAGCGCCTTTTTTTTTTCTATCCCAAAACTACATTGCAACAAGCCTTCTATTAGTGACATACGTGCATAAGTAATACACTCTCGGCGTATCGCACTCGAACGTTCTCGCGACTTCGTCCACGCCGGGCACACGACATTACAACGATAACGCCACCACGGTTTTAGTTATGGCTTTAGCACGCGAGGTCTCGACGGGGTCATGCCGACGCCAGGGCGCATTATGCAGTTGGCGAAGCGGGTATCGCCACCCCCCCCCCCCCCCCCCCCTCACTACTCCATCACCTCCCCCGCGGTTCCCTCAATTCTACCCTTTCGTCAAGGGAACACAGTAGGAGAGAGAGAGAGGCAAGTGAGTTTGGAACTTTCTTACTTGTATAGATACATAGGGCCAAACCGAGGTTCTCTCTATTGTGAGGATATTATAGTCGTCCATTGCGATAGCTACAGTTTAACCCGAGCATGTCTGAACACGAGATATTTGTCGGATTGACATACCGCGAACGTGAAGTAGAGAAGGAGATTGCGGAACGAACGTATCTCTTATGATCGCTCGTCAAATTAGAACGTCCGTTCTTTTTTTTACGGTAATTTTTTACGAGGCGATAAAATGTGTGTCGAGGAAGGAAGGTGTGGGCGGAAAGAGAATGGAAGATATAGATAGGAGGGTAGTCGGACACCGTGCTAACGGGGTTAGTGATTGAGGGCGGTACGGCCGAACGTATCGAGAGAATCAACCAGTTATAGCTGGGCTCTCTCTCTCTCTCTCTCTCTCTTTCTCTCTCTCTCTCTCTCTCTCTCTCTCTCTTCTCTCTCTCTCTCTCTCTCTCTCTCTCTCTCTCTCTCTCTCTCTCTCTCTCTCTCTCTCTCTCTCTCTAACAGTACCAGAATACCCGAGTCCACTTACGCATTCACCATTTATCGCAAAGATAAATCTGGCTTTCTCGCTTTGCATGTCGGAGAGACCGATTGGGATATTTGCGGATAAAGCTCAGCGGGCACACATCAGCGGACTCGTATAATCCGACGGGAATGGCCGAAAGCCCTGAGTGATCGAAATCCCGACTGGAGAAGCCACCGGTAAGGATAGCCAGCTTATACTCCAATTCTCCAGTTTCCTATATGCCTACGTGATGTCGTTGGGAACACCTGCTTACGAAAATGGAAAGACGACGAGCCAAAAAAGTCATTCCTAGCTACTAATATCGTCTGATAACTAAATATTTTATTTATTTCTAATGAATCTGTGATTTGGTTTCATCTGTTAGTGTAAGACGAGACAGACGAAAAAATGGTACACGATTCAGTCCCTCGAAGATTTCATGGCTTTGTTTTCATTAGAAGACTGTTGTAACATTCTGCAAGTTGAGGTAACTATTTATGTATCTTTCTATACATAAATAATCGCGCCTGTTAATAAAAGGCACAATGATTCAATTTTTTTCCAAATAACAGCAGTGCTAGTGAAGAAAAAAAGAAAAATAGTTTAACTTTTTTTCACCGCACTTTTATGTCGTGAACATGCCTTTCTCGTATTCATACGATTTTATCTTTATTTATTTAATTCGAATCTAATCTTTATTCAATTTGAATATATTTAATGTTTAAAAAGAATAGCTTGAGAAAAACAAATTGAAACAAATAAGGCCGTAGTAGGCTCTAAGACATGGAAAAAACCTATTTGATTTAAGGTAGTAGTCTCGCCACTGTCACGTTGAAAAGTTTATTCCCCGCTCAATCAACGAAAGCTTCGAAATATTGCGAAATATCCTAATAATATAGGTTGTCCATCTTATCGGGATGTAAAAACTTATAAAGTTTGATGAAAACTCCTAATAAAGGGGTTCGCAAACTTTTTCAGCTCGCGGCGCCCTTACAGGTTTGATTTTTTTTTCACGGCGCCCCATTTAACCCAAACCCAATCCAACTCAGTTGCGATATTTATACTATAACGTAAATCAGGCACAGAAATAAATACAACAATTGAGTTCAAATATGTTTAATCGACAAAAAAAGCATAAAAATAAAAAATAAAAGACAAGTTAGTCAACGTGACGGGTGAGCTTGTTGATCTCGACACATTTTTTTTTCAACTCGCGGAAGAAGACTTGATACAGCTACTCGCATTTCTTGCTCCACATTGTTTTTTGAGCGATATTCGGTTTTTATTAAAGCAACGGCTGAAAATCCAGCTTCGCATAGATAGGATGTCGCAAAAAGAATGAGGATCCTGAGAGCTTCTGAACTAAGAGTTGGACACTCATTTTTTATCGATATCCAAAAGTCCACTAATTCTGAGCAAGCAAATCTGGTTTTCAGGCTGTTGTCGCAAGAGAATCCAATTAGACTCTCTCCGTCTAGTGAAGTAAAGTTTGGTGGAGCTTGAGCATGAAACGAATTTTGAAACCATTTCTTTCTTGAATCCATTTCTTGATTGTCTTCCGCAAAGCACTTTGCAAACCAGTCAGTGAGCTTCGAAAGGTGTTCCGTGAAAATTGACAGCGATTTCTGTGAAACATTGACTTCATTGGAAGCGATGAGTTGGTGCAATGCAGAAAAACATTCTGGAGCATTTAGTTTTCCCCTACAACATGTCAATAATCGAAAAATATTTTCGATTTCTGTTACAGATCAATAGAAAAAATCAAACAAACAGAGCACTTTTCGATATCACGCAAAAGACGCCTAAAGGAATACCTTATAACGCCGCCGTTTTGTTTTGTTAAAAAAAAACAATTAAATACTTGAAAGTTGTAATAAGATAATGTTAAAATTTTATAATGCGATTATTTTATCACCTTTAAAAAAATTCCTGAAAAATGATACATTTTCGGGTGTCTAAAGGGATTTCCCCCATTCAATGTCATGAAATTTCATTTCTGGTCAAAATTAGACACCCCAAATGGTAAAGTCTTTCATTTGATGTTCCAGAATACGTGGATCAATTGAAACGAGAAAAAGTTTCTCATCTATCCGTGCGGAAATTGACATCGGGCTTTGATCAGGCCCATCTTAATTTTCCCTACCTTTATTAAGACCCTAGTCTGGAAACCTCACAAGAGCCATCAGTGGCCAGTCACACTTTGCTACCGAGGGCCATTGAAGACAAAATAACCAGGGCCTTCAAAATTGCCTCAACAGTGCCCCATAACAAATGATTGCAGCCACATGCGTACGTGCGTGTGTGTGCACTGTGAAAAAAGAAATGTCTTATTTCAATACATTTGAGGCTTAGTATTCTGTCGCATATTTTGACACGTTTGATCCCGCGTTGTTCCAATGAACGCACTGCATGCGTATTGGTTCAAGGCATCAAAGCTCGTCTACTAAACGCATAGTTTAATTATTATATTTAATCGATCTCGATAATTATTATGCCACAAATTCTTTAGTCAAGCAATTTATACTGATTTGCCCCTATAATAGCAAAGTCTGGTAGTATTGAAGAAATCGCTACTGGGGAATCTACAACTACACTCCTTAAAGGTCTTTACTTGGTCTCCGGACTTGGACCATAGTTTTAGTCAACCTACCTACCCTACCATTCCCTGATAGGGGCCCGGTCCGGCTCTTTTACGGAAAACCCTACTATGGAATCCACAAATAATCCATTGAAGGCCCCGAATTATATTAGGTAGACCCTGTCAATTTTGCACACGGGTATAAAACACGCTTTATTGGATCAATCATTCGACGCAGGATATCGTACTGTGAAATCTCTTCGCTACTCGCAATATCCCATCGTTGCTGGTCCCATTAATCCATTAGAACGTTGTAGGGTGTTTGGAAAGTTGGAGGTACGAAGAGAAAGTATCCGAGCGGAAAAGCGCGACGTCAGGGGTCAATTATGGATTAAGGCAGAGCAATGCACAACTCCGTATCGCGATTTATGTATTTTCGAGTCTAAGCTTTCTCCGTAGAGCGTATCGTCAATCCTCCCTTGGCTATTACTGTAATAAAACCAAATTGCATGCGCGCAAAACGATGCAGATACGGGGGGGGGGGGGGACCCGCGGTTGCACACGATCATAGATCGAATTTGCAGAGGGCCGAAAGCAGACGCGAAACTTTTTTATTACCCTTTACAGAAATTACCGCTGAGTTACCTCGCATATGCGGTAATGGCTTCGAAACTAAAACTTTTGTAGTGATCATTGAAGCTCCGAAGGAGAAAAACGGCAGAGTGTAAACCAATTTTCTAAACGTGCACACGTTAACGACGATACTTGCTCCTCTTTCTAGTTTCTTCTTCGCTTTGTTCAACCCCTCGCATTGTACGGGGCGCTTTTTTACCGAAGAATTTAAGGCGGGAAACCACTTAAGATGCTTCAGAAGATCAATTTTTTTAATTCTTAAATGGTTAGCAAAATATCTTAAGAATACACGCTGAAAAATTCAAAATGATATTCGGATTCCTTCTAACGGTATGTATATAAATGATAAAGACTCTCTGCTCGACTCCCAAGCGCGCTCAGGTATCCACGAGCGCTCAGTTAGGTAGTTTGTTTGGGTTTGTTTGAGTTCTCATAATCCAAATTTGGGTTTTCATGACCCAAACAAACCCAAACTCGACCGTTTGGCGATTAGATCCAAAACATCTCCATTCTGGGTACAAAATGATCGAGGTAGTGGCATTTCTTGCTGCTATTTTATTCAATGAAGGAAATTCAGCCCTACTCATGGTTATAAATGAACGTAGTTGGCAGGCAGAGCTATGGACATGCCGAGCAAATGAATCAGATGCGCGAGGCTCGGCAAAATAGAAAAAGTTCATTAGAGACAAAAGAAGCTCAAAAAGCTCGCAAAGAGGAAATGCAAGCTTCAAATGAGTTACACGAGGAAGAGGAAGGACTGCTGTATGGTGCTGGAATCGCCGATTAATCGGTAAGACACTTTATCATTCGATTAAACACATTTGACTTTGAGTTTTTCGTTTGTGAAACTTTAAATGTGTTTTTCTCGAAATGACATTTTTTTTATTTGCGGAAATCATAACTCAAAAACTAATTGATGGATCATGTTCAAATTTTGAACACGTTTACATAGTATAATTTATTAAAACATGAATCTAAAGTTGGAAATATTAGATTGTTTAAAACATATTTATTATTGCAGAATGCCGGGAAGAAATGCTAATAATTGATCATTTTTTTTTTTTCAAAGATGTTCCAACATTCAATTCTCGATTTTTTTTTTCAAAATATAGGTTTACGTTCTTAAAAAATATCTCAAGAATGTATAAAAAAATTGTTGGACAATTTCAAATGCCAATTGCGAGCTGCACAATTCCCGCAAATCGACAACGACGATAAGGACACGCCAAGGCACACAGCGGATTACACCTTAATTAATGCATGAAATAACTTGAAAAAGTTACCAGAGATGTATGAAAATATGAATCAATTATTGTCAGAGTTGCGGAAATTTCCGTTTTTTTTTCACAAAAAAAAATCCAAAAAATCATCTAATTTTCGAATTTTTGGGTAATTATTGATAATAACAAGAAGATCCGAATGTATTAATGAAATTTAAAAATAGTGAAATTTTTATGTTGGACAGTTGCAACAGATGTACAGTCACTGACAAAATCTCAGTCAAGCACACGCCAATGTCGTCGAATTTGACTTTAATTATTATTAAAACTGGAAAACTAACATTTCTAAGTGTTAATTTATTACTAAATTAGCAATTTGTAAGGCTAAATATGTACGACATGATTTAGACTCGTAAATCCACGATTCGCTTATTTTGAACTAACTTTTTGCCCGACGATCCATCCAGTAATACGTTAAATTAAATATTTTCTTTCGGGCAGTGCATAGTAAAAGAAGAAATAGTAAAATTCTCTATATGTTCATAGTCACCTGTACAAAAAAGTGTACTTGTCCGACAACATAACGCCAGGGAGAGAGGTGAGGGGGGGGGGGGGGGAGGAAATGTGAGCTTCGCATTTGAAACTCGTGGGAAGCAGGAGACGCGGAAAAAGATGAGAAATGTGGAATCAAGGACGGATGGTAAGCCGATTTATGGCGGCTCGTGCGAGAGATGTAATTAATTTAGAACATGAAATTTTCTTGGTGAGAATAAAACGTGCTGAGGTGCTCACTTCACACAGCCGTTGAAGAACAAATTGCGATGAGTGGAGAAGAGCACCGGCCTAAGGGTGGATATAGTACGAGTCAGATTTGCATCAAGCATATAAGCGTGTAACTGAATTCACATGCGGAGGCAGGCAAAGCTGAATTATAGTGTAGCACAACTGTAGAATCTCCTTCCAACCGCATCAAAACTTTTGCCTGGCTACTTCACGCTAGATGGCGCTCTCTCTCTCTCTCTCTCTCTCTCTCTCTCTCTCTCTCTCTCTCTTCTCTCTCTCTCTCTCTCTCTCTCTCTCTCTCTCTCTCTCTCTCTCTCTCTCTCTCTCTCTCTGTAAGGTAACTATGAACATGCGAGTAGCACAAACCGGACGTATAGATACGTAGGTAGCGCGCCCGCCTGCTAGAAGGAAGAGAGGAATCCCTGAAAGGAAATGCACCCTGGAGGGATAGAAGCCACTCGCCAGTTATTCTGTTTCATCGGTATATCTACTGAATATATTCGTACGTACGATAAAGTACGTGAATATCTGTTTCGGTTACCTTTCACCTGACCCGCATACTCTTTCTCTCGCACTCTCTCCCTCCCCTTCCGCTGTCTTGATTTCCTGAAAGTCCGCATCCAATTCACAATTAAGATACAGGCCAAGATAGGCCGCGCCAGGGCTCCTGGGAATTCACGATTTGTGTACAATCGATTTCGAGGCCGAATTTAGGCGTAATAATTCAGATCGCTAGATAAATTTCGCCGGAGAGAGAGAGAGAGAGCAAAGTTCATACACTGAGAGAAATTTATGGTGCTTTCAACCATACTTTAATCATGTTTTTCATTTCCTTGAAGGAACAATATTTCGTAACTATATGGTTACGGCGAAAAATATAATACTACTTATTGATAGTTTGGCAGTTGCGTAAATTGTGCACGTGTGTTAATCGCAACGATCAATCCTACAAGCATACGTTTGACGTTCAAACTATACATATAATTATTTGAGGAATTAGGCCACTCGAGGATTTTCTTAAAATCGATTTTTTTTGGTCAAAAATGTGCCTCAGTACGTATAAAATTATATTGCAAAAAATGATGGGTGTGGAAAATCTCTAAGTACTCGATTTTCGAATTCTAGCGCGAGCCCTCTTGATTCATGTCATGATTTTCTACACGGAGAGAATTAAATGTTAAAAATTACCGTGCAGTAACGGTAGCCAGATGACAACCCTGAAACTTCGCTTTTCATTACTGAGTAAAACACAGATTTTCACGAAAATACAATAAAATTTCTTCTTCAGATAGAAAATTTTACCAGATTTTCTAGTAAATTTTGATGTGTAACAAAATACGCAAAACTTAAATTTAAAAAATATATAATATCAGCGAAATTTTATTGTGCATTTTATTATTTTATGCCTTTCAAAAATGTCTATAAAAAACTATCGTCTTTATAACAGTTATTTTAAGATTTATTATAAAATTTAATGAGTGTTATAGGAAAATGTATTGTGCTCTAGGTAAAAATTATCGTGCGCGCTACCCTTCTTGTATAGTAAAATTTTAGCTACGTATTTGAAATGTTCTGTAACGTGAGTTAAAAAAAAACTTGTCGCATACGAATTATTATGCTTTTCTCACTTGTCACCACATTGAAATATATCACGGTAATTTTTACCGTGAAATTCACGACAAAAATTACTTTTTAATTCTCTCCGTGTGTAAAACGTCAAAGCTTTAATGTTACGAACTCGCGTGAAATAAAAATTCTGAGCGAAAATAAGAAAAAAAGATTTACTTGGCTTATTACATCGTTATTACCAATCAAATTTTCAATTGGAAAACCAAATATTATAATAGCGGTACTGCTATTAAAAAAAAAAAAACATCGTGAATTATGCACCGATCGCTACTTTCAAATGCTAAAGAGTTTCCAATACATACTGTATTTCACTTCAACGTTATTCTCACTTATACGTCATAATTGCTGTACCCCTTGAAAAACGTATAACTGAAGTTTCACTGTTTCATTTTTAGTAAGTTTTTTCTCAAAATGTTGCCATAGGCTTTTGTTGTAAATACCATGGACTTTTCCTTCCGTGTGCTCGTAGATGTAGCACACGCACCTGTATTATACGTATCATGTATACTCCCGGTGTAATTTTCCAACGTTTCAATTCTTCCGGGTAACTCGAACACGTTCACCACCCTCACGTCTCTCCCCCAATCGTTCGCTTCTACACGTTCACCTAATTACACCCTTGTATTCTAATTAGCAGCGTTTCCAGGCTGCCAATAAGCAGCAAAAGAAGTAAAATAATTGTTTTTTTTTCCTTGAAAACGATGTTTGCACTTCACTTATGAGCCACGAGTGGTTCGCTTTTTTTTTTTTTTTACGAGAGACACGCGAGGTAAAAGCAACATCAGAAGCTTTCATTTGTTTGACGAACAGGTGAAAAAGCGACTAGATTAACTTGCTGCAGCGAGTTTTACCGAGTCCGCGATGGAAATGGGGGGGAAAAAAAGGACTAGGGAAGTGAAGGAAGGAAGAATCTCGAGTAGCCTGAGTGCTTGAATCAATTATCGGTTATTTTTGTAATTAATATGAGAGGTTGAAAATGTGAATTCCATCAAATTTCGCGCCCCAATTAACATTTCGTTCTTTATAAAACCAATTATGGATGCGTTACATGAACCATGACAACGGCAAATCATCATGTTTTCGCTTTAAATTTATACATTCTCGAGTGAATTCACGAAATCTCGTTAAATGCGAAATTAGAAAACATCGGAATGCCAAATGTGATATACCAATTAACTTGATAAGTATTATTAATTACCTCGTCGGAGCGCGACCAAGTTCACATGTTATGTGGATTTTCTCAACGATATTACGGTGCGTCAATACATCCTATCTACCGACTGTGCGTTGTCCCCTCTTCGTCCGAATTGCACCGCTCGATACACGGAGAGAATTAAATGTTAAAAATTGCCGTGCAGTAACGGTAACCAGATGACAAGCCTGAAACTTCGCTTATTATTACTGACTAAAACACAGATTTTCACGAAAATAAAATAAAATTTCTTCTTCATATAGAAAATTTTACCAGATTTTCTAGTAAATTTTCATGTGTAACAGAATACGCAAAACTTAAATTTAAAAAATATATAATATCAGCGAAATTTTACTGTGCATTTTATTATTTTATGCCTTTCAAAAATATCTATAAAAAAGTATCGTCTTAATAACAGTTATTTTAAGATTTATTATAAAATTTAATGAGTGTTATAGGAAAATGTATTGTGCTCTCGGTAAAAATTATCGTGCGCGCTACCCTTCTTGTATAGTAAAATTTTAGCTACGTATTTGAAATTTTCTGTAATGTGAGTTAAAAAAAAACTTGTCACATACGAATTATTATGCTTTTCTCACTTGTCACCACATTGAAATATATCACGGTAATTTTTACCGTGAAATTCGCGACAAAAATTACTTTTTAATTCTCTCCGTGTATTTATCCCTGCATGAGGCGCAATGAATTTTCGTTGCGTCCGTGATGAATTAAACGGAGCAAATCGATCGATATAGCGGTCACTCGGTGCTTTTTTTTTTACACGAGAGTTCCACGTCACTTTAAATCCTCTGTCGTATTCCCTGATTCTGTATATTCAGCAACATAATTAATAAAGCCTGATGCGAAGTGTACACAAATTTTATATTCCGCTGACAGCTAAAAAAGAAAACGTTGAAGAGCCGTTTTTCTTTAAGTCTTCAGGAATATTGGCATAATTATGGCAATTAGCCGAGGCCTTTTACCAGGTGTACAAGTATGAAATGCGGATTTCAGACAACAGATGGTGCACCAACGCAGTTTGTGCTATAATGATTTGACACTGCGCCATTTTGTTGTGTCATCAACAAGTGTCAGACGCGCACGAGTGATAAATTGGAAAAGTGTGTGCATAGTGTTGTGTTGTTGTGTTCAATATGTCGAAATTTTTACCGAACAAAGAGCATTCGCGGACAGCATTAGTTTTTTATTTTCATTTGAAGAAAACTGCTGCTGAATCATACCGATTACTTCGAGAAGCTTATGGTGAACATGCTCCATCGCAAGATACGTGTGAACGATGGTTTCGGCGTTTCAAAAGTGGTGACTTCGATGTTGCAGACAAGGAACATGGAAAACCGCCAAAAAAAAATACGAAGATGTGGAATTGAAAGCATTGTTGGACGAAGATGATTCGCAAACACAAAAACAACTCGCCGAGGAATTGAGCGTTAGTCAACAAGCTGTTTCCAATCGGCTACGAGAGATGGGAAAGATTCAGAAGACCGGTAGATGGGTACCACATGAGTTGAACGACAGGCAAATGGAAAAGCGCAAAAACACATGTGACATTTTGTTCGCTCGGTACACAAAGGAAGTCGTTTTTGCATCGTATAGTTACAGGGGATGAAAAGTGGACTTATTTTGAGAATCCTAAGCGCAAGAAATCATGGGTAGACCCAGGCGCACCATCCACATCGACCGCAAGACCGAATCGCTTTGGCAGAAAGACGATGCTCTGTGTTTGGTGGGACCAGAGGGGCGTGGTCTATTATGAGCTGTTTAAACCTGGGGAAACGGTTAATACTAAACGTTACCAACAACAATTGACCGTTGGACCGTTCGCTGCTTGAAAAAAGGCCAGAATGCCGAAAGAGGCAACACAAAGTCATTTTTCTTCATGACAATTCTCCATCATATACGGCAAAACTGGTTCGCGACACGTTGGAAGCACTCAGCTGGGAAGTTCTACCCCATGCGGCTTATTCACCAGACTTGGCTCCTTCCGATTACCACTTGTTTTCATCGATGGGTCACGCACTTGCTGAGCAGTGCTTTAGTTCGTAAGAAGATGTGAAAAAATGGCTCGATGAATGGTTCGCAGCAAAAGGAGAAGATTTTTACTGGCGTGGTATTCACAAATTGCCCGAAAGATGGGAAAAATGTATAACAAGCGATGGAGCATACTTTGAATAAAGCACTTTTTTATCATTCTTCCGAATTTAACGTGTTTTTTTTTAGAAAAAAATCCGCATTTCATACTTGTACATCTGGTATACCATAAACAGAATTTCAGTTGTATTCTAGTACAGTGGTTCTTAAACTTTTAAGTTCAAAATTAATCGATGGATCTTCGAATTTGGAACACGTTTACATAATATAATTTATTAAAACATGAACCTAAAAGTTGGAAAGATTATATTGTTTAAAATATATTTATTATTGCAAAATGCCGGGAAAATAAATGCTAAAGGTCGATCATTTTTTTTCAAACACGTTCCAACATTTAATTCTCGATTTTTTTTTCAAAATTTAGGTTCATGTTCTTAAAAAAACATCTCAAGAATGTATAAAAATTTGTTGGACTATTTCAGATGAGAATTACGAGCTGCACAATTCCCGCAAATCGACAACGACGATGAGGACACGCAAAGGGACACCGCGCATTACACCTTGATTAATGCATGAAATAACTTGAAAAAATTACCAGAGATGTATAAAAATATGAATAAATTATTGTCAGAGTTGCGGAAGTTTCCAATTTTTTTTCACCATAAAAAAAATCAAAAACATCATCTAATTTTCGGTCTTCTAAAGTGGTTGCCCGCCTCAAGAACCGCCTCAAGTCTAGAAATCTGAAAAAGTCGATTTTTTTTTATTTCAATTGTGCGATCTTCAATTGAAAAAAAATTACGAAAGATTACAAAAAAAAATGTTCCGCACTCAAAACTATGTAAAATAAAGTTGCCCACTTAATATTTTCAATACTTTCATTGTACTCTTTAAAAAAAAAATCGCAAAACTAGCCTTTTTTGGAGAGCTGGAGTGGCTTTACCTCTCAATATGGATGCTTTGCACAAAAAAAAAACGAAAATACGTGAAAGAAATAGTCGTAGATGCAAGAGAAGCGGAGAAAACGAGAGATGGAAAGCTGAGCGGGCGATGTTCGATAACGAATCGAGTGCAGGTGGCGTGTTGGCCACACGGCAAACACAGTGTACCTATAAAACGGATTTGCGAGCAACTGCGGGAGAGTCGGAGATGCATGGATAAAGGAGGGGAGGGGGAGGGGGCAATTTAATCCTCGGGATCCGGCCAGCACGGGGTTGGCTCTGCTAGAGGGAGATTTTGCACACCGGCGGAGATCCACACTCGTTTATGCACCAAAAAAAAAAAAAAGAAGTCGACGGAAAACGAAGCCTAGAGTTTCGATCGCGAGAGGTCTGCGAAGAGAATTCGTTTTTTTTAAAATCTGTTCCAAACGCAAGGTCGCGACGGGTTTCTGCTCACTGTTGATTCAGTCATGTGGACCACCGCATACCCGATACCCAACCAGAAAACCCATGAATCCAAAAAGAAGAAAGTGCATTGTCGATCTATGATCATTGGCCATCCTATGTGGATCTTTGACCAGGAATATAGGCTACACTGACCAGTGAATGGACGACAGCTGATTTATAAAGGGTGTACCAAAAATCAGAAGTAATTTTGACAGAAAACACAGGCTTTTAATTAAAAATTGTAAATTTGTTTATTGATTCATAAAGTATACAGTATACAGGTTTATGTATGGAATAGCATGTGCATTTGTTTCTCAACAATCACTCGTGGATCTTCTGAACCTCAAATGCGACAGTTTTGTCGATTAACGAAGCCATCAAGATGAAAATTAGCCTCATCGCTGAAGATGATTTTGTTCGAAAACATCAGCATCCACTTGTTTTTGTTCCATAATCCATTCGACGAACTCTCTTCGCTGTGCGTGGTCAGTAGGCTTCAGTTCTTGAGTCAATTGAACTTTGTAAGCATGAAGATGTAAATCTTTCGTGAGAATACGCTGTAGAGAGCTTCTCGAAATGTCCAATTCTTGACCACGGTGCCGAATTGATGTTCCTGGACTCTCAGCAACACTCTCGCGAACTGCTTCGATGTTTTGTGTTGAACGACTCGTTGGAGGACGAGTAGAGTGTCTAGGATCACTAATTCATCCAGTCTCCCTGAATTTTTCAATTAATCTCTTCACAGTTGATGAAGTTAAATCACCATTCCGACCATATTTTGTACGAAAATTGCGAACTGTAGCTGTCAAACGTTCATTATTTTGAAAAGATTGCTCAACAATGAAAACTCGATGATCCTTCGTGTAGTGATCCATTTTTAATAACCCTGAACTGTCAGCTGTCACTCTGTCTTTTTTTCTTTCATTGGCAACACTTTAACGCACAAATGGCGCAAAATTCAAATCTTGGGTGAATTTCGGGACCCCCTTTGTTTGAAATTAGCTTTCGCCCGCAGATTCGCCCACGTGGGTTGCACCCCTTATTAGGGGTTGTTTTGAGAAAGCCGAAATCATGCATTTTATTATTTGTTTTAAAGAATATTTATACCGAGTTTCAAGTTGATACACGCAAAGAATACATTTTCCATACAAACTTTCACGTCCCATTTTATCCTCTTGGGGGTTGATTTTCGAAAAACCCTCTCTTAGTGCACCTCCACGCCCTTTAAGGCCTTAGGCCACTCTAGGATTTTCCAAAAATCGATTTTTTTTTGTTAAAAATGTACCTTAGTACCTATAAAATTATATTCCAAAAGATTATGGGTGTGAAAAATCTCTAAGTACTCGATTTTCTAATTCTAGCGTAACCCCTCTTGATTTATGTCGTGACTTTCGACTAACTCTAAACGCGTTTATCTCAAAACTACAATTTTCAAGTCGGCCGGACTCATAACTCAAACACATTTCAACCAATTAACTTGAAATATTAACTGTATATTTAGAATTACATTTTCTGAGGCACTGTGTAGGATTTTTTAAATTATATTGCATAGTTCCTTTTTCATAAACAATTTTCTGACGATTTTCTCATGGCATTTTATACTTTTTGTTTTAGAAATGCGCCATTTTGATAAAAAACAATATACCAAAAAAACCTACGTACTTATATAGCTATTCTTATATATAATCGAAAAAACTTTAGCGTCTCATCATAACTAAAAAATTATAGGAGCTGTTGGTCCGGCCGTTGATCTTCCAGATATCAAGGCGTCATCGGAAAAATGCTGCACAGTCGCCATTTTGAGATGTATCGCTGTGAAAAAATAATTTCGTATAGTCAATGACGTGTATAATAAAACACCTATTTTATAATTCCGATTTATTTTATGGTTTCGCTTAAAAAAAAATTACAAAATATGCCCTTTTTTGGCCTCTAAAATGGCCTAAGGCCTTACCATTTCTTGACACACTGGGTCATTTTGACCCGGGCACATTTTTCGGCGTCTGATATCCCTAACCAAACACTACATTTTTAAGAATTTTTTTTAAACCAATTAATTTGATATTTTTAGAATGTTTTTTTAATTCCACACATTGAAAATAGTTTGAATAGTACTCCTGATTTTTTAAAATGAAAAGTGACCAAAGGTAGCCGATGACAAGCGGACAAGGTCGGCTCTGGGTCAAATTGATCCAGTGTGTCAAAGACGTGGCTGGATTTAAGTGTGTCAAGGAAGGGTTAAGGAATATACTTTCCAAATTTCATTGAGATAAAAGCAAGCTATTTGATTTTCCCATACAAACTTCAGCACCTCGTTGCAGCCCGAAGTAGGGATTTTTTTTAAATCCTAATTAGGGCTTCCATTCGCCCCACCCTTCCCCCTCCGCTCCCACTAGGTGGTAGAATTTAATTCGTGTAAATCCAAATGTGTGTAATCCTTGCTAAGCGCGAAAGCCCCGCGGCGAACTGCCAAATCAATATTAAGAATTCTCCCCCGAGGATTTCATCGGGTTCTCGCTGTAATGACAATATTTATGGCGCTAAGCTGACATTCGCCCCCGAGTACCGCGGGTACTCAATCGGATAATATACGGCGGATGGGAGCAGCATATATATCCGGAGATTTTCATTGGCGAGAACTGCTGCACAGATAAGGAATGACATTGAAGCTTGCATCGTTGGACTGCAACGCTTTTTTCCAAAGTCATTTTTTGGAAATTTTGAAGTCGTAAATCTCTAATAAGTATTCGTAAGCTGAGAGAAAAATCCATGGTATTTACAACAAATCCCCACGGTAAAAGAGGGGTTAGTAAAATTCCTTTCATTGGCGCCCCACATCATAATATAGTTAAAACTGGCATCAGGGAGTATTGAGGTTCAGTCATGGAGAATAACACGATCGAGCAATGCATAGAAATTATAAAAATGCAATGTGAAACAATGCAGTTGTTGCAGACAAAGTTTCATGGCCGTGTTATCTCGCGCCGCGGTGAATGTCACAGCCTAAATCGGCAAAAAAAAAAAATTGAAACGACGAAAAACAATTAAATTTCGTTGCACTCAAACGATGCAAACTTCATCATCATGATCCTGATACGTATGATTCGATAGTCGACAGATTCATTCTACCGATCGAATATCAGTTGCCAAGATTGAAAAATCATCAAAATCCAAGCATGTTAAATTTACAAACCCAACTGCCTAATCAAAGCCTCCAAAGTGGACATGATCCAGATCGCAGAAAATATACTTTTGTTGCATTTGGATCGAGATTGCTCTGGGAGCATAGCAATGCTCTTTGGGATGGAACATTCCTCAAGAGATTTACGCACGTTGATCGTTAATTTGCGTGATACGGAGCGGTTATTTGTCGAGAAAATGGGAACACACGGACTATGGGCACGTGGTGCCAACAAATGCAAACTCTATTGGTTCGAAAAATATTGAGCGTTCTTCCGGTGCACACCCTGCTGGGTCACCCCATTTCCGAACCAGTGTTCTGTGCCGTTGCGAGGTCATTTATAAATGCATGCAAGCTAGGCGGTTGTTTCACATTGACTATATCAATATATATATGTAACGTGATGTGACTGTGTGGATGTACAGTGGTACTTGGATGGGCGTCCGCTCAGCCGCACTCTAGCTTGCTCGTTATCAACTGATCAGTGCGGAGTCTCACTCATGCCAGTTTTCGATGGTAACACAACTCCAACTCGGGAAAATACAGTCGTCTGGGCTAACACGGGTTTTCCACAGTTTCTCTGTGCCCTTGTGCAGATGCGGTACTCCGTTTGGTAAGAATAACAGTGAGCAACATTCCTGGAGGTTTCTTAGGTATTGGAAATAGTGAATTGACAAGTGTCGCTTAATCGTGAAAGAGATGGCATAGTAAGAGCCTGGAAGTGCATAAGAACATGCCCATTAGCGTAGTTAGTATTTGGGGTTTAGTAGACTGGTTTAGTTCACAATCATCTTTATTTTTTTTTTTTAAATTTACATAATAGTCGATAATCACGTAACACACAGGAAATACGAAACATGCTGTACTCACACGTTTAATACCAAACTCTTGCAATAGCTGAAAAAAATCAACTAATTTTCCATCATTCTTTAATCCAGTTGCCAGTCTTTGAACTTTACTTTCAGTAGATACTCAATTAAACAAGTCTCAGTTTGCCATTTTTTCGGCAAATCAGTTGACTTAATTGCGAAATTTGTATATTTAATTTATGTAATGATACAGCTCATTTTTTATACGAATTACGAAATTACGCCGCAGGAAACAGTTCAAGTTTTTATTAAATTTCTCTTTTTTCAAGTTTCACGCAAGCAAGCTAATATTGATGCTTGTTTGGGCGAAACTTAAATCAAATTAATCGATCATTTGGCTCCAATTATTTTGGATCGATTTTTTCCTGTGTGGACGGGGACGGGGACGGGGGGGGGGGGGGGGTGGTGTCACCTATGCGAATACGTACTGGAAAGCAAATAGCCACGGCAGAGAGACGAACAAATCAATCTTAAACATCACAGACGGGAGTTAAGTCGAAATTGTGATGACCAACGGTGCTCCAGCACTGACGTACGAGATCGTTATCGCAAAAGACTTAATTATCGTAGCAAGATTTTGGACTGACCAGAAAGTCCAAAGCAAGCCAACAAGTATATGGTGATTAGGACGTCTACATTTGAAGCGTAATAACGCGAGGCCACCGGAAAGCTTTGAATTAGTCAGTGAATGGCTTTGTGAAGAAGGTGGCCCAGTGATGGGAGGAAAATCCGAAGAGGCAGAGAGAGAATGTGAGAGAAGAGAGAGAGAGAGAGAGAGAGAGAGAGAGAGAGAGAGAGAGAGAGAGAGAGAGAGAGAGAGAGAGAGAGAGAGAGAGAGAGAGAGAGAGAGAGATGTAGACTTAGAATGCGAAGGAAACAGGGAGATAGTATTTGGCGCGTAAAGCCCAGGTTGTTGAGCGTGAGGATTTCGTGGATTTCCAAAGGATCCCTCTGATACGGTTTAAAGCTGTTAATATAATATACTTTATACACGAGTTCTGTATGCACCCGGACTTTATAATAAAGCTCGTTCATGCTTGCACACATTTCTCCGCCTCTGACATTCGCGGGTCTACCTCAACCGAGAACCGTTCATCTTTGTTTACAATTTTCTCCATCGTATTTTCGCTTCGGCAAATTTCGCATTTACGAGCTTTTGCAGCTCTGTTCTTTTTAACGAGCCAATTTATCGATCTTTCCCGATGTAAAACTAACAAAGCCCGTCGCACGAGAGAAAATCTTTTTACACATCCACCTGGAAGTATCAGATTTCTCTTTGCCGCTCATCCGATCATCCATCGTTATAGCGAGATAAAATATAAATTCCAGAGGCTGCGAAAGGATCTGGAGAAACAATGGAATCTACTGGTTCGCCTCGGCTCACTGACAATGAGATGAAGCTAACATGGAATTCCTCAATCAAGGGTCTCTCTCTCACTCTCTCTCTCTCTCTCTCTCTCTCTCTCTCTCTCTCTCTCTCTCTCTCTCTCTCTCTCTCTCTCTCTCTCTCTCTCTTCTCTGTCACTCGTGAATGGACAATGTCGCAGTGCCAATCTCGGACTCACAAATTCATCCAATTAGAGGATCAATTAAAAACTCGTTTGAGAAGCCATTTCTCCGAGTGAAGTCTGCCTTAAAACACGTCCTACCTTTATTCTCCGACAGGAATAATATTGTTCGCCAGAGGACAAGAAAGGTAATAATTACGAGATACGGCGGTGATTAAGGCCTTAGGCCACTCTGGAGGCAAAAAAGGGCATATTTTGTGATTTCTTTTCAGCGAAACCATGGCAAAGCCATGTCAAAATGGCGACTGTGCAACATTTTTCCGATAACGCCTTTATTTCTGGAAGGTCAACGGCCGGACCAAAAGCTCCTATAATTTGTGAGTTATGATGAGACAGTAAAGCTTTTTCGATTATATATAAGAATAGCTATAGATGTACGTAGGATTTTTTTGATGTATTGTTTTTTATCAAAATGGCGCATTTCTAAAACAAAAAGTATGAAATGCCATGAGAAAATCATCAGATAATTGTTTATAAAAAAGGAACTAGGCAATATAATAAGAAAAATCCTACGTAGTGCCTCAGAAAATGTAATTCTAAATATACAGTTAAAATATCAAGTAAATCGGTTAAAATTTGTTTGAATTATGAGTCCGGCAGACTTGAAAAATGTAGTTTTGAGATAAACGCGTTTAAGGCCGTCTTCTAGTCTAGAATTTTGAAAAAATCGATTTTTTTGCATATTTTCAATGTTTAGTATTTCAAGAATATACCCTCCAAAGGAAATTTGGAAATTCCAAATATTAACAGAGTTACAGCTGTAATTAGTGAGGTGGAAACTTAACCGGCGGTGCCGGACCGAATCGAACAATAGACGGTTCCGTCTGCTCGACTACCTGAGGCCCTACCCTTCGTGATATTCACATCAAAAGACTTCGATTTTGAAGAAGAAGGAGTATTTTATGGACCAGGAATCGCCGATTAACGAAATGTAAGTATATGTACCATTATATGACTTAGACTGCCTGAAACTGTACTCGAATCTTTAAACGCGTTTTTCTCGAAACTACTTTTTTCGAGACGGTTGACATGATATCTCAAGTTGTAATGAACCGATTTACTTGAAATTTTTTGTGGACCTTCTCTATACACCCCTCTATCGCCCCTACCAGATTTATCGCGAAATTTTGTTACTAATTATTTTAAAAAAATCAACAATCGTGAAAAAAAACGGCAAAAAATGACCTTTTTTTAAACAGCCGCCATTTTGCGAATTTTTTTTTTTGCCTGAGGTAGGGGCTATAATGACATCCTTACTAATTAAGAATCTATTTTTTTTTCCAGATGACCAGGAGGGTTAGAATCATGTCAACCAGGAGAGGCCGTTTTTTTTTCCACCCCCACTTTACCAGTCTGCATCTACCAGAATTATGGATTTTTTTTTTCGCCAATTTTTTTATACAATGTCAAAGGATGAATAAATATGTGGTAAAAAGATAGATACGGAAATATTTTTTGTTTTTTTTTAATCGCATGTTGAAAAATCCCCAAATTTTGGCCCTCTAGACTAGAAGACGGCCTTAAAGTTAGTAGAGAGTCACGACATGAATAATGTTTCAATACCTTTAATCTGCGATGCCTGCACCATACAGTTGGCCTTCCAGATTAGTGTCCTGGTCTTGCGTTTCTTTTCTGTGCAATTTTACGGCAATCCGTGACTCTTTTACAGCTTCAGACAGTGATCTCTCTGCAAGCTTTATGCGCTGTACGTCCACCTCCAGGCACTTATTGTAGCTATTCGAGCCGATTTTCAAGCCCATTCCTTGCATTGTGTGCAAAATTGAAGAAAAACCGTCATTGTACACGCAAACCGCAATATCAGTCGCTATATTCAACACAGTTTTACCACTGGACATTTATTTTGGAGCCAATGCCCACACGGTCGAATTGAAACTTTCGTTGCTGTTCTGTGTGAAACCGCCGATGCATCGAGTAAGAAGATCATCACTGGTTTTAGTACTTTAGTATCCCCTGCCGTATACCTGCTCCAGTTCCCCAAATTACAGCCCACCATGGCGCCCATAAAAGGAGCTCGTTGCGAATCGAGCGGGGTTGAGCTAGAATTCGAAAATCGAGTACTTAGAGATTTTTCACACCCATAATCATTTGAAATATAGTTTTATAGGTATTAAGGTACCTTTTTAACAAAAAAAAATCGGTTTTTGGAAAATCCCAGAATGGCCTAAGGCCTTAATAAAAAAATTCGATAAAACAATATATAAACCTTGAAAGACTTATATTTCTTTAATTAATTAATTATATTTAAATGAAATGGAGATCGTTCGAACTAAGAAAATATGTATTTAATTTGCTAAGAAGAATGTATTTAATACGTATTTAAAATTCTTGGAACCAAGTCTTCGCCTTGTGCTACGTAGTGGGCGCCATCTGGATTCCGATGAGGATATCCTTTCTAGGGAACCCGTATCATATCCCAAACGGGATCTGATTGAAACTCGGGTATCCCTAAGAAATTTCTGCACGGGTTTAAACACGTTATTCTCAAAACTACATTTTTCAATTTTGTCGGAAACAACTTTGAAACGAGCTAATCGATCGTGCTAAAATTGTACACACAACTTATAACAATATTACCTTGAACTTAAATCTACGTGTTTGTGAAAATCACTTTTAAAAAGTACTTTTTATTCCAAAGAAGAACGTACATTTTGTGTAAAACTTCAATTTTTTTCTGAACCATCCTATGTTTCAAATTTTCAACTTTTTAAATGTTTCGTAGGATTTAATCTGGCAACACTTGAACTCATTGATCAGTTTGAACTCATTAGAGTCATTTCGTGGTCCATAGCGATTTTTTTTTCTCATGAAACAGTTTTTTCCAGTGCGTTCTAAAAATGAGTCTCATCAATTTCGCGCAACGGTGTGCTATCAGGTTTTGCTTCAGACTTGGGCACAGTGCAACGGAAACTTTCGTAAAACTTCAGCAGGCCTACGGAGACAGTGTTTTGTCAAGGGTCCAGGTTTTACGGCGTTTTAAAGCATTTTCAGCTGAAAGAGAGTCGATTGAAGACGAACCACGCAGCGGAAGGTCTTCATCTTCAAAAGCCGATGAAAATGTTGACCACGTCCAGGATCTTAGGCGTTCATATCGTCGGTTTACAGTCAGAATGATCGGGGAAGAGTTCAATTATACCTCGTGCCACGTAACACTTTTGTTCACACTATCTCATTACCTGTGTCCGGTTTATTGTCCACGCTCATTATATTTATCGAGTCCTGCGCACATACATAAATAGCGATGCTGCGTGTATCGCTTATGCGCTGTATAACAAGAGAAAGACCATTTCTGGTCTCCGCTTATCATGACGACCACGGGCATTATTCGTGAAGGTTCATGCTCCATTATTATCGAGAAATATCGGCTAAACCGTGTGAGATATTATTGGCGCTAGGCAATACTGTATATATATGTATATGTGTGTGAAGGTCTAACTGTACTCGTATATAGATGTATATCCATCTAGATATGGATGAATAAAGATATTGAATGTAGATACAGCCTTGAAGTCAATTTCGTATCGGGGGCTTCACGCGTCGATGACGACGAAGAGGTCAGTGAGCCGGAAATGTGTGTCTGCCCACTGCGCCGTTATAAATTATATTCTCATATTATAACCCGTGGTCCAATCAATGAATCAATTCGATTGATTCGAGCCGAATCTCTCACGTCTGTGCCAGGATTCGTGCACACTCTCTGCTTATCACGAGCATGTTTCGGGTATATGTGGTAATCGCGTAAACGTCTATAGAAGAAAAAAACATTACAGTGGTACAGCCCGTGCGGAAAATTGGCAGGGTATACCTAATACAATCCGAGGCCTTCAATGGATTATTTGTGGATTCCATAGTTATCCGTAAAAGGGCTGGACCGGGCCCTTATTAGGGAATGATAGGGTAGGTAGGTTGACTAAAACTATGGTCTAAGCACGGAGACCAAGTAGAGGCATTTAAAGGCAATAATTTGTTATGAGGCACCGTTGAGGCAATTTTAAAGGCCCTGGTTATTTTGCCTTCAATGGCCCTCGGTAGCAAAGTGTGACCGGCCACTGAAGGCCCATGTGAGACTTCCAGACTAGGGCTTTAATGAAGTTAGGGAAAATAAAGGTAGTAGCCTCGCCACAGTCACGTTAAAAAGTTTATTGTCCGCTCAATCGATGAAAGCTTCGAAATAGTGCGAAATATTCTTACAATGTAGGTTGTACATCTTATCGGAATGTAAAAACTTATAAAGTAATGATGAAAACGCCTAATATAATGTTTACATAAGCCTCACTTTTGTATCAGACTATCCATTCCGGCTACTAATACGTAGATACTCTGCGTATACGGATATGCACACAGTACTGCAATCTAGGTCTAGTCCGCTCCAGTCGCTTCGTGGCGCTAGCGTCGCTGGACATTGCTTAATTTAAATCGCTATATCTCTGAAACTAGACGGTCAAAATTCATGATTTTTTTTAACCAACTTCGTCATATGTTCTTCAGTAATTGTGAATTAAAAAAAAAAATCTGTAGTAAAGTTTCGAAGTTATTGCGTGAGATGTAAAATTTTCCACTACTCCCCATAAGAACACGTGTAAAACCATGAAATCTTTGATTGCCAATATCTCGAAAATGAGACGGTGAATCCTTTTGAAATTTCGCAAGTAATCATTCAATAGTGTCCTAAATGAGTCTTCAATTTTTTTTTAATCTGTAGAAGAACGCCTTGGCGAGACGACTACCTTAAGATGGGCCTGATCAAAGCCCCAATTCAATTTCCACACGAGAGAAATAGAGACAACAGCTAAAATTAGATTCTTCCACATCCTACAAACTTCGGTATAGAGAGTCCGCAGGGGGCTGTAAAATGTGAATGCAGAGAGCCTGGTCAGGAATGAAAAATACATGTAAACGATGAAAAAAATTGCTAATCAGTGATTCCAGGGACATGCAATAGTCCTTTAGCATCATCATGAATGCATACATTTTGTATGTCGCTGCATGTATTAATCCCCTTAATTATTTGAGATTGATTCTGTGCCACTGGCACTTAGAAAATAGTGGCTGCGAAAAAAGAAATTGAGTAAAATCGTATTAAATATGCGTATTATGTGGAATCACTATAAACCCACGAACGAATAGTAAAATCCTTCTATAAGCTATTATGAAGATGTAGAAGCGGGCAGAAAAGAGAAAAACTAGACCGCGAACAGGTTCAAAGTGTGTACATGTTTGCGTGTGCGTGGGAGAACGAAGCCATATACCAACAATGCAATCCTTTGTCTGCCGGGTTTCAAGCCAACGCAGAGAGCGAGAGAAAGAGAGGTGAAGTGAACAGCAGCAACAGGGTCAGGTTATATGGCAAGGCATCAAGAGCGCCAGCAGAGATGCAGACAGATAGGCAAAAGTAAAAAACGGGACATGCTTTATTCTACTGTGTGAACTCTTCCGCGCGGCGGAGCATCGTACCACCTTTGTATTTATCTTTGACCACATTGATGCATTGGCAAGCCCAGATTTCGGCAAAGCCTCGTTCTTCGTACTCCCATAACTCATCCAACATTCTAGGCATGTACCTTTTTCAATTTTCAAATTAGCCAAACGGCTTCTTCAATCCCAATACCTTCGAGCTTCATATTCGAAATGAATAAAAGAACTGGACCAACAGGACAAAGTCGTCCATCTACAAAAATCGTGTTTGAGAGACCTTGCTGACATAGAGCAACGGCGCTACAATCAATTTTCTCACCTACGTCTAATGTATCAAATTTCAACGAAGTTCATTCCACACTAACCGAAAAGTCCCGAATCATTTTGGACACTCGTGCCAGCCGCTTGATTCCGTTCAAGCGCATACTTGATCAAGGCGTGAATTGGAGAGTTGTTGTGCTGGAATATCGCGGATTTTCGAAATTATCGGCTGATGTATCTTTACCGTGTATGCTTCAATGGCCAGCTTTCATCAATGTTTCCCCAATACTGTGGCCGATCAACGCTCAAATCGATACGATCAGACTAGTGGAGAGCTGCGGCTGGTCAGCCATACACGGAGAGAATGAAATGTTAAAAATTACCGTGCAGTAACGGTAATCAGATGACAACCCTGAAACTTCGCTTATTTTTACTGAGTAAAACACAGATTTTCACGAAAATAAAATGAAATTTCTTCTTCAGATAGAAAATTTTACCAGATTTTCTAGTAAATTTTCATGTGTAACAAAATACGCAAAACTTAAATTTAAAAAATATATAATATCAGCGAAATTTTACTGTGCATTTTATTATTTTATGCCTTTAAAAAAATGTCTATAAAAAAGTATCGTCTTTATAACAGTTATTTTAAGATTTATTATAAAATTTAATGAGTGTTATAGGAAAATGTATTGTGCTCTCGGTAAAAATTATCGTGCGCGCTACCCTTCTTGTATAGTAAAATTTTAGCTACGTATTTGAAATTTTCTGTAACGTGAGTTAAAAAAAAACTTGTCGCATACGAATTATTATGCTTTTCTCACTTGTCACCACATTGAAATATATCACGGTAATTTTTACCGTGAAATTCACGAAAAAAATTACTTTTTAATTCTCTCCGTGTACACTTGAGGGGGAAAATACGTGTAGACGACGAAAAAATAGCCAATTTTGATAAATATTTTTTTTAAGGAACAAAACGTCTTATATTTATGAGACTAAAGGTACAATTTATTACTTTTATACTGTTTAAGGGGGACAACCACTTTAGATGCTTCAAAAAATCAACTTTTTTAAATTTCATAAACCATTAGCGAAATATGTTAAGAATACACCCTGAAAATTTCAAGACGATATTCGGATTCCTTCTAACGGTATGTATATAAATGATAGAGACTTTCCGCTCGACTCCCAAGCACGCTCAGGTATCCACGAGCGCTCAGTTAGGTAGTTTCTTTGGGTTTTCATAACGCAATTTTGGGTTTTCATAACCAAACAAACCCAAATTCAACCGTTTGGCGATTAGCTCCAAAACATTCATATTTTCATACATCTCTGGTAATTTTTTCAAGTTATTTCATGCATTGATTAAGGTGTAATCCGCTGTGTTCCTTGGCGTGTCCTCATCGTCGTTGTCGATTTGTGGGAAATGTGCAGCTCGCAATTCGCATCTGAAATAGTCCAACAAATTTTTAAACACTCTTGAGATGTTTTTTAAGAACATGAATCTAAATTTTGAAAGAAAAAATATCGAGAATTGAATGTTGGAACGTGTTTGAAAAAAGAATGATTGATTTTTAGCATTTTTTTCCCGGCATTCTGCAATAATAAATATGTTTTGAATAATCTAGTTTTTCCAACTTTAGGTTCATGTTTCAATAAATTATATTATGTAAACGTGTTTAAAATTTGAAGATGATCTATCAATTAGTTTTTGAGTTATGATTCCCGCAAATTGAAAAAATGTCGTTTCGAGAAAAACACGTTTAAAGTGTCACAAACGAAAAACTCAAAGTCAAATGTGTTTAATCAAATGATAAAGTGTCTTACCGATTGATCAGCGATTCCAACACCATAAAGCAGTCTTTCCTCTTTCTCGTGCAACTCATTTGGAGCTTGCATTTCCTCTTTACGAGCTTTACGAGCTTCTTTTGTCTCTAATAAACATTTTCTATTTTTCCGAGCCACGCGCATCTGATCCATTTGCTCGGCATATCCGTAGCTCTGCCTGCCAACTACGATTTGTAGTTCATTCATAACCATGAGTACGGCTGAATTTCCTTCATTGAATAAAATAGCAGCAAGAAATGCCGCTACCTCGATTATTTTGTACCCAGAATGGAGATATTTTGGAGCTAATCGCCAAACGGTCGAGTTTGGGTTTGTTTGGGTTATGAAAACCCAAAGAAACTACCTAACTGAGCGCTCAGTGGATACCTGAGGGCGCTTGGGAGTCGAACGGAGAGTCTTTATCATTTATATACATACCATTAAGAGGAATACGAATATCGTTTTGAAATTTTCAGGGTGTATTCTTAAGATATTTTGCTAACGATCTATGAAATTAAATAAATTTATTTTTCGAAGCATCTAAAGTGGTTTCCCGCCTTAATCGTCTCACCAATCGTTCAAAAGTAGATCAAGCGTGGCGCTACTCAAGTTATTCGCGGCCGAAAGCACCGAACGTCTCGCGTTCGCTGAAGTGCGCATTGAGAATTCGACTCTGTAACACATCAATGAGGAATTCTATCAGCTGACGATTCCTCAACGTAACGATGTCTCGCTTGATAGTGGTTCGATTTACATCGAGTTCTAATCCACGATTACCCGCTCAGTTTCTCAAGTTATTACACGTTTCTTGATCAAAAGCACCAATACGTAGCTGAATTCCTCGACTTGGCGTTTCGCGTTGCTCGCTTGTAAGGAAAGTCCCTCATTCACGAGTCGCTCTTAGGCGTGTAGGCGGCCGTGTGCACGCTCGTCTATGAGAACGACACACTCCCCGTGGTGTCATGATGTGCAAACTTCTCCGTTCGCCTTGTTCTCGCTTCACCTTTCCAAAGCAGCATCTCCTTAATCCTCCGCTCTTCGCCTTTTGCGGTGTTACACTTCAACCGGTATCCCTTTACCTTTTACAACCGATGTGCCAAGTTGGTCTTCTTCATGGCCGAGCGGGTCCTATTAATTTCTCACCGGGATCCCAAGTCTACTCGCGCATGCTTCCATTCCCCTCTTGCGCACGTCCGAGCCACTCGATAATAGAAAAGGATTCGCTCCTGCTACTGAGAGAAATGTATCGTGTTTTCAACCATACTTTAACGTTATTTTATACTTTCCCGAGGAAATAATAATATTTTATAGTCATAGTTACTGCCAAAAACATAGTACTATTTATGTTGGTTTCTTTATAGGAATATGTGCCTTATTTCCAGCCTTGGTTCTTTAGTCTCGACCAATATACGCTAGGAGAAAGACGTGCCTTCCGAGTGTTCTAAAGAGTGTCTCCAAATAATCTGACCTTTTGAATTGCGCGCCATTTTTTTGTAGCGAACATGGAGTTCTAATCTTTGACAACTGGCAGCAGGAAGTATTGAGGTTTAGTCATGGAGAATTACACGATCGAGCAACGCATAGAAATTATGAAAATGCAATGTGAAACAATGCAGTTATTGCAGACGAAGTTTCATGGCCGTGAATGACGCCATTGGACTTCTTTCATGGATCGTGTGGTTTGGCGCCATTGGACTTCTTTCTTTGGGCTTTTCTGCAAGGAAAAGTGTCTGCCAATGATTCACAGACCATTCCGGAGCTCAAGAAAGCAATTGGACGTACCATTAATGAAATTAGTCCGCAGATTATGCCAAACGTTATTGGAAATTTCGTCAAAAGAGTGAACGTTTGCAAACAGGGATGAGGCGACCATTTATGGGGCCAGTCCACTTTGAAAATTTCAAAAAATCGATTTTTTTTACTGTTTTCGAAAGTACATGCATTCAGAAATATTGTGTCAATATTGTGTCAATATCGCCGATTGACTTGAGGTAAGAGTTTTTCATAGTATAAACTTCAAACGCGTTTTTCTCGAAACAACGTTTTCAAAATCTAGCTCCATCGTAACTCTAAAACTAATAAACCGATTCTCTTGAAATTTGAACCACATATTGTAAACATGATTCGCAACAAGATGACCCTCGATGGTTTTAAAATTTTGATTTTGACTCTTTTTTTTCGAAAAACTGCGAAAAAAACGCGTTTTTTTACTTTTTTCGTTTTTCATCTGCCATTTTTTTATTTTTTGATAAAACTTTATGTCCCAGGGTCATTTTGTAGCTGGTGTCATACTGAATCTAATGGACTTTTATTTTTTTCTTTCAGACAAGCCGTTGCCGAGTTGTGATGGAGCTACCTAGCCCACCTATTTTTGAGGCGTTACGTTAAACTATAGTTTTTGTACTTAAAAATGAATAAAAATGAATTAAATTTTTTTTTTAAATGTATTTCAAGACTTTATTTATCAAGCCCAACAACTTTTATATTCATATCTTTTATGAAATCCTCAAAAAAAAATCGTGAAAATAGCCTTTTTTTCGTGGCTCCAAAGTGGACTGGCCCTTTATCGGATATTGTGTACCACCCATAACCTCCATGTTTGTGCCTTATATTAAAATAAAAATATTCGTATTTTTCAGATAAATAATACGTTTTATTAATCAAATGTCAGGTCATTTTGAGACAGCCTTCATAAAGAATACAAACCCAAGACAATGAATATAGAACAAAGCGTTATTTCTATAATAACCTATTTTCTATAGCTTATTGATATTTTAGCAGTTGGATGAATTATGCACATATGTTAATTGCAACCACCAATCTTACAAGCATACGTTTATTATTCAATGCTATATACTATAGTAGGTAATAAATGGATATGCTCGTACGCTATCAAAAATTAACTCCTCAAGATCCTAATAGCAAACAGGACTAAAATAAATATATATACGTTACGGGTAATGCCAGAAGAGCAAGGAAATCTAGATTTACCCGGCTATACTTAGAATTACTTAAGCTTGTTGGGTAAAGTACGAATAATAATTTTAATAAATTTAAATTCGGCGTTTACCCGTGTGCATCTGGGTCTACCCAACGATGGCTGGGTAATGTTAGATTAATTGGTATAATTAAAAATCACACACCACACTTAGGGTATGGTGTAGCCAATTTTACTATTCCCTCTTTTACCATGAGCGTTTGTGGTAAATACCATGGTTTTTTCTCTCTGTGTGGAAGTCCTACAGTTCTCTCGCTCTCGAACTTGTTTGGATTTCAAGAGGGTTACGCCGTGAACAAATTGATTAAAAATACATATAAATCCGTAGAAGTTTGGCAGTCTAACGTTGCCGAGCCTCAGCTCTGTCCATTTGCTTATAAAGATCTTTCCCTCTGATCATCCGATTTTGATCGGTTCCTTGGCTCTCGAACAACTTCCAGGCGCTCTTCGAGAGCATCGATCGTCCTGGTTTCACTCGGTTGTGCCCATCCACACGTACGCACACACCTATGTATATGTATCTATATACATATACTCCAACTACTTTTCAGTTATATTCGTTCAACTATGGGAATCTCGTATATATAACAAGTATATAATCGTCTTCGCCTGCTGGCAACTCGAAAACTCGAGGGAGAAAACCCGAACGGTGGGAGTCTCGTCTTTTCTTTTTTCGCCAACGGGTGCGATAGGACCAGCATTTCGAAAGAGAGGCTCTCTCTCTCTCTCTCTCTCTCTCTCTGTCTCTCTAGAGAGAGCCGAAGAAATAGCAGTGGAGAGGAGAAGAGAGAGAAATTCGGTGGGTACTATCGCATCACGTAACCCGCACATAATTCACACTTGTTCCTCGGCACTAGCCCCGGCAGCTTGCCGCTTTCCATTTAAAATACGATTCGACTTGATGGCAAAATTGTGGCGGAACGAGGGAGAGAGCGAGAGAAAGAGAAAAATTGCGAAAACATGAAACCCAGCACGAAATTTGATCAATGTGCCAGTGTTCATTTTGTCTTTGAATAAATTTACCAGTCTCCGTACATCCCACGTACACACACCCACACACATGTACATCTAAAAATCATATGGATATGTGAGGAAGCCTCGAACGAAAATATAACGAGGAGAATCCGTGCTACTTTCTAGGCCACGGATGTGGGCTTCGCATAACCATCACGCTCAGATACACCTACTACATATCTCTGGATGGAATCAATGATGGGGAAGAAGATCGATATACATCTCATGTACTACGTTCAGACGTGCACGTTGGCTGAAAAACATTCTGCCGAAACGCAGCATGTAGCGGGCGGTATTGGAAGAGGAATGGTGATGCACATGGTGGGATACAGTTCCGGAGTCTATAACCGGAGAAGCACAGGAGAAGTGGTTGCGCTGCTGTATCAAAGCGGATGCTGCTGATCTACATGCAGATACACGCGTCTCTACGTACGTACACATACGCCGAGTATATACCCTTTGGATATCTGATATCCCTCACTCATATTTCGCATAGTTGCGCTGTATTAGGAATTGAGGGGTGAGGGGATGGGACGTCTTGAAAGCTATGCTCGTCTATTCGGCTGCAGAGTCTACATTCGTTATAGACGTTGCTGCGATAGTCTTGCGCTCATTGGCGTAGCTAGTTTTTTTTTCTGCTAGGGGGGTAGGAAGAGCCTGGAAAAAAAATGGCTTTTATCACAATCATCTTTTCTACAAGCTTTTGTTTGAGGGATCATCACAGTGTTACGGGTCGAAAAATAGAGCTTGTCTTGCGCTCATTGGCGTAGCTAGCTTTTTTTCTGCTAGGGGGGTAGGAAGAGCCTGGAAAAAAATGGTTTTTATCACAATCATCTTTTCTACGAGCTTTTATTTGAGGGATCCACAGTGTAACGGGTCGAAAAATAGAGCTTGTTTTGTAGCGATTTTTTTTAATGGTTAAAATAGGCTTATCAGTCTGATTTTTTTTTAATTTTAGATCAAAGCACTTATGAAGAAGAAAAGATAAATTTTTAAACGTTTATTTTTATTTTTTCGAAGTCTTCGAGAAAAACGGAGTCCTCACGGTGTACACGGTTGTAGCCGCAAACATAAGTGAAACAAAATTTGTAAAAATATTATTAAACAGTATGAAAGCCGCTATCTTACTATGAAGGTTTTAAAATTAAAATTGACAAAATGGCGGCGGTTTAAAAAAAAGTATCGAATTTAGCCTGTTTTTTGGACAGTTTTTCGTTAAAAGAATGAAGAGTTAAAAAAAAAGCTACCATAGAAAGATAAAGACTATCGGATAATGCAAAAAAAAATCGTTTTTTTGAAAATTTTACACTGTGATGATCCCTTAACTTGACTTTCTGTGAGATGCAAAACGGAAAATCGATATTTCATCCCAGTTCCCGATTACTTAGAGCTCTGAAATTTTGCAAACATGCATCTAAGAGGTGACGATGCATTATTCAACTAAAAAGAAATCATAAAATTTTCATCTTTTCATGTAAAATTAGCGATATCTAATCATCCGTATAAAATCTCACTAACACATACAAATTCTTAGCCGTTTGTGTTTGAATTAGCTCTAAGTGCTCTCGGATCGCACGTTAAAAGGTGAGGTCCAATAGGTGGTGAGCCAACATCTATGATATGTACATGCCACCTATCACAGTTCTCCAGGATGTCTCCTGACAATCAACTATTAATAACACCGGTTCGTTTGGAAGGATAAATCCCTCTTTGCAAAAATTTCAGAGCTCTAGTAAAATCAATTGAAGACTAAAAAGTAAAAAATAATTTATATGTAAAAAACATATTTAAAAAACAAGCTTTTATTTAATGTACTAAAAGTAGACAATTTTTTTTTACCAAGTCAACTATATGTAACTATAAATTGAAGCTTGGGGCGCTTAAAATTTAGACATATAATCTTTAATTTACATAAATCCGTTAACATATCAACTGTATTTAATTTATTGTAAAACAACCTTAGATTTCTTAAATAAAAATCATGAAACTGAGTATAAACGTGTGATAATAATTTCTCTAATTACTATTGTGTCAAATTAAATACGATTAATGAAATTGAATTGATCAAATTTATTAAACATTTAATAAGTTGAGCGCCCCAAAATTTTATTTATAGTCACATCATATAGGTGACTTGGTAAAAAAAAATTATTTTGTACTTTTTAATATTATTAAGAGGTTACGTGGGTTTGAAAATTTCAAAAAATCCATTTTTTTAAATTTTATTATCTAATAGTACAATACGTCTAGAATATTCTCCCAAAGTTTTGAGTCAATCGGAGTTAGTCTAGGAGAGAGAGCCTTTGGGAATTCCCCTAATGCACCGATCTTATTGAAATTTTGCACACTTCTTCAAAATAACATTGACTAGTGATTCAACGAAGGTTTCTTTTTTTCGATTAAAACTAATTTTACAAGGCTATACGTAGTGTAAATTGTACCAAAAAATGAACTATTTTGCATAGGACTCTGCAAAAAATTCAAATTTCAATTTTTTTCAAAATCCTTCGTTCAATCATGACCTATACTTATCTGCTAACAGAAAAAAATTGGTTTTTTAATTTCAGATAAAGCCATCATGAGTTATCCTGACCACCACGAGGACACTTTTTTTTTTGAGAAGTCTCCGGAAACCAGGTCCCACCGGCTGAATTTCCCAAATTTTTGGACGAATTTTTTTTCAAATATTGTTGAAATGTTGCTCTTTTACGTGATTAACATTTTGAATAAAATAACTTATATATTATATTTAAAAAAAATAGAGAAAATATGCTTTTTTGGCTTCGAAACCCACGTAACCTCTTAAATAAAAGCTTGTTTTTTAAAATATTTTTTACATATATTTCTTAATAATATTTACAAAATAATCGGTAATCACGTAACACGCGTGAAATATGAAACTTGCTTCAATCACACGTTCATGTTAACATTAACCCTAGAACGGTAACCTGGGGTGAGAGACCACCCCAGGCGAGTTTAAATCTCGCGCCCTTTCTTCCTTCCTCACGTTTACGACTAACTTCTTTTAAATTCCCAGACTAGTACCTCGTGACTTCTTTTAAATTCCCAGACTTCGATTCCCGGAATAAATAGACTTTTACGAAAATCGAGTAAAACTAACCATCCTGTCTCAAAACTGTATATTTTCACTTTATAATGCCGTTGGATTTATTGAATTTCGTTAAAAATCAACGGAGATATTGCAAATTCAATCAAAAAAGTCATTTTTACGAATTTTTCATGTTTTTCACCCTTTTACCTCATTTTTTTACTAACTTTTCCTACTTCAAGCGGAATTGCCATAGGCTTAAGTGATTCTGCATTAAAAAACGAAGAGAATGAGCCCAAGTTGAACACTTTTCGTGAAATTTTACCGGAGATATGAAGTTTTCAAAATTGGGGTGGTTTATCACCCCAGGTTACCATAATAGGTCAAAAGAAATAAGGTTACCATTCTAGGGTTCATATCTCTTGCAACGCCTTAAAAAATAACTTTAATGTTTTTGGATCGTTTTTTTTTCTGGAAAAACAAAACGATCCAAATGCCCTGCTGTGGTGAACACCCCCAACGACCCAAACAAAACGATCCAAACGATCAGCTGGGGTGACCTCCGCCCACCAGCTTTCTGAAGGGGGGGGGGGCGTTACCCCAGCCCCGGCTACGCCAATGGTTGCGCTGATACCGCTATATGGGTATTGGTACATGCGCCATACGCAGAAGCAATCCTCGCTCATGCGAAATTCTTAGCCATTACATCCTCGTGACTTGATATCTCGGAATAGCTTATCACCCTGACATGTAGCATCCTCCTGCGATCCTCTCACCGAAAATCGTTATCACGTCTAACAAGAATACCTCGCTTCTTGTTAATGGGCTAAAATGTTAATGGGTAACGTTGAGGGTTTGCTGAGTAACGTTGAGGGTTTGCGGGACAGGCAATGCCGATCAGATTCAAACTATCAGCCTAACCAGACTACCAGCCGCCGGTTTGCGGCTGTTCGTAACTGCGAAGTTTGCCGCTAAGGCGTCACAGTCAGGCTACACAGTCAACCGTGAAAAGTACGGAAATTCGCATCCTCGCGCCAGTTTACGACAACTGTGAAAGTGTATCGGGACGCTGCGTCGACCCTAGTTCCCTATCAAGCATATCATTAGTCGACTTGGCATTTCTCGTACGCCCTGTTTTCTCGCAAACTCGATCAATTAAATGGCGGTTGTAATGGGAGCATGTGATCGAAGGAATTGGATCGTCAAGTTCTGTAGGGTGATATTCGCACGAATCGGGAATTGTCTGAATATCTTGACTAATGAGCGAGACGGAGTATCGCTTCAGGCAGTATTCTAGCCTAGAAATTTGAAAGAAAAAATCACTTTTATTTTTGCATTTTTAGGCTCACGTGCCCAAAGGGCAAAACGGAGCCACATTGATGTCGCTCCACTGTTGGTTCATCTGGCCGTCCGTTTGTCACGGATGGACGGACAGATGGAGTAAACGGAATGACAGATGGAGTAAACGGAATGACAGATTGAGTAAACGGATCTAGCTCGTAAACGGAATGAGTTACAGACCTGATATTTAGATATTTTGTATTCATGGGTGACCCATAGATGAAAAAGGAGTCGAAAAAAAAATTCTTACCCTGGCATATTGGGTGTCATTGTCTAAAGCTCTTTCAGTAAAGTACAAATGTATTTTTTATTCTTTTTATATCTTCAAAAATAAAGAAATAGCGGGCCGTCAAAGTTGTTAGTTTTAGACGATTTTTGTTACGGGGTCTATCTCAAAAACTAAACTAGTTAGGAGTTTGGAATTTCCGTATATTGTGTACCATATACTGTATTTAAACAACAAGTACTGAAAACGCCGATTCATAATGTAGTATATATAATAATTAATTGTATACATAATACAATAAATTTATAATGAAAATATATAAAATTATTGTTATTTATATATTTACAATAACAAATGATTTATTTTTGAAGTCGGTGCCAGCCAAGAACGAGAGATTGACGTCACGGAAAAAACGAGATTGCAAATTTAAAAAAAGACTGTAGATCGTATATTTCATTTATTTTTCTTCGCGTCCTCTTTTTCTGCGAAAAATGTCAATATTTTGATATATTTTCAAATATTTAGTTTACAGCAGGAGTATACAAAGCTTTCTCTAGCTATCATCATCCCATATGGTTTGAGTTTAGTACTACCTAAGAACTAAGACAGAAAAAAAGCGTTACCTAATTAAATATCTAATTTAAAAAAAGTTATTTGGTCAAATGTGCGGAACCCTAATAGAGCGAGGCCCGACTGGCATTTGGCCGGTTTCTTTTTCCAAGTATAGACTGCCAAGAACATGTCCTCAAAAGGGAATTTCCAAATTTCCAATATTTACAAAGTGATAGCGATTTGAATAAGGCCGGACTGTGAGGCCCATAACTTTTCCAATTTTTATTTTTTTTGCACAATTTTTTTTTTGTAATTTCTTGAAACATTAATAAAAAGTCTATAAAAAAATGGTTACCAAAAATATTTTTTGTTTTTTTTTTTTAACGAGGCGGAAAAAACGCCTGAAATTTAGGCCTCGCTCATCTGACTTTCCTCCCCAGGTAGCAATTTCCAGATAGTTGCCCAGAAGTTGTCTAATTGGACACCAAATGTCCCCTTGGAAGTTACCTACAAGTTATCATATGTCCAACAGTTATCATTTTGGATGGTTGTTAACTTCGAGGTAACCTTCGGGCGGACATTTGGTACCCGTTTAGCTGACTCTTGGACAACTTTTTCAAAATTGCTACTTGGGTCAGTGACTCATCATCTTAGTTTCGGTAGCAGATTCATCGACGGTTCGTATGTTTTTCATTATAGAAAAATTTTTCTTCTATTGCCCCATCTCTTTTTATCGTTCCGCTGAGATTGATATCGACGAATATTTTCTTTTTCGATGGATTTGTCATTGAAATTTGTCATTGAAATGGTTTGATCGTTCGAGGTGAATAAAAGCGTGCACATTTTTCGCTCTCGTCACAGCAGAAATTCGTACGTTATGGAGGAAGCTCGTGGTGTATCGTAAAGAGTATATAGTTTGCTATACGGAAGGTTGGAGAAAACGTGACATAAATAAAGCCATAATTCTGGATTATATGACTCCGAAGTTACGACACCATAACATGTCCAGGTGAGGTAAGTGTATCTGAAAGCTCCAAGCTCCTGGCTGCAAACCCCGAGTACTCTTTACCTATAAGCCCTTATTTCGCAGTTATAGTGTCATCAACAACGTGTCGAGGGCATTGAACATCCAATATTCCGCGATTTTTCAATGTGCTTTGGAACGCAATAGCCAGAGGCATTCGATTTTGCGCCCAAGTTAAATTAAAATGACGATAGGTAGGGTTGGGAAGTACACGTTGAGGAAATTTGGATTTATCATCCTGTAATTCCTTAACAGTAGGCCGTATAAAAATGAAACCTACTCTGGTCAATAGAAATTTTATCTGGGAAAAAAAGTCTGTAGACGACCTGTTATCCTTAATTGTTTCACAGATAATCGCTCTCAAATGACTGAGGCCATGTTTGCTCAACCTGCCCCGATAGTGGGATAAGTTGTGCATGGGTATGAGGTATAAGTTGAACAAAGTAAGAATTGCATTAAAAAACCAGACGTATGCAACATGATTTGGCACAATGCAGTAATAAACCAACAGTTACTTGTTAGTTAGTTAGATTTTGAAACATTAACATTGATTGCAATGAACTTTGAAATTTCTTTTTCTCATACAATGGTAGAAGAAAATCTTTCCCGTCCCGTGTTACCGTCTCGTGCGCCGCATGGCAACGGGCAATGGCATGATGGGTTCCCTCCCCCATACCTCTCTTTTCGCCATTTGATGCACCCGCGTGCGGTGCTTAGTTTTCCCAGATATTTCGATTGCCCAACTTACCACGACTGCTCAGCATGGCCCTCCCTAACCTACGTCATTATTGATGTTATCAAGCGAATATCGTGAAACTTCGTAACCGCAAAGAAAGCAAGAATTAAATGGCTAAAAGACCATTGGACGTAGACCTTGTTACAACGGGGATTGGAAATCGGAAAGCTTTAGATTTGGCATCAAATTTTTTTGGCAATCGAGACAAAGAGCCAGAGCGGGAGAGAGAGAGAGAGAGAGAGAGAGAGAGAGAGAGGGAGAGAGAGAGAGAGAGAGAGAGAGAGAGAGAGGGCACTGGTAGCGGGCAGGTAGTAAGGAGAGTCTTCGGAATCGCGTAAGATGCGAATAAATTAGATGTCGTAAACACGTAGATTCAATTAAAAGATAAGCACTGCAATGGCTGTCGAGGCGGACGTTATTTTCGCAAAGTTTCCTGTATACCAGGAGTACGGGAGAGAGAGAGAGAGAGAGAGAGAGAGAGAGAGAGAGAGAGAGAGAGAGAGAGAGAAAGAGAGTTAATACTATAGCTGATCCGGAGATGGTACTTTCCCGAAGCAAGCTCGACCGGAAGCTCGGGAGATGTTAAAACGTGGTACTCGTTCAATCCCCCGTATCTTTGAACATTTTCCTTTCTTTTATCTTCCTCGCATTAGCCTATTTTTAAACATAAGTATACACAAACAAGAAAACAAGTAAAACAAGGCTAAAGCGTGATAAACCAAGTTTACGGAGCCGGAAAATATACTTCGGTCTCATTTCCGATGGGCGGTCACAGTTTTTTTTTTCGCTTGTTCTCGAGCTGTTCTTACTTGATGAAGAAATCCATTACGAATAGAAGAAACGTCTCTTCCGCGCTTTCCAATGATATACATGACAGCCATAAGAATTTTTCGTGTTTGAGGGGCCAGTCGACTTTGAAAATCTCAAAAAATCGATTTTTTTTTACTGTTTTCGAAAGTACATACATTCAGAAATATTGTGTCAATATTGTGTTAATATTGCCGATCGAGTTTAGGTAAGAGTTTTTCATAGTATAAACTTCAAACGCGTTTTTCTCGAAACAACGTTTTCAAAATCTAGCTCCAACGTATCTCTAAAACTAATAAACCGATTCTCTTGAAATTTGAAACACATATTGTAAACATGACTCGCAACAAGATGACCCTCGATGGTTTTAAAATTTTGATTTTTACTCTTTTTTTGCGAAAAACTGCGAAATAACGCGTTTTCTTTTACTTTTTTCGTTTTTCATCTGCCATTTTTTTATTTTTTGATAAAATTTTATATCCGAGAGTCATTTTGTAGCTGGTGTCATACTGAATCTAATGGACTTTGATTTTTTTGTTTCAGACAAGCCGTTGCCGAGTTGTGATGGAGCTACCTAGCCCACCTATTTTTGAGGCGTTACGTTAAACTATAGTTTTTGTACTTAAAAATGAACAAAAATGAATTAAATTTTTTTTTAAATGTATTTCAAGACTTTATTTATCAAGCCCAACAACTTTTATATTCATATCTTTTATAAAACCCTCAAAAAAAAAATCGCGAAAATAGCCTTTTTTTCGTGGCTCCAAAGTGCACTGGCCCCTTAAAAAAGCCAATTTTGATAATATTTTTTTCGAAAAGGAAAAAAACATTTTACATTTATGAAACTTTGGGTACAATTTATTACATAATTGAAGTGTTTGAATATTTTTTTTTTATTAAAAAATATTGCAAAATGGCGGGTTTACGGCGTGGTCTTCCAGGAAGTTATTGGAGGCAGTTGTCCGTTTGTGGGAAATCCAACGACCCATCCAATGCCCAGTGGATATCGATAGCCAACATGAGAGCCCGGCGTAACACCAAAGAGGCCAGGAAGTTGAGAAGAGCAGCTCAAAAGGGGTCGGATGATGTCGCAACATCAATAGAAGACCTCATGCATGGTCGAAGAATCGCAGATTGAAGGTAATATGAAGAAAAAAAAAATTTCATTTTAAAACGCTGACCAAAATCTCTTTCCCCGGAGCATCTTTTTGAGATCTGCGAACAGGTAGAAGTCAGATGGGGCCAGATCTGGTGAATATGGAGGGTGTGGAAGCAATTCGATTCGTAAATCGTTCAATTTCACCATCGTTTTCATCGACTTGTGGATCGGTGCATTGTCTTGGTGAAACAGCGGTTTTTTCTTTGCCATGTGAGGCCTTTTCTGCTTGATCGCGTCATCCAATCGATCCATTAATGCAATGTATTAGTCGCTGTTGATCGTCTGGCCCTTCGGAAGAAAGTCGATGAGCAAAATTCCGTGCGTGTCTCAAAATACAGAAGCCATGACCTTGCCTGCTGACTGTTGTGTCTTCGGACGCTTTGGCCGGCTTTCGCCCTCTCCTCTCCACTAGTTTCCCCGTGCCTTCGTGCAAATGTGACAGTGACGCATTGGGGAAGAGTGCCTGTGGGCAAGACTCTGGGGGACTGTGGCCAGCCCTCTGTCCGCAAACCCAAACGATGGAATATCGAGAAAAAAAAACAGCGTGACGGTTCCACTTTGCTAGCTTGTCAGTTATTGAGCCGTTTGGTAAAAAGTAATGACTTTTTACCAGTCTTTCGGTGACTCAACATCAGTCGTTTTGAACGCAATAGCTAGCGGCTATTGTTTCCTCTCGAATCATACGAACGTATCGAACGAACGAGACCAGGACAAAAGGCGAAAGCTTTTGTTACACCAATTTATGCTTGATCGATGAATACCCTCGGTATAGTTGCAACTGCAAAAAAGAATGGATAAACCGAAACACCATTAAAAGCTCTCTGACCCGAAGGCGACAAACGACCCCGTATGTAATGAAAGCAAAAACTTTTCGCGAACTCTTTTACATTCCATTCGCTGGCGTCGAGGAAATCCCCGCAAACCCATGTTATGTCCATTTTTCCCGCTAATGCGCGCTACCGGAAAAACATCACGGCCCCATGAATTTGCAGGAAGAAATTTCTCCTGGAAAACCCGATATAAATGTTTTTTTTTTTATTGTCTCTCGAGATAAAATGAAAAAGGGAGCTGAAAACGTATTGTGTTTGATCTTTTTTTAGGGCTTTAGATATTAAGTGTATAAATAAGTTGTCGGCCTTTTTTTTATGAAATCAGATTACTTTATAATTAAATACATTAAAATAGATTTCATAATATGTCCTGAATATTTATAATTAAAATGTAATAAAATACAGTTCAATGAGATTATTTTGTAATTCAATTAGTTTTTAACCAGATTACACGGAGAGAATTAAAAAGTAATTTTTGTCGTGAATTTCACGGTAAACATTACCGTGATATATTTCATTGTGGTGACAAGTGAGAAAAGCATAATAATTCGTATGCGACAAGTTTTTTTTAACTCACGTTACAGAAAATTTCAAATACGTAGCTGAAATTTTACTATACAAGAAGGGTAGCGCGCACGATAATTTTTACCGAGAGCACAATACATTTTCCTATAACACTCATTAAATTTTATAATAAATCTTAAAATAACTGTTATAAAGACGATACTTTTTTATAGACATTTTTGAAAGGCATAAAATAATAAAATGCACAGTAAAATTTCGCTGATATTATATATTTTTTTAATTTAAGTTTTGCGTATTTTGTTACACATCAAAATTTACTAGAAAATCTGGTAAAATTTTCTATCTGAAGAAGAAATTTTATTTTATTTTCGTGAAAATCTGTGTTTTACTCAGTAATAATAAGTGAAGTTTCAGGATTGTCATCTGGTTACCGTTACTGCACGGTAATTTTTAACATTTAATTCTCTCCGTGTAATAATTGAATTAAATTGTAATTTAGGTATGTCCATCTCTGCCTATTGGTAATTGATCCGATCTCCAATCATGCCCTTCGAATAGGTCCACGCTCGGGCAATTAACACAAAATTCAACAAAAGCAATAACAACGATTCATATATTTTCCATTCGTTTATGCGGGATTGTAATTATTTCTTCGTCCGCCCAGCATTAAGGGTTTTTCGCCCTTTTTTTTCCAAAGCCCAGTGAAACGTGCTCGCTATAGCCTCGATGAGGAGTACGCCACCGTACGCGGTATCGGAGAAAAATCCACTTTAACGAGCGACGAATTCACACACGTGTACATATACACCCACGTATAAATACGAGTCATCTGAAGAGCGAAGAAATCACATCAGTGCTGACTTTAACGAGGTTCCTCGTCTCTCGTATGTACTTGTCTTTTCTTTCTCTCTACTCTTGACTTCGTCCCTCTTGGCCCTTCATCCTGTACTCTTGCGAGGGGTCTCTCTCTCTCTCTCTCTCTCTCTCTCTCTCTCTCTCTCTCTCTCTCTCTCTCTCTCTCTCTCTCTCTCTCTCTCTCTCTCTCTCTCTCTCTCTCTCTCTCTCTCTCTCTCTCTCTCTATCTCTCTCTCTCTCTCTCTCTCTCTCTCTCTCTCTCTCTCTCTCTCTCTCTCTCTCTCTCCCCTCTCTCTCTCTCTCTCGCGTAATTACAACGTCGCGATCAAGAAAATTACGTACTCTAACGTAAATTGCTGCGGCAAATTGGCAGTGTCTGTACACACCGCGGGTACGGAAATACTCGCGCCTCTGTTTCTTTTTTTCTTTTTTCGTTTTTTTTTGCCCCTTTCACTGCATCATTCGCCACGATTTTGCTTCAACCGACAACCATTACCGGGATTTACGAGCTACTCGTTTTCCCTCCTATCCGCGTGCTCGCGAACCTTGAGGATCGAGCGAACAAACACGTCGCGGACATCATTAATTTTGACGTCGACGCATCGTCACAATGAACGGTCGCTTTCGGAAAATGGACGAGCGGCAGCCGCGAACGAAAAATCACCGGCTATCAATATTCTGTAGAGAAATTACCAACGATCGTGTTAATAAATATCAATATTCGTTGCGTATTTTTTTTTTTAATATATTTTTATTGATTTAATATTCGTTCATCTTGATTGTTTTGGTTTCTACTTCAATTTTAACCCGTCGTGGTCATTCTGAGTAGAATCGACACGTCGATCAAGTTTTGGTGTAAATATATATGATAGTTCCCAGCTTCGAATGGGACTGTATTCAACATCTTACCTGGAGTTTGAAGTATCCTCATACCATCAAATTTACCCTCTTCACATGTCGGAATAAATACCTTTTTTGGAACGCGCATTATGCTAGTATTTTTTCCCCAAAGTAGCATATCTAAGGAGTATCATGTCCAAATTTTAGATAAAAATGTTGAAAACTCACGGAGCTATGATTTTTTTAGCGAACAAGTATATTTTTTTTGTGTTTTCACCTATTCATGATTTTTTTTCAACATGTCGCCATTTTATTTCTTATAAATACATTTTTCGTACATCATTTAGAGAGTCCAAAGCATGTTCCGTAATTTTTTGAACCACTTCGGATCGATACTTTGGTCACAATAATTTTTTGAAAACTGACTGAGTAGAATCGACCCAAGTATGACCGCCGTGATTAAATTTGGATGTGTGACCACGAAGGGTTAATAATCTTCATTATTTTATTTTGTGTTCCAACGTATACCCACTGCAGGTTTTTACGTATTAGCCTTCCCAATCGAATCCTTTTTTATCACTCCCTACTAGCACTTCGCTAATCTAACCTAATTTCCCGCACATTTACCTGTGCAGGTCTCTTCATTTTTAATATTGAGTGAAGTAAAAAGTTCTGAGCGTTTTCCGCTAGATGTCTTTAGTGAGCCATATCTCACGATGTATACATCGCATCGGGTCATACTATACGGCGATTTAAAGGTGACATTACGCTTCAAAAAAAGTTCTTTGACAGTTTTGTGTTTGGTGAAGCCGGTTGTGTGTTACAGCGTTCCAAAATGGAGGTAAAAGAAGAGAAAATTCGATACATTCTTCAGTACCACTACGTCCAAGGTGGAAAGGCGGAGCAGGCGGCCAAAAAAATTTGTGCTGTTTATGGAGCCAGTACAGTATCGAATGTAACAGCAAAGCGGTGCTTCCGACGACTCCGTTCTGGCAATATGGAAGTCGAAGATGAGGCACGCTCTGGTAGGCCAATCGTCGAAAATGTCAATAAAATCATGGAAATCGTCGAGTCGGACCGGCATGTGAGCACTTATTCCATTGCCCAGGAACTGAAGATTAAGCCAGAAAACCGTTTAGAACCATTTGCATAAGGCTGGTCTCAAGAAGAAGCTCGATGTATGGGTGCCACACGAATTGACGCAAAAGAACCTTTTGGACCGAATTGATGCCTGCGATTCTTTGCTGAAATGTAACTAAATCGACTCATTTTTTAAGCGGATGGTGACAGGCGATGAAAAATGGGTCACATACGAGAACAACAGCCGAAAAAGATCGTGGTCCAATCGCAGTGAGCCGGCCCAAACGATTGTCAAGCCCGGATTAACAGCCAAGAAGGTTTTGCTGTGTGTTTGGTGGGATTGGAAGGGAATCATCCACTATGAACTGCTTCCATCGGGCCAAACACTCATTTCGGACCTCTACTGTCAACAACTGACCAGATTGAATCAGGCGATCGGCCAGAAGCGGCCAGAATTGGCCAATAGGAAGGGTGTTGTGTTCCATCAAGACAACGCCAGGCCGCACACATCTTTAACGACGCGCCAGAAGCTCCGAGAGCTTGGATGGGAGGTTTTATCGCACCCGCCCTATAGTCCAGATCTGGCACCAAGCAATTATCACCTTTTCAAGCATTTGCAACATTTTCTTGATGGTACAGAACTGGCCTCAAGAGAGGCTTGTGAAAATGAGCTGGTCAAGTTTTTTACCAATCGGGACGAGGACTTCTGCAATCGCGGAATTATGAAATTGCCTTCAAAATGGACAAAAGTTATCGAACAAAACGGCGCATATTTGATCTAAATCGGATAATCCTAACTATGTTAATTTCATCGTCGAAATAGAGCGAAAAAACGCTCAGAAGTTTTTACTTCATCTAATATTACTTTACTTTAATTTTCATTTATTTCATATTTATCTTGATGTTGTGGTTTTTACTTTTATTTTAATATTACTTCACTTGAATTTTACTGTATAATGTGTAAAGTGGATATTGATAATCACGTAACGGATTGCGCACAAATATTTGACAATTAAAAAATATTCCAAATGTGAATATTCATTGTATATTTTTCAAAGTTCATTTTTGTATTTACTCATGCATTTTTCTATACTCATCGTTACGAAGGCTCGCCAATTTTTCCGAACACCCCATAATTGATCAGAATTTTTTAATCTGTTCTTCATCCTTTCAATATTCTTATGTTTAGAAATTTCGAGAATTTTTTCAATTGCCAAATATTAATATTAATGAAATATATTGTTTAATTCCTTTAATATTTATTCAATACTTTAAATATTACGATGTATTGATGGTTTAAATTGCCAAAATTTCAATAAATATATTTGTATAAACATATTTATCAATTTATATGTAACATAATATATAAATCCGTAAGAAGAATAGTATAATATATTGTTTCAATTTTCGAATAATAATATTAATCGAATAGCTTTTTTAATTCGTTCAATATTCATTCAATTCTTTACATATTACGATATATTGAAATTTTGACGTATGTTTGAGTTGTGGAAAACTCACTAATTATATTTGTGCAATTATATTTATTGTGAAAATATCTGACAAAATACTTTTGTTTGCTTTTTTTCAGCTTAAGGTGGATTTCGAACCATATCTGTGGACGGCTATTAATTTCTAAGGATACGTGTAGTTTCCCTTCAAGTTCTCATTCACTGTATGGATTGAGCTAGATTCGCGCCCCGTAAGTTTCGTGAAAATAGGTAAATGAGAGCTTCGAATTTACGACTAGATTAATTGGAGCAATGTCGATAGGTCGTATCCTCCTCTCCAACTCTCTCTCTCTCTCTCTCCCTCTCTCTTCTCGGACATATATAAATATATATGATATTCATTCGGCCCTCTCAATTTTATTTTTCTCCCTGATTTCGTACATAGAACCGGCTCCTCCCCTCTCATGAGGAATCTACTCTATACGAATAATTTCTTCGTGTGCTCTCGAAGGTGCTGCACAAGTGTCGCAAGGCTTGATTTACGATTCTACGTGGATTCGGCATACCGGAAAAGGAGGGAGATAAAGTGGTTGAGAAAGAGGGATGGAGAAACTGAGTAAGAGCGACCTAGAGAGAAAGATATATATATATAATGCATAACTCCGTAGCGAAATTCCGGCCGATGTCGTTTGCAGTTGTTTCTCCGCTCGCACATGCATCAAGCATACGAAGTTTCGAATATTAAGTGAAAACTAAAACTTGTGTGGACATTAACAAACAAAAAGTATCCATCGTGGCGTATAGGAAGTTTAATTATATTTTGAACATGGAAGGAAAAGTCGTGTATTTTTCGATGCATTTCGCTTTTTTATTACCGAAAAGGCAAAAACGCGTCGAAAACTCACAGAAGGATATGAGCCGTGTACGGAGAGAATGCCGTAAGCAAAAGTGTGTTTCGGAAGTGGTTTGCGAAAATTCGTTGTGGAGATTTTGATCTACAAGATGCTCCTTATTCCGGTCGGCCAGTCATTATTGAAGTCGATAAAATCAAGGCTTTAATTGACTCCTACCGGCATTTGGAGACTACAGAGATCGGACATAACCTCAACATTATCCAATCAATTGTTTCGAAACATTTACGGAAGCTTGGGATGGTAAACAAGCTTAATATTTGGGTGCCGCACCAACTGAGCGAAAACAATTTGATGGGCCGAATTTCAGCTGACGATTTGCTGCTCAAACGCCATCAAAATGAACCATTTTTAAAGCGAATAATTACTGGCGATGAAAAGTGGATTGTCTATAACAATGTCAGTCGAAAAAGATCATGGTGGAAGCTTGGGGAGGCTGCTCAGACGGTCGTAAAGGGTGGAGTACAACCGAAGAAGGTAATGCTCTGTATATGGTGGGATTGGAAAGGAATTGTCTATTATGAGCTGCTGCCACCCAACGAAACGATTGATTCGACAAAGTACTGCTCACAACTGGCCAAATTGAAGCGAGCAATCGATCAGAGGCGGCCTGAATTGGCGAACAGAAAGAGCGTAGTTTTGCACCAGGACAACGCTAGACCACACGTTTCTCTGATGACCCGGCAAAAGTTACTGCGGCTTGGGTGGGATGTTTCGATGCGCCCACCATATGCCTTCAGACTATCACCTGTTCCGGGCGCTACGGAACAGCTTGAATAATAAAACCTTCAGTTCCCTGGACGTCCTCAAAAACCACTTGGATGACTTCTTTGCCCAAAGATCTCAGGACTTCTATGAAAGAGAGACAATAAAGCTCGTGTAGAGATGGCAGGAAGTCATTGAACAGAATGTAACATATTTAGTTGATTGAAATCGCCATTTTTTTGGTAAATATTTTGCGTTTGGAGTTTACTCGATTTTCGTTACGGAATTATGCATAGACTCAATATACATATCTGTAGAGCCAGCGAGAGAGAGAGAGGGTATCGAGATTGCAGTCTTGTTATACAAATTTAGACGCTCCCTGTGTTCTAGTCGACTGTACGATTAATGGTGTGCGCGATGCGTCCTTTTGGTAACTCCTGAGCGCACAGTGGTTGCTGCCTTGATACTCGTAAATTCGAAGGTTAAAACCCACCCCCCCCCCCCCCCTCCTCCTCCTCGCTGGCGTCCCGGAGAAAGGTAGACCGAGAGAAGCGCATATAGAAGGGGAGGGGGAGTGAGGGTGGGCAAGGGGAGTGAGTACAGGATATAAAAATTAGAATGGGGCGTGGAGTAGAAGAGACCCAAAGGATTATGTGACACACGGTGCGTCATGGACAGAACCTTTGGTCCTTGTAGTCGATAACCACCAAAGTCCAATCTACCCGTACATGCATACGGAGAATAACCGGAAGAAAGATAGCGAGGGTGTATTCAGTGCTGATATCCGGTTTCGCAGAGGCCGCTGTTTTTTTCCGGCTTTGAAATACAAATCTGCATATACAATGACCGCAATTCCTGTGGTTTCTTGTTTTGTGCCGGAGAACGCCGTTCGTGTTACGGATTTTTACATTTTTTTTTGAAATATTAAAACATTTGAGGGGGGGAAATACATGTAGCGGAGTAAAAAATCGGTTTTTTTTTCACGTGAAATATTAGAAGATGAAGGACTATTGTATGGTATTGGAATCGCTGATTAGCCGATAAGTCAATGAAATCATTCAGTATTCGGAGTTCGTAACTTTAAACACGATTTCCTAAAAAATACATTTTTTAAGTTTTTGGGGAACGACTTTAACACGAATCGATCGATCGTACTAAAATTGTACACTCAACTAAATAACAATATGACCTCCAACTTATAGCTGCTTGTTTATGAAAATATGCTTGAAAAGTACTTTTATATTGCAAAAAAGAACGACAATGTTGTGTGAAGTTACGATTTTTTTTGCTGAAGTGTCCCATTTCAAAGAAAGGTTGAACTTTTTAAATGTTTTTTGGGTATAAGTTCAGCATTAAAATGTTAAAATATTAGAAATTCTTGGCTCATATTTTTCAGATCAATATTGAAGTTGAAGTTGTCGTTGAAATTCCCACAAACAGACAACTAACGCCAAAACCTTTTTGGAAGAAACGCCAAAACGTCGCCATTATGAAATAGTTTTTAATTAAAAAACTTATTTAAATATTTTAATTATGTAATGTAATTATGTAATGTAAAACATTTTGTTCCGTTCCAAAAAAAAAAAGATCAAAATTAGGTATTTTTTCGTCGTGTATATGTATTTCCCCCCTTAAATATTTTTTTATATTTTTATATTTTAAATATTTTTAAAAACATTACAATATTTATATATTTATAGATATATTTATATATATATAAAAATATTTATATATTTATAAAAATATTTAAATACTTTTTTACATATTTGGATATTTTTTGACATCTATAAAAAAAAATACTAAATATTGAAATATTAAAAAAAAAATATTTTCATAGTTTTTAAAATATTTCAAGAATATTTTAATATTAAAAAAAATAATTGAGCATTTATTTAAATATTTTTTTTATACTTAAAAAAATATTTGCAAATTCTATCTGGAATATATTTCTAAAATAAAGTAATCGTTCGAGTAGAAAATTTGACGTTTTTTTTTTTCCATTCCCGAATTCGCTCGATACTAGGAATAATTTGTATAGTATTGGAGTACCGTATAATTTTTGCGCAAACACATTCGTTAATGAATAACAACGACAGATAAATTATAATGCCCCACGGATATTCAGAGTCGTGTTTGGTCAACGCACGATGAGACTTCTCTCATATGAGTCTGCAGAATCGTATAAACCCCATGTGTGCCCGAATAACTCCCGAGTCTACGGTCTACATCGAACGGATTATTCTCATATAATTCATTGGTGGGTTTATTATTATGCGAATGAATATTACGGAATGCTGTATAGCTTCGCAATACAATAATGAACAAATTTACAGTACGTTATTATATATTTGCGTGACGCAAGTATTTGCGTCCCGTGGATGCATTCACTGCCAATGGTGGACGATTGCTTGTGTGGTTTAAGCTTATATCGTTGGAATGCAATGAAAATTAATGTTTTTTTTTTCCTTTACCCAAATTTCTTTTGTCAGACGTTAGCTTCGGAAATGCATGAATCGTTTTTCAATATCTTTATTTAGAGATCTACAATGCAAATTTGTAATATTATAATATAATATGTTATAATATTAAAGCGGGCAATCACTCGAGATGCTTCAAAAAATTATTCTTTTTTTATTTCATAAATCGTTAGCAAAATGTCTTAAGAATACACCCTGGAAATTTCAAAACGATATTCGAATTCCTTCTAACGATATGTATATAAATGATAAAGACTCTCCGCTCGACTCCCAAGCGCGCTCAAGTATCCACGAGCACGCAGTTAGGTAGTTTGTTTAGGTTTGTTTGGGTTTTCATAACCCAAACAAACCCAAACTCGACCGTTTGGTGATTAGCTCCAAAACATCTTCATTCTGGGTGAAAATAATCGAGGTAGCGGCATTTCTTGCTGCTATTTTATTCAATGAAGGAAATTCAGCCCTACTCATGGTTATGAATGAACTACAATTCGTAGTTGGCAGGCAGAGGCTGCGGATATACCGAGCAAATGGATCAGATGCGCGTGGCTCGGCAAAACAGAAAAAGTTTATTAGAGACAAAAGAAGCTCGAAAAGCTCGTAAAGAGAAAATGCAAGCTTCAAATGAGTTGAATGAGGAAGAGGAAGGACTGCTTTATGGTGCTGGAATCGCTGATTAATCGGTAAGACACTTTATCATTTGATTAAACACATTTGACTTTGAGTTTTTCGTTTGTGAAACTTTAAACGTGTTTTTCTCGAAACGACATTTTTTCAATTTGCGGGAATCATAACTCAAAAACTAATTGATGGATCATCTTCAAATTTGGAACACGTTTATATAATATAATTTATTAAAACATGAACCTAAAGTTGGAAAGATTAGATTGTTTAAAACATATTTATTATTGCAAAATGCCGGGAAAAAAATGCTAAAAATCGATCACTTTTTTATCAAACACGTTCCAACATTCAATTCTCGATTTTTGTTTAAATTTCGGTTCATGTTCTTAAAAAACATCACAAGAATGTATAAAAAATTTGTTGGACTATTTCAGATGCGAATTGCGAGCTGGACAATTCCCGCAAATCGACAATGACGATGAGGACTCGCCAAGGTACACAGCGTGATTAATGCATGAAATAACTTGAAAAAATTACCAGAGATGTATGAAAATATGAATAAATTATTGTCAGAGTTGCGAAAAATTTCCGATTTTCTTTACAATAAAAAAAATCCAAAAAAATCATCTAATTTTCGGTGTCCTGAAATGGTTGCTCGCCTTAAGGCGGTATCGTTGTAAAATATTCGGCACGATTAGAAAGCTGTGTAGGAGAAAAGTATCTGCCTCTCGAAATTTTATTTCCTACGGATTTGAGTGCCACACGATAAGGATGATATAGTTTAGATAGTCAAAAAATCGATGAATCATACTGGGCTTTTACGACGAGGCTCTGTGCGCGGGAGAGGGTGATATTGGAAAAAGAGATAAGGAGATGAAATGCGAAGAGATGACGAGAGAGACAGAGATAGATGAAAAATGAGGCTGGACGAAAGGCTGATAAAAATTCTAGGAAGAAACGATCAAGTATAACCTTATCGAGCCTTCGTGTTGGAAACGAGGCCCGAATTTTCTACAACTCACTGGGGACCGGAGCAGGAAGTATACGTTCCAGGATTTCCTTGATACGAGAGCGGATCGTTGCCATATCTCCAACTCTCTTCATCCCTCTCTCACTCTTTTCCTTAGCTCTGGGCGATCAAACTGCAATTTTGCACCGTCCTTTGCTCTTGAATCTCATTCCGCAAATCAAAAAAGCGTATTCACATGACATTTCTACTGCCAAATTAGACAGGATACGTCCTTCCAACTCTTCGCAGTTGTGACATCGAAATACGTATAACTCTATACACTGTACTCCTGCTTCCTTATCTCTTCTCTCTCTCTCTCTCTCTCTCTCTCTCTCTCTCTCTCTCTCTCTTGCCCTCCCTTTCCCTCCGACTTCTTCTTACTGATTCTCTCTCAGGCTCCGTAACGCCCCGGTCGCTTTTACTGACAAATCGAAGAGATCGGTTGCTGAGGGAAATGGGAGGGAAAGCTTTCCGAAGAGTTACGAGTGTGGAACGATGTCACAGACAGAGACACCATTCACGATATCTCCTACCGTAGGTACTGACTCCACTTGGACGATAAGAATATCCTGGCTAAGACTGACAATGAGAGAAGAGAAAGCGAGGGAGAGAGATAGAGAGAGAGAGAGAGAGAGAGAGAGAGAGAGAGAGAGAGAGAGAGAGAGAGAGAGAGAGAGAGAGAGAGAGAGAGAGAGAGAGAGAGAGAGAGAGAGAGAGAGAACGTTCTCAGCATTTTTATACCAGTATCTATTGGGTTTATGCATAATACCGTAGCGAAAATCGAGTAAACTCCAAACGCAAAATATTTACCAAAAAATGGTGATTTCAATCAACTAAATATGTTACATTCTGTTCAATGACTTTCTGCCATCTCTCCACGAGCTTTATTGTTCCTCTTTCATAGAAGTCCTGAGATCTTTGGGCAAAGAAGTCATCCAAGTGGTTTTTGAGGACGTCCAGAGAACTGAAGGTTTTATTATTCAAGCTGTTCTGTAGCGCCGGGAACAAGTGATAGTCTGAAGGCATATGGTGGGCGCACCGAAACATCCCACCCAAGCCGCAGTAACTTTTGCCGGGTCATCAGAGAAACGTGTGGTCTAGCGTTGTCCTGGTGCAACACTACGCTCTTTCTGTTCGCCAATTCAGGCCGCCTCTGATCGATTGCTCGCTTCAATTTGGCCAGTTGTGAGCAGTACTTTGTCGAAACAATCGTTTTGTTGGGTGGCAGCAGCTCATAATAGACAATTCCTTTCCAATCCCACCATATACAGAGCATTACCTTCTTCGGTTGTACTCCACCCTTTACGACCGTCTGAGCAGCCTCCCCAAGCTTCCACCATGATCTTTTTCGACTGACATTGTTATAGACAATCCACTTTTCATCGCCAGTAATTATTCGCTTTAAAAATGGTTCATTTTGATGGCGTTTGAGCAGCAAATCGTCAGCTGAAATTCGGCCCATCAAATTGTTTTCGCTCAGTTGGTGCGGCACCCAAATATCAAGCTTATTTACCATCCCAAGCTTCCGTAAATGTTTCGAAACAATTGATTGGACAATGTTGAGGCTATGTCCGATCTCTGTAGTCGTCAAATGCCGGTCGGAGTCGATTAAAGCCTTGATTTTATTGACATCAGTAGTGACTGGCCGACCGGAATAAGGAGCATCTTGTAGATCAAAATCTCCACAACGAATTTTCGCAAACCACTTTCGAAACACACTTTTGCTTACGGCATTCTCTCCACAAACGACTCATATCCTTCTGTGGATTTTCGACGCGTTTTTGCCTTTTCGGTATTAAAAAAGCGAAATGCATCGAAAAATAGACGTTTTTTCCTTCCATGTTCAAAATGTAATTAAACTTCCTACACGTCACGGATCTCCATGGATACGTTTTTTTAATTGTCGGTGGAAGTTTCTGTTTTTGCTTAATAAACGACACTCCATATGGATGACGCATGTGCGAGCGGAGAAACAACTGCGACCGACATCTGTCGTCAATTTCTCTACGGAATTATGTACAGAACTAATATATATATATGTTATTTGTTCGTATGGATTCGCTCACATCGTCCGTAAATCAACGAGAACAAATAATGATCTTTCTTCTTACTAGGAGTTTAAGGCCTTAGGCCACTCTAGGATTGTCCAAAATTCGATTTTTTTTTGTTAAAAATGTACCTTCGTACCTATAAAATTATATTCCGAAAGATTATGTGTGTGAAAGATCTCTAAGTACTCGATTTTCGAATTCTAGCGCAACCCCTCTTGACTTCATGTCGTGGCTTTCTACTAACTTTAAACGCGTTTATCTCAAAACTACATTTTTCAAGTCGGCCGGACTCATAACAAACAAATTTCAACCGATTCACTTGAAATTTTAACTATATTTAGAATTATATTTTCTGAGGAACTACGTAGGATTTTTTAACCCTAGAATGGTAACCTTATTTTTTTTGACCTATTATGGTAACCTGGGGTGATAAACCACCCCAATTTTGAAAAATTCATATCTCCGGTAAAATTTCACGAAAACGGTTCAACTTGGGCTCATTCTTTTCGTTTTTTAATGCAGAATCACGTAGGCCTACGTTGATTTCGCTTGGCGTAGACAAAGTTAGTAAAAAATGAGGTAAAAGGGTGAAAAACATAAAAAATTCGTAAAAATGACTTTTTTGATTGAATTTGCAATATCTCGGTTGATTTTTAACGAAATTGAATAAATCCAACGGCATTATAAAGTGAAAATATACAGTTTTGAGACAGCATGGTTAGTTTTACTCGATTTTCGAAAGAGTCTATTTATTCCGGGAATCGAAGTCTGGGAATTTAAAAGAAGTCACGAGGTACTAGTCTGGGAGTTTAAAAGAAGTCAGTCGTAAACGTGAGGAAGGGAGAAAGGGCGCGAGATTTAAACTCGCCCGGGGTGGTTTTTCACCCCAGGTTACCATTCTAGGGTTAATTATATTGCGTAGTTCCTTTTTTATAAACAATTTTCTGACGATTTTCTCATAGCATTTTATACTTTTTGTTTTAGAAATGTGCCATTTTGACAAAAAACAATATATCAAAAAAATCCTATGTACGTCTATAGCTATTTTTATATATAACCGAAAAAACTTTAGTGCCTCATCATAACTCAAAAATTATAGGAGCTGTTGGTCCGGCCGTTTACCTTCCAGAAATAATGGCGTCATCGGAAAAATGCTGCACAGTCGCCATTTTGACATGTATCGATATGAAAAAATAATTTTTTATAGTCAATTACGTGTGTAATCAAAGCCCTATTTTGTAATTCCAATTTATTTTATGGTTTCGCTGAAAAAAAGATTACAAAATATGCCTTTTTTGGCCTCTAGAGTGGCCTAAGGTCTCAAAAGAATTTTCGCAAGTATCTCCCGATCCGCACAAGATGAGAAATTCATCGCGAGTCTTCATCGCAGATGTCGCGACTCGGCTTTGCATCAGCCTAGATTCGCGTGATTAAAACTAGACAACGTTTTTTTCTTCTTCCATTGCTGTGAACTTTACGCGTTAAATCGTCGTTCCATTTTCCTCTTCGAGGCTCGATATGCGGAATTTAGTATCGTGCCTGTTCTAACTAGCAAAAGTTTGGCGCTATCGGTAAGTATCCCATTACGCTCGCAGAGTTGGGTGTGAGAAATAGATTGATGAGCGAACGTAAATGGGCTTCACGTTACGGTTGGCTCGATACGAAACTTCATTTATACTTCGAAGTCTCGCGATATTCGTGAAAGTTGAGACTTGCATTCATACGCTTGATGCATTTATGTATGAGGGAAGCGTGACTTTGAGGAGCGTCCTCGAAATTGCCGGATATGCCGATGCTAACGTTACACGAGTATGCGTTCGAAATAACTCGCCGCATATCTATATGTGCGCGTGGAGTTGTTAAGTTGTTACGTGGGTTTGAAAATTTAAAAAAATCCATTTATTTATCTTATTATCTAATAGTACGTCTAGAATATTCTCCCAAAGTTTTAAGTCAATCGGAGTAAAAATCTAGGAGAGAGAGAGAGCCTTTGGGAATTCCCCCCGTTGGGAAAGACCGGCCGGTAGCGACGCAGCTATACGCATTTTTCTCAAAACACTATTTTTGAAGTCGGTGGACACGATTCCTCAAAAACGAATGCACCGATACCTTTCTTTTTTTTCTTTCAAATAACAGCCATGTTAGTAAAAAAAAAAGAAAAATAATTTAACTTTTTTTAACCGCACTTTTATATCATGAACCTAAATTACTTCCTCGTATTCGTGCGATATATCGCGTTTTATCTTTATTTATTTAATTTGAATATATTTAATACTTAAAACGAATAGCTTGAGCAAATAAAAAAATATATTTGAAACAAATAGGGTCGTAGTAGGCCGCGAGACAAGAAAAAAACCTTTTTGATTCAAATAGATCCTATTTAAATTAAACATTAAATATTAAGGCCGTCGTCTAGTCTAGAATTTTGAAAAAATCGATTTTTTTTGTTGCATATTTTCAATGTTTAGTATTTCAAGAATATACCCTCCAAAGGAAATTTGGAAATTCCAAATATTAACGGAGTTACAGCTGTAATTAGTGAGGTGGAAACTTAACCGGCGCTGCCGGACCGAATCGAACAATAGACGGTTCCGTCTGCTCGACTACCTGACGCCCTACCCTTCGTGATATTCACATCAAAAGACTTCGATTTTGAAGAAGAAGGAGTATTTTGTGGACCAGGAATCGCCGATTAACGAAATGTAAGTATATGTACCATTATATGACTTAGACTGCCTGAAACTGTAGTCGAATCTTTAAACGCGTTTTTCTCGAAACTACTTTTTTCGAGACGGTTGACATGATATCTCAAGTTGTAATGAACCAATTTACTTGAAATTTTTTGTGGGCCTTCTCTATACACCCCTCTATCGCCCCTACCAGATTTATCGCGAAATTTTGTTACTAATTATTTTAAAAAAATCAACAATCGTGAAACAACGGCAAAAAATGACCTTTTTTTTAAACGGCCGCCATTCTGCGATTTTTTTTTGTCTAAGGTAGGGGCTTGAATGATATTCTTACTAATTAAGAATCTATTTTTTTTTTTCAGATGACCAGGAGGGTTGGAATCATGTCAACCAGGAGAGGCCGTTTTTTTTCCACCCCCACTTTACCAGTCTGCATCTACCAGAATTATGGATTTTTTTTTTCGCCAATTTTTTTATACAATGTCAAAGGATGAATAAATATGTGGTAAAAAGATAGATCCGGAAATATTTTTTGTTTTTTTTTAATCGCATGTTGAAAAATCCCCAAATTTTGGCCCTCTAGACTAGAAGACGGCCTTAAATGTAATATTTTTTTGCCAGTGTATTACGCCGAATAAGTGTATCAAATTTCAAGTTAACCCGTTCGTTAGATATCGAAATATCCTGAACACCATTTTGAAAAGCATAGTTTCGAGAAAAAAACGCGTTTTAACTTTTACCAGCATTTCTATCATTGTAACAATGATTTTACCTTCAATCTCCGATGTCTGCACCATGTGTACGATATTCGTCTTTAATTTGAGTTGCCTCGAGCGACGACCGAGTGTTCAAAATTTTCAAATTAGCCCAAGCCCTTAACGAGGTACGATCGAAGAATCAAATTTTACGCTATTAGTGTCTACGATCAGGAGGTGGTTTGGACTCGGTGGATATAAAAATTGGTTGCCGTTGAGCAACGAAGGGGCTTCGCGATGTACGTAATCGAGGAAGATGTAGCGGGATCGAGGGCAGGGGTGATTGCGTGCTGGTGTCTAAGGGTTAAGCCACGAGTGGCCCGTGCTTGGCACGGAACTTGCCATCGAGGCGAGCGAAAACATCTGCGAAAAAGTTCGTCGAGTTTTCTACCCGCATACCCTCTCAACTTATCATCGCTCCTTACTCTCGTTCCCTTCGTCCTCGTCTTTTGCTCGCGGCTTTTTTCCTCCTCGGATGCCTCCGCAGCTCTCCGGTCGTACACTCGAATCATTCGCGTCAGATGGATGTCCGCGTCCAAGTGTTGTACGCCGCTGATGCGATACGCTTTGCCCTCGTTTTGTCGAAAAATCGCGGGCTTGGAGGGACAAAGGTACATTGCAAATGTACCCAACTAGAAATTTTGATCCGGCAGTCTGAACACTGATCAGGCCACTGTTATGCTGCAGTCTGAAATGCCGTAATAAATAAGGCCCCGTGCGGAAAATTGACAGGGTATACCTAATACAATTCGGGCCCTTCAATGGATTATTTTTGGATTGGATAGTAGTGTTTTCCGTAAAAGAGCCGGTCCGGGTCCCTATTAGGGAATGGCAGGGTAGATAGGTTGACTAAAACTATGGTCTAAGTACGGAGACCAAGTAAAGGCCTTTAACGGGTGTAGCTGTAGTTTCCCTAGTAGCGATTTCCCCCAATACTACTAGACTTTGCTATTATAGGGGCAAACCAGTATAAATTGCTTGACTAAAGAATTTTTGGCATAATAATTGTCGAGATCGATTAAATATAATAATTTAACTATGCGTTTGGTAGACGAGCTGTGATGCCTTGAACCAACGCGCATGAAGTGCGTTCATTGTAACAACGCGGGATCAAACGTGCCAATATATGCGACAGAATCGACTAAGCCTCAAGTGTATTGAAATAACACATTTCTTTTTTACAGTACCACACACACACGCACGTACGCATATGGCTGCAATACATTTTATGAGGCACCGTTGAGGCAATTTTAAAGGCCCTGGTTATTTTGCCTTTCATGGCCCTCGGTAGCAAAGTGTGACCGGCCACTGATGGCCCACGTGAGGCTTCCAGACTTGGGCCTTAATAAAGTTAGGGAGAATTAAGATGGGCCCGATCAAAGTCCGAATCAGTAAGTCCGCAGTAAAGGATTAAGGCCTTAGGCTACTCTAGAGGCCAAAAAGGGCATATTTTGTGATTTTTTTTTGAGCGAAACCATAAAATAAATCGGAATTACAAAATAGGGGTTTTATTATACAGGTAATTGACTATGTAAAATTATTTTTTTATAGCGATACATGTCAAAATGGCGACTGTGCAGCATTTTTCCGATGACGCCTTTATTTCTGGAAGGTCAACGGCCGGACCAGCAGCTCCTATAATTTTTGACTTATGATGAGACACTAAAGTTTTTTCGATTATATATAAGAATAGCTATGGAAATACGTAGGATTTTTTTTTGATATATTGTTGTTTGTCAAAATGGCGCATTTCTAAAACAAAAAGTATAAAACGCCATGAGAAAATCGTCAGAAAATTGTTTATAAAAAAAGAACTATGCAATATAATTTTTTTTAAACTTACGTAGTGCCTCGAAAATGTAATTCTAAATATACACTTAAAATTTCAAGTCAATCGGTTGAAATTTGTTTGAATTATGAGTCTGGCCGACTTGAAAAATATAGTTTTGAGATAAACGCGTTTGAAGTTAGTAGAAAGTCACGACACGAATCAAGAGGGGTTGGGCTAGAATTCGAAAATCGAGTACTTAGAGATTTTTCACACCCATAATCTTTTGGAATATAATTTTTTAGGTACTAAGGTACATTTTTAACAAAAAAAAATTGATTTTTGGAAAATCTTAGAGTGGTCAAGGCTTTAAGAAGGCTACCCTACTGCGGCCTGATCAGGGTGCCTTTTTGCTCCCGTCTCCAGGCAATACTTATATGGCCTACCCGTGCAGAAATTTCTTAGGGATACCTAAGTTCCGATCAGATCCCCATCGGGATATGATACGGTATCCCTAGAAGGGGTATCCTCATCGAAATCCAGATGGGGCCCACTACGTAGCACAAAGCGGAGACGTGGTGGCAAGAATTTGAAATACGTATTCCAAATATGTATTAAATACATTTTTCTTAGCAAATTAAATACATATTTTATCAGTTCGAACGATCTGCATTAAATTTCAATATAGTTACTTAGAATAAATAACTTATATCAATCTCCAGGAAATATAAGGCTTTCAACATCTGCATATTGTTTTTTTCAATTTTTTTTATTAATTGTAAAGCATTTTGTTCGAAATTCTGTTATTAAAATATATAAGTTTTGACAGTTACACTGCAGCTCCAATGTTTACCTAATCTTTTTCAGATCCTCGAATAAAATGATTTCAGAAAACGTCCAGCGTCTCCAGCTGATACGGATCGGTATCTCCTGATTATTTGTACATTCATCCCTGGGATTGGATTCGATATCGAACTAGATCTTGTTTTAGAAATTCGGGATTCTAACCTGGATCCTATGCGAAGTTTTTATTTGGATTCTGAATAGAATCCTTAATAGTTCCGGTCTAGGATCCTGGCTGGAATCTGATTTGCGAGCGTTACATATCCCTCCCGGATCCAATTCAATGTCAAACTGGATCCCGATTAATAAACCAGGATCCTAGTCCGAATCGGACTGTATCCATGACAATATTTCTGCACGGGTACATATATATAAACGTACATATCTTTCATATTCGTATATCCAATAATATTACATAATTCAATATCTATAAGTCCTTTATCTTGCACGATTTTGAGGTTAAGGTTCGCTTCACCTTCATCAGCGTCAGTATTGTTCTCAACAATTTTGCGTCTTTTTTTTCCCAGTTAACTTGACTGGTTCTTTCATTGTATACTACTTCAGTCACCCGCGTTCTTCTCCATGTAAATATTTTACTTCAATTTGTCACGAATCAGCCATAACGTTAAGACAAATTTGTGCACGGGATCACAAAAGGATTTCGTATTTTTTTTTTTCGAGATCCAACAAATCCCGTTTGAGAACTTCGAATGAAAAACTCTCAAACGACGTCAATCGGGTAATAGCGCGGGATTCATTTTGATTCCAATGTCGAATTCCTAAGTGCGACGTCCCTATCGAGTCCCTATAAGGCTTTGATAGGATCTGGTAACTTTCCAACAAATTTCTGCAAGCTTTGCGAGGGATCCGAAGCAGTAAAAAGCAAAGTACTTGACTGACAACTTTGCTCGTATACTTTGTTTTATCTATAGCTGATAGTTTTTTTTTCGTAGTGCTCTTATGGGTTTCTAAGGAAACGATGCAATTGTTTCAACTGTTCGTTTCGTTATCGAGAAATAGCACGTCGCTTTTCCCGTCCAGAACCGTACGTTCACCGCCAATTTCCTCAATCTTGGTTGATTAAGAGACCGGGGCAATATTGGATACACGATTGGACAAACTTTCCAACAATAAATTTGACCTCGAAGGGCGAGATGCGGCACTAAACAATTCGTGAATGTCCAATTGAAATTCCATTAATCAATCATTCGCGTTCCGATATCTCCTTCGTTTGCCCCTTTTTCAACTACGATGTCAACTACTGCGCACGCGCGTATGTGCAACGCGATAGTCAGGATTATCAATTCTTTTGCTCTGCACTACACATGTGTTTTATTTGTTACACGTAAGGTGTTTAATTTTAGGAATTGATACGTTTAAATGCAATAAATCACTGACAATATTTCTGCACGGGTCAGCCTACCCACCGTGCCTGAGAAATTTATCTTACTTTTTTTTCTCTCTTTGTTGATCTCCTCTCTGGATCAAAGCCTAAAGTCCACGCGGACGAAGTCGCGGTGGACTTTAATAAGACTTAGTTCATTATAAAACGTGTTCAATGAATTTCACATTATTTACTTGTATACGAAGAAAGGCTGAAAAGTTCTCGGCCCGAAGTATTTCACCTTATTCATTTGTTAACGAAGACAGGCTGAAAAGTTCTCGGCCCGAAGTATTTCACTTTCTTCATTTGTTAACGAAGAGCGGCTGAAAAGTTCTCGGCCCGAAGTATTTCACTTTCTTTATTTGTTAACGAAGAGCGGCTGAAAAGTTCTCGGCCCGCGGTACTTAATCTCGCATACGACGACTCATAGTGTCTCGGCTATTATTCCGCCCCTACTCCCCCCCCCCCCCCCCCCCTCCCCTCTCGTACACAACTCCAGGCTTCAAAAATGAAAGTGAATAAAAATCATTAAAAAAAAAGAACGAAGGTGAATAAAGATCGTAAATAAAAACAACAAACGTGAATAAAAATCGTTAAAGAAAACAGCAATAGAAAAAACAGAGGCAATGGATAGCAAAAGTAATTCGAGTAGCGCAACTGTGACTGTTGCATCCGTTGAATCGAAGCTCGAGGATTTATTTTTCAAGCTTCTCCTCTGAAAATAAAGATACACGTATAGTCGTCTCTTTTCTCTCGCACGTTGCCTGTCACAACACACGCCCCCACAGTTTCACGTTGCGCAAAAAGTGTATGGAACTCTCTCGGACCGGGGGCATATAGGAAATTGGAATGTACACGTTGCGAGCGGGCGTCAACGTCTCCGGTGCTAGGGTGACGTTATGCTCGACTGAAGTCGCTTTTCTCCACACGAGAGGGATGGAATAAGAGAAGTCATAGGAAAAAAAAAGAGAAGAAAAAAAAACACAACGACGGAGAAAGCCGACGGTAAAGGAAGCAAAGGGCGAATAGTGTAGCATAGGAAAAATCAGACGACGCGAGAAGAAAGAACGAGAGAGCGTGTGGAAGAGCTCAGACTTCGAGACGCCAATGGTGGAGCAATTTTTTGATAGGATCAGTATCCTCTTTTGCCACGCGACACGTATACTATTACCAGGGTATTCGCGTCTCGCGGCAGACGAACAACAAAAGGGCCCGAGTCACAAGCTTTTCACGAAGCAACGTTGAGCCATTTTGTCTGCTAGCAACGATTGTCGCCGGGCGTTTTCTTCGAGTTATTCGCGCTCGAACAAAAAGGCACAAACGTCGTCCTCGTCGCGGTACGCCCCAAGGAAAACCATTTTCTCTCCTCATCTTATGTTCTTACGCTAGATATCTCCCAACCAACCAACCAACCAACCAACCCCCCTCTGTCTGTACAACGCAGAAACGCATCGCACAAAAGTCCCGCAATGCAGAGTCAGTACAATTTCTATTTACCATTCGAAAGATCACTCAATGGAGCCCTCTTCGTTGTCCTTGATAAAAATGAACAACAATGAAAAGAGGGTCAAGAGGAGGGTAAGAATATTCGCTAAAGGATATTGGAAGTATCGTCGGAACGTCGGTTTATCTTTTTCCGAGAGAATCGTCCAATGTCTCAGATGTACCACAATGGGGCTGTCATTGTAAAACGTGTTCAATCAATTTCAGTTTCTCTACTTGTGTATGAAGAGAGGCTGAAAAGTTCTCGGCCCGAGGTACTCATTGTCAGTCTTGAATAGGCAGACCGGGATCCGTATCAGATCGGGATATGATACGGATTCCCTAGAAGGAGTATCCTCATCGGAATCCAGATGGCGCCCACTACGTAGCACAAGGTGGAAACGTGGTGGCAAGAATTAAAAATACCTATTGCAAATACGTATTACATTTTTCTTAGCATATTAAATACATATTTTCTTAGTTCGAACGATCTCCATTTAATGAAAATATAATTACTTAGAATAAATAACTTATATAACTTTTGTCCAGGAAATATATGTCTTTCAAGGTCGATATATTGTTTTTTTTTCGAAATTTTTTATTAAACCTAAAGAATTTTGTTCAAAATTCTGTTATTAAAATATATAAGTTTTGACAGTTATACTGTAGTACCAATTTTTAGCTAATCTTTTTCAGATCCTTGAATAAATGTTTTCAGAAAACGTTCAGCGCCTCCAGCTGATACGGATCGGTATCTCCTGGTGATTTTTACATTCATCCTTGGGATCCGCTTCGATATCGAACTAGATCTTGTTCTAGAAGTTTGGGATTCCAGCTTGGATCCTATGCAAAGTTTCTATTTGGATTCTGATTAGAGTCTTTAATATTTCCGGATTAGGATCCTGGCTGGTATCCGATGTGCGAGCGTTACATTTAACTCCCAGATATCCGACTGGATCCCGATTGAGAAGCCAGGATCCTAGTCCGAATCGGCCTGTATCCATACTAATATTTCTGCACGAGGAGGCTGAAAAGTTCTCGGCCCGAGGTACTCATTGTCAGTCTCTAATAGGACGACTCGGCCTCGGCCGAGAACTTTTCAGCCTTATCTTGCAAACAGCTCCACGCTTCAAAAATGATAAAAGTGAATGAAAATCATGCCGAAAAGAAAAAACATAAACAGCAGTTTGAAAAAAGAGTGGATAGCAAAAGTAACGTTGGAACGTTGGTTCAACTTTGTCCGAGAGAGTCGTCCAAAGTCTCAGTCGTCCCATAACGTCTGTCACTACTTCATATCGTGGTGCGACAGGTACTGGATGCGACTACTGACGGCTGAATCTATACGCTTCTACAGCACGCCTCCACAAAACTGTCGATACATTCAGACTCGATTTACACGATTTTCGCACGAGAGATTTGTGAGCTTCATCCAATTGGTTCTCTTCTCCCCCCCCCCTCCCCTCCCAGTACACGATATGACAACCACGAACTCTATTTGTTTTTTTTTCTTCGCAGTTTCGTATCTTGCGTGTGTTTCGATTGGAAATTTATCTCGATACGAAGCGTCTCGCATGGCTGTCACTTTTCAGTGAAATTACGTCTTTTTGCCGAGACTTTGCAAGCGCCGAAATGGAAAGAAAGAAAGAAAGAGCAAGAGAACCCGCATTGAACACGGGATCTTGATCCTGTTGAATATCATCTTATTCTTCCAGACGACTGATCGAATTTTTGTTTCTATCAGATGTCGTTCTTTGTGACATTTAACGCCAAACTGTCAGACTTCCATTATCTGTATTTAAGGACTATTCTAGCATTTTGGAGAACTTGAAGAAAAAAAAACATTTTTTTGGCTTAAAAGGTGCCTAAGGTTCTTAAAAATGATACACAAAGATATGGGCGGTAGAAATCTTTTAATACCCCAAACAGCTCTAATCTGTGCCTGGGGTCCCGGGCGAAGCCGCAGTACTCAAAGTTTTTCAAAAAATCCTTGCCTGAAGCCGTGAAAGGGGCACGGATCAGCTTCAGAGCGTTCAGAAAGGAGGAAGGCCAATTGTATGGTGGATGCATCGCATTTTAGCGAATTTTATATAAGAATAAGAAGTATATAAGAATTTTCTATGATTTTTATAATATTGAAAACTGTTTTTATTTTAAAGTATGTTTTTTAACTGAACGGAAACATAAGTTCATCAAATCTGCACCAAACGATTTGAAGATTTTACTGTACATTCAAGACGAGATTCTTTACAAGAATACGTAGGATTTTTTCGCTATATTTTATAGTTTTTTTTTGTTATGAACAATTATCTGATGATTTTTTTTCTGACATTTAGCATCTTTTTTTTCTAAAATGTACCATTTTGGGAAAAATCAATATATTGGAAAAATTCTACGTATTTCTATAGCTATTTTCATATATAATGGAAAGAATGGTGGTTTTTTGTTCTGATCTAAAATAGCATGAGGTATGTTTCCGCCCGTGGAACCTTTAAAAAAAATGCATCAACGGAGAAATGCTGTGCAGCCATTTTTCGTATTAATAAATGATGTCGTATAGTTCATTAATAACATATCAAAGACATGTGCCTGTAATTTCGGTTTATTTTATTATTTCGCTAAAAAAAAATTCCCAAATATGTCTATTTCTTTCTTGCTCGAGAATGGCCTGACTCCTCAAGGATCATAGCCTGCTGAATCTTCCATAAACAAAAGCTGCGATATAGACAAGCAGGATTGAAAAAAATGTTGTAAATTTCGGGCTGATGCGTAAAGGGTGTCAAAATGATCTGATATTTTTATTTATTAATAAAACTTATTATTTGCTTGAAAAGTACGAATATTTTTATAACAATATAAAGTACAAACATAGAGGTTATGTGTGGAACACAATATCCGATAAATGGCCGCCTCGTTCCTGTTTGCAAACGTTCACTCTGTTAACGAAATTTTCAATAACATTTTGACATAATTGCGGACTAATTTCATTAAGGCCTTAGGCCACGCTAGGATTTTCCAAAAAAATTTTTTGTTAAATATGTACCTATACAATTATATTCCAAACGATTATGGGTGTGAAAAATCTCTAAGTAATCGATTTTCGAATTCTAGCGCAACCCCTCTTGATTTATGTCGTGACTTTCTACTAACTTTAAACGCGTTTATCTCAAAACTACATTTTTCAAGTCGGCCGGACTCATAACTCAAATTTCAACCGATTCACTTGAAATTTTAACTGGATATTTAGAATTACATTTTCTGACGCACTACGTAGGATTTTTTTTATTATATTGCATAGTTCCTTTTTTATAAACAATTTTCTGACGATTTTCTCATGGCATTTTATAATTTTTGTTTTAGAAATGCGCCATTTTGACAAAAAACAATATATCAAAAAAAAAATCCTACGTACTTCTATAGCTATTCTTATATATAATCGAAAAAACTTTAGTGTCTCATCATAACTCAAAAATTATAGGAGCTGTTGGTCCGGCCCTTGACCTTCCAGAAATAAAGGCGTCATCGGAAAAATGCTGTACAGTCGACATTTTGACACGTATCGCTGTGAAAAAATAATTTTCTATAGTCAATTACGTGTATAATAAAACTCCTATTTTGTAATTCCAATTTATTTTATCATTTCGCTGAAAAAAAAAATCACGAAATATGCCCTTTTTGGCTTTTAGAGTGGCCTAAGGCCTTAATGGTACGTCCAATTGCTTTCTTGAGCTCCGAAATAGTCTGTGTATCATTGGCATACACTTTTCCTTTCGGAAAAGCCTAAAGAAAGCAGTCCAATGGCGTCAAATCGCACGATCTTGGTGGCCAACTTCGTCTGCAATAACTACATCGTTTCACGTTGCATTTTCACAATTTCTATGCGTTGCTCGATCGTGTAATTCTCCATGACTAAACCTCAATACTTCCTGATGCCATTTGTCAAAGATTACAACTCTATGTTCGCTACAAAAAAAAATGGCGCGCAATAACAAATGTCAGGTCATTTTGAGACACTATTTGTTCAAGCCAACATTATCAATATTCAGCTACCAGGTAAAAGTTGGGATCGAAGTATCACGTCTCAAAAAGGGCTCATTCCTCGGCCTGACCAAACGCTGATTTCATATGGCAGGCAAAATCCGATCTCGCTAATCCCGATTTCAAACTGTTGAAAAATGTACGAGCGATGTAAAAGAAACGTCTTTTTTCGTCGTCTGAAGAGAGAAGGCAGGAAGGACGAACGAGGGCAGCAACAAGGTAAGTCGTACGTGGATAGTTGAGGGACGCCGTCACCAGTGGGCCAAGATTTACCCAGCTCTCGTATGGACGCACACCACTTCCCAAGCCCGGCAGCTCTTCGGGTTATTTTATATTCAGGACGTTGGTCGTTGCCGGATATAGGCGTTCATCGGAGCGAAGCGTTTGCGAGATAGCCCATACAATCGACAACATTTATCCGAGAATGTTTTCGGAAGCTGGACCCTCGATCAAAGCCTTCATTCCATTCTCGGTTGTATCAGTTTTCGACGCTTTTTCCTTACTTCCTTTTCGCCTGTTTTCTTTTCGTTTTTTTTTTTTTTTTTTTTCAACGTACCCACGGAATGTTTCGCTGGTACACGTGACCGAGCAATGCTTCCAAAAGCTCCTCGTACACTTATTCGGTTAAGGAATTTCCCGTATCCATGTTGCATTTATGTTTAGGAACTAGCCGAACGATCGAAACCTTTGAGGTCTTATATACCTTTAAAAAAATCTATCTCCTTTTTTTAACGATCTTAAAGTTTGCATCGTTGGAACGCAACGAAAGTCCATTTTTTTTGGGTTGCCAAAATATTTTTTGACATTTCGAGGCTACAAAAATCACAGAAAAGTTTTTCAGGATCTTTATTAAAAATGTACGCTATAAATTGGCAAGAACATTTTATTTCATAATAATAAAAACGAAGGCATAAAAAGAAAAAAAAAAGAATTTTCGTTGCATTCCAACGATGCAAACTTAAACATTGTTTTTTTTTAAAATTGAATTGAATAAACATCCCAAGAATCACGAGCAAAAGTTATTTTAGGTGGAAACAATTTTTTAGATATGAATTTTTTTAGATATGGTATCTAAAAAAAAATTTATTATATTAAAAAATGTTTAATTTTTAAATAAAAAAAAACGTGTTCAAACCATGTTTTTAAAATCGGGCAGACTCGTAGCTCCTATAATTTTCAACATATCAACTTCAATTTTCAACTGTAGCTTCTCAAAGAGATTTTCTAGCGAAGGAAACACGACTTTTACGATCGATCAACAATTACGATTTTTATAGACAAATTAAGACGGTTTTTTTTCAGTCAAAAATGTGATTTTTTTTTCGAAATGTGGTCAAATTTACAAAAAAAAATCAATATTTCGTAACAATCGTGTGTACTTCGCTGGCAAAACTCATGTAGATTGCGAAAAAAAAAAAACTATCTTTCGTTTCAGGTGCTCATGTGCGTCTCCGAATTCGCCCGTGGAGAGCTTAGAAAAACAGGAATTCTCTCTACCGGCCACTGGCCCGGCATTTTGTACTTTGTGGAAAATAAAAAATTGATTTGATTACCTACCGATATGTAAAATAAACCCGCCAAACCTAATTTTTATTGCTTTATCGGAGTTATCAGTATTAAAAAAAAAAGAATACCAAAAAAGCCTCGTTTTCCGACCATCCATCCAAAGGTACACAGGGCCACTCACCAATTTATTACCATATCATTAAATTGCTTTATACCTTTATTAAGGGCGGGGTAAGGTTAATTGGGTGAAAAAAGCATATTTTCAAGAATTTTTTTAGACGATACAGGTAATGCTGCTTTATTTAATTAATTTCCATATAATAATACAACATCTGAACTATATTTTCCTAAATTTTCATTGCAAAATATTGATAAATAAGCCGTTGGCAGCAAATCTCCGCAGGCGTCTCGAAAAAAAGTTGTTTTGCGGTGTACGCTATAACTCGTCACTGGATCATCTGAAACAAAAAAATCGAAATGCGTTTATTAGGTGAGATGTTTCTCGAGGTAACGCCGCCGAGTTTTTTTTTAAATTATTTTTTATCTTACAATAACAAATTTGCCGATTTTTTTTTTAGCGAAAATCGCGTTTTTGACTTCCAAGTGCTACCGAAAATGAAAAAATCGATTAAAAAAAACTCGGCAGCGTTACCTCGAGAAACATCTCACCTAATAAACGCATTTTGATTTTTTTGTTTCAGACGATCCAGTGACGAGTTACAGCGTATACCGCAAAACAATTTTTTTTCGACGCGCCTGCGGAGATTTGCTGCCAACGGCTTATTTATCAATATGTTGCAATGAAAATTTAGGAAAATATAGTTCAGATGTTGTATTATTATATGGAAATTAATTAAATAAACCAGCATTACCTGTATCGTCAAAAAAAAATTCTTGAAAATATGCTATTTTTTTCACCGAATTAACCTTACCCCGCCCTTAATAAATTACTTACTACATTATTTACTAAAGGTATAAAAGTCCACTTACCTTTTTATTTTTTTTTTGCACAAGAGAATACGGTAGCTTTTCAATTTAATAAAAGCTATTTTTTTTCAACTAAAACTTAATTTTCCAACTCTTCAATGCTAGTTAAAAAAGCCACTACGGATGAGAAAAAAGAGATAATAATTGTCGCCAATACGTAACAAATTTAACAATAATATACTGTATTATTATACATGATGCATTATTCAAAAAAAAATAAATTCTTCACGTACGATATTCATTCACTTCCATTCCGTTGCCACCCGTTTCGTATCAAGTTCCACCGAGAACATTTAATTACAGGCGCGTTGTTTGAGTGGCAAAAGTGAACGAATGAATCCCAGAGCGTTTACGTTACTCACGATGCAAAATGTAATTTCGAATGCTGCGCTTGCGGTATTTTTGCTCATTGGTTCGTTTCGCGCTGTTGGCAATTGCGATAAGACATAAATGTTAATCCGATTAATGATTTCAGGCAAAAATTAATGTTTCGAAAAAAAAAAAAGAAAACGGTGAATGGGGTAGTCTGGTGGTACGGAGACACTCTGGTGTAACACTGGGAGACAGAGAGCCACGGGTATTTAATCCGAAACGGAGTAATCGCCCGTTCAGCCCACTACCCCGTTTCGTTTTACTAATTTTCCCTCCGACACCCGCAATCCCGCCGTACCGCAATTTCATTTTCTATGTTAATTGGCAAGCGCCATGGAAATCTCTCGAAGCGATTCCTACAGAGATTGCGAGACGGGCTAACGAATAATTAGCCAGTCCGGACCTATGTACTACATCTACCAATTTTTTCTATATATATATATATATATATATATACAGGGGTAGTGGTTATTAGTCACGATCCCGTAAAGGGTTGTAGGACATGCTTTCCGCTATCAAATAAGCCAGTAATGCTTTATACAAAAATGAACCATTTTTCGAGATATTATTTTTATTATTTCTTGTTATATATATTTTTTAGAAGTATATATATTAATATATACTTTTTAATACTAATAATAACAAACTAAGCAATAACCAGTAGCCCTGTATATATATATATATATATATATATGCTAATAGTTATTGATCCACCCTGTATATATGTATATATATATATTAGGAGTAGTAAAAAGAAATCCATTATTTTTGCATGAAATTGAAGGCAAAAATAATGGATTTCTTTTTAGTACACCTAATATATATATATATATATATATATATATATATATATATATATATATATATACACATATATACAGGGTGAATCAATAAATATTAGCACCTTGGATATCTTCGAAACTAAAAGGTGCACAGAAATATTTGCTGAAATGAAATTGCACAGTACGAAAGGGGCCATCCAATAGCGATAATAGTTTTATCGCTACTACCGAAACTGTAAGTATTATCGCCTTTCTGTACTTTCTATGACCTTCAATGACCTTATGTTATAGGTCGTTGAACTCGTTTTAAGTTCCTCTTTCATGATACAGAAAAAAAAATACCGATCCATTTAAAAAAAATGGAGTTGACCTTCAAATGTCCGAAGTACCTCCACCTGCAAAAAAACTATTATCGCTATCGGATGGCCCCTTTCGTACAGTGCAATTTCATTTCAGCAAATATCTCTGTGAACCTTATAGTTTCGAAGATATCCAAGGTGCTAATAGTTATTGATCCACCCTGTATATACAGGGTGAGGCACATAAAGTGTTACAGAGCAATAGCACTCAAACTATTGATCATATCCAAAAATGTTTCAGACAAAAGTTTCAGTGTTCGATAAGGCCGTCATACTGGACCACCCTATTTTTTTATCGGTGGAGGCGCTGAAGCTACGCCAAGGTCAACTCAACTTTTTTAAATGGAACCATGTATTTTTTTTTCCATGACATTATTACCGATTTTAAGACGAATTCAGCGACCTACAACACAAGGTCATTCTAGTCACGCAAAGTATGAAAATAGGCGAAAAATCGAAAAATATCGGAATAATCACTTTCAAAGGATCCACTAACCTTGGTTTGGGTCTACCTACAGAAGATGCTCGAAGTGATCTTCGAGTATATATATATATATATATATAGAAGATAGAGGGCTACTAGTTATTGCTTAGTTTGTAATATACATACTTTTATAAAAAATATATTAAATATATATTTTTAAAAAATCCCGATTGTTCATCCCGTCATCCCAAAATTGGTCATCCCAAAAATCCGGTAAAAGGGTTCTATGACATGTTTTCCGCTATCCGACAAGCCAGTAATGCTTTATGCAAGATTGAACCATTTTCGAGATATAAATAATTTTTTTTTAAGTAAAGCGTAGACAACTTTAAAAATTTATTTGAAAAAAACTATTGTGTGGAATCAAACTTTCTTATTATTTGTAGTTCAAGGACACAGCAACAAAGACTTAACAACAATAAAATAAGAATAATCAAGAATTTTATAATTAGAGGTTCAAGACTCTGCAAGTCTAATGATTTTCCTAATTATTTTTGACAATAATACAGATTTTATTTTTAAGATCTCTAATTTACTGAGCTTCTGGATCATTAAGAAAAACAACAACACATTATTAGCTATTCAATACTGCATCAGTTTTTTGTAGTTGATTTTAAAGTTGCCTACCTTTGGCTTAAAAAAAATATAATAAAAATAACTCGAAAATCGTTTAATCTTGCGTAAAGCATTACTGGGTTTTTTGGTAGCGGAAAACATGTCCTACGAAGCTTTCACGGGACCGTGACAAATAGCCAGTAGCCCTGTATATATATATATATATATATCATATTGTCACTTAATTTCGATCGAACCAGCTATCGAGAGGTCAATATCGAAACAATTTCCCGTTGATTACACTATCCTTCGCCCCGAGCAAATTTGCATGCTCCGAATGAAAAAAAAATCGTATTTCAATCCTTTGCTCGAATTGCTGAGCGTTATCAATGAATGAATTGCTAAACGGAGAAATTGGTCTGCCTCGTGCGGTCGGGCGTTTTCACATTCTCCAGGGACTAAACAGTACAGTAGGCCTCGAGCATTTGCGAGGTTTTGGTTCATCATCAATATGATTTTTAATCAATATTCGCAAATCAACACTTGATGACAACGCTTGAATGACATCCACTGGATTTGTTTTATGAGGGAAATACATGTATCAGGCATCGAAAAGTCGATTTGTTTTTTTTTTTACGTAAAATTTTATAGCATCTCAAGCAATCATTGAGTTCTCGTAGTTCGAAACTTTAAACAAGTTTTTCTTAAAAATACTTTTTTTCAAGATTGTGGGGCACAACTTTAAACCGAGTTGACCGATTGTGCTAAGATTGTATACACAATTCAATATTAATGTTACCTTGAACTTTTACCTACTTGTTTGTTAAAATCACTTTTGAAAAGTACTATTTTATTTAATGAAAAAAACGCAAGTTTTGTGTAAAATTTCAACTTTTTTTCTGGAGTGTCCCATTATTTAAATGTTCATGTTTTTTAAATGTTTCAACCCAAGAAAATGATTGATGCGGACAAGTACTGCTCTTGTCAAGAGTATTGCGGCTTCCGATCACGATTTCCCGTTTTTACACGTGTATTTTGGTGAAAAATAACTTCAAAGTCATGATATCATAGGTCGTTGGATTCGTCTGAATATCAGCTACAACGTCTTAATCTAAAAAAACATGTTCCCATTTGAAAAACCATTGATGACCTTGAGAACGCAAAAACTATGACGCTGACAAAAATGAATTTTTCACCACTGTATCAGCTCTTCGAAATCAGTCAAATTACCTCCTGACATTTTTTTTCGTCACTCTAAAGGCAACGGAGACATTTGGGGTGGTCACGTTAAATGGTCCTACGTGTATATGTATGGGAAAAGCTGGTATCGAAGACGTTCGACTGGCTCTACTGCTCTACTGCTAAAAAAGAACTGCTAATAATTCTGCTGCTAAACGGGCTCTACTGCTAAAAGCTCTAGTGCTAAATGGGCTCTAGTGCTAAGACTGGACTGCTAAATAGACTCTAGTGCTAAAAGCAGCACTGCTAAAGAGTCTCAACTGCTAAAACGCAAAAGGGGCATGTTTTTGAAAAGTTTTATTGGAAATCATTGAAACTGCTAAAACGCAAAAGGGTATGTTTTTGAAAAGTTTTATCGGAAATCATTGAAAATCATTGAAAAGTTAATAGAACATTGAAAACAAAGGGAAAATGACGTGAAGTTTTCTCAGAAAAATTCCAAGAAATTTTCTCAGAAAAATTCCAGAAAAATTCCAAAAAACACGCACACCTGCGGCGCTTCTGAGCCTGCGCAAGCGGCGAGGAAGGAGATCATGGCAGAAATTAAGGAGAAGGCCGCGACGACTAGTGACAATCGTCGTACAGTATAACCTCCCGCCGAGTCCAGCACAATGGCGCCGATAGCAAGGTAAGTTTTCTCCGAAAAATTCAAAAAAAATCGTCAAAAAACCGCAAAAAGTACAGTATAACGTCCATCAGTGGCACTTATATGAGCTCTCTGTCAGAAGCTAGTTTTAGCAGTCCAGTTTTAGCAGTAGAGCCCATTTAGCAGTACAGCTTTTAGCAGTGGAGCCTTTTAGCAGTACAGTTTTAGCAGTTGAGCTTTTAGCATTAGAGCCCGTTTAGCAGTACAGTTTTAGCAGTAGAGCCTTTAGCAGTACTTTTTTAGCAGTGCTTTTTTCAGCAGTAGAACCCGACCACGCGTTCGACTTCGTAGACCATCCTCGCAATAATTTATTACTCCATTCTCAACTTTATCTCAACCCCCTACAAAATCACCTTTCGACGAATGTCGGTATATTTGTGTAAAAGTAATTTCAAGGACCGTCCTAAAGCAGCCGGATGCGTTGAAAACGTGCAAACACTTTCCGCGATATGCAAACAGGAAGAGGCAGACCTTTATTTTTATAACATGTTGAAAAAGAAGAAAATCACTGGCACCTTCCTCGAGGTTTTTCTACGCTCAATATATGCATGTATTCCATACCCAACTGAAGTAGGTTCGGTCATAGGGGCGAGGAATAAAAAAAAAGCTGGTACAGAGAGAGCGAAAACAAAGTTGTGCAGACTCACTTTTACGAGCTGGAAAAGAGGCAAGAAGAAACGAGTACGAAGGAGATTTCGAAAGTATATATATATATATATACGCAAGAATTTATTCCCGTTTAAGCTCGGAATACTGAAAAATTCGCTGTTTGATACAAAATATAATTTCAATTTCCATTCAGCCTATCGGGATAAAGTTGTGAAATTTATTGACGTACGCTCGATTATATTTATAATATCTTGGGCCGATCCAATGTTGAACAGTCCCACGCGTTTCGATTTCAATTTCCTGGCCTTCACAGTGTGTTAACTCGACATTTGTATCTTTCCCATTGAACGTGACATTTGCTCGAGACCGAGTTCACTACCCGCGCTCCCTTTGTCGCATTCACAAAAAAAGAACTTCGAATATCGCATGGACTGTGACGTTAAAAACACTTTTATTCAACCGATCCAATCGACGACGTGAAAAATCATAAATGTCAAAAAATCATATATCATAAGCAATCAAATAAAAGACATAAAAAATAGATATGTACAAGGCGTCCATGGACGCCGTTTGACGGCGCCGCACAGGCTAGCTTACTACGGCCGTATTACGGTTCCACTGATCCGGTGGACATCCGGCCCTGATCAGGCGTGCCGTACTACGGCATTCCGGACTGCAGCCTGATCGGGGCCTGATCAGTCTCCAGGCTGCCGGATCAAAATTTCTAGTCAGGATCTCCCGAACGGGATCTGATCGGAACTTAGGTATCCCTAAGACATTTCTGCACGAGAGTAAGAAAAAAATCATTGCCCTTCAACGATGCAAACTTCAATGTCATGTTTTCTAATTCCCTCTTTGACAAAGAATTAAACCACCAAAAGATTTTCCAACAAGGTTAGCTTCGTGGCGTCTCGCCAAAGTTTATGCCTCGTGTTTGGGTGTATCAAACGCATTGTGAATGCAAACGTACCGGATATATAGCAAACGGCTTATAAACGATTGGATGCAAACATAGGTTAGGGAAGAGCGGAATGAGTCGATGGGGGTGGTGATGTCAGAATGTCAGAGAGAGAGAGAGAGAGAGAGAGAGAGAGAGAGAGACAGAGAGAACATCAGTTTATTCGTGCTCTGGAGTTTTCACTCCCCTAGAACACCGAGAGAGAGAGAGAGAGAGAGAGAGAGAGAGAGAGAGAGAGAGAGAGAGAGAGAGACTGGGGGTAGGGTTTGAAGAGAGTTGGATAAACGGAAACAACAGAAGCAACGGCTGAATATATCCACCCTTCTGCATTCAAGTAGCTTTCGAAAATGCCGGCGGTTCCCTCCACTTTCGTGTCTTCGCCTACATCACAAGGGACGGTTACAACTATTTTCCCTTCCACCATGTACAACGCTATGTTCCCTTACACGGTCGCTCACAATACTCCCGTAGTTTCCTGTACTCACACAAATACGCAAATAGACAACATTCGGACAGGTGGAAGAGACGGATTAAGTTAGTAACGCCGACAGGGACTCATATCCGCGCAAACTGTCACTGTACCCGCTCGTACATTATCACCGCTATAGTACGGGCCGCCCTTTCCTCTGGCCGTACTGCACTCAAGATACTCCTCGAATGTATACACCCAAACACGCAATACTAATTAGTTTCACCGCGTTTTCTCTTTACGAATATATATTTGAGTTTAAGCTGCGCGAGGAATCATTGGGGCAAAAAGCCATCCGCGACAAGCCATGCGTCAAATTATTATCCCTCTTCCCCCTAACCCTCCGAACCGCGCTTCTTTTTTCTCGTACGCGCGTTATCCCGGGTACGAAGAACGGTAAAAAAAAATTAATTATTCCGTTTGTGTCTCCATTACCGCGCGATCTTTCCGCCATCGCGAATTGGCCGGATGTCGTTTCCCGTTGGATCCCTTTGTCGTGTTTTTTTTTCTCTCGCGCCAAAGCCATCGTGGAAAAAAGCGACGAATGGGAAAACAAAAAATTCTGATATTCCACCCGGGGCTCGTCACCTCGAGTAATTGCGTTTCTTGTGCTCGCACTGAGAGAAATTTATGGTGTTTTCAATGGTATCGACGTTTGCATCGCAACGAAATTATAGTTTTTTTCCCATTGCCGAATTTTATTTTTTGGCAAGTTTAGGCTGCAAATATCACTGAAATATTTTTGAAGTTTCGTGTTTTAAAGATCTATAATCTAAAGCTGCAAAAGAAGAGATAAGATATTAATAAAAATAAAGTCATTTAAAAAATAAAGAAGAATTTTCGTTTTACTTCAACGATGCAAACTTCAAAGCCATTGTTTTCAATCATACCTCATATTTTCCTGAGGGGCCGATAATATTTTAGAATCCTAGTCATTGCCGAAAATATAGTACTGCTTCTTCTAGTCGAGAATTTTGAAAAAATCGTTTTTTTTGCATATTTTCAATGTTTAGTATTTCAAGAATATACCCTCCAAAGGAAATTTGGAAATTCCAAATATTAACGGAGTTACAGCTGTAATTAGTGAGGTGGAAACTTAACCGGCGCTGCCGGACCGAATCGAACAATAGACGGTTCCGTCTACTCGACTACCTGAGGCCCTACCCTTCGTGATATTCACGTTTCTTGACTACCTGAGGTCCCCTACCCTTTGTGAAAGGGACCAGGAATCGCGGATTAACGAAATGTAAGTATATGTACCATTATATGACTTAGACTGCCTGAGACCGTACTCGAATCTTTAAACGCGTTTTTCTCGAAACTACTTTTTTCGAGACGGTTGACGTGATATCTCAAGTTGTAATGAACCGATTTACTTGAAATTTTTTGTGGACCTTCTCTATACACGCCTCTATCTCCCCTACCAGATTTATCGCGAAATTTTGTTACTAATTATTTTAAAAAAATCAACAATCGTGAAAAAAAACGGCAAAAAATGACCTTTTTTTTAAACAGCCGCCATTTTGCGATTTTTTTTTTGCCTGAGGTAGGGGCTATAATGACATCCTTACTAATTGAGAATCTATTTTTTTTCAGATGACCAGGAGGATTGGAATCATGTCAACCAGGAGAGGCCGTTTTTTTTCCATCCCCACTTTACCAGCCTGCATCTACCAGAATTATGGATTTTTTTTTTCGCCAATTTTTTTTATACAATGTCAAAGGATGAATAAATATGTGGTAAAAAGATAGATACGGAAATATTTTTTGTTTTTTTTTTTAATCGCATGTTGAAAAATCCCCAAATTTTGGCCCTCTAGACTAGAAGACGGCCTTAAGCCTTATATAGAAAGGCTTCTATAGGAAGTGTGACGTTCTGTCACATATGGGCCTTATCTGCTTGCCTGATCAGGTAATTATAATACAGCCTTAGGTAGCCAGTACACATACATGCTCGTACACATACACAACCTACATTATATGTATGCAAAGCCTTGAATGTATTTGTCAACATATATTTTTATTAAATATACTTATGAAAAAAGTTATAATTAAATTACTTAAAAATAGTATAGAGATAAATAATATTCCGTTTAGAAACCCGTACCACTTTTGGGTGGACACAAAACCTCGTAAATTAGTTCGTATTTTTCGAAGATGACCTTTGTGAAAAAGAAAATTTTGTGATAGCACTGAATTAATCAAACCTATATTGCCAAGCCTTTCACAATAGTTAATAATTATTTCGGGGATAATGGATAGTCAAAAAGTCCACCAAAATCGCATATTTAGATATAGTTAGATATATTAGATATATTTCGCTTATAGTTGTGTTAACGATATTGTGGGTGTTTATATAAAGACCATGGACTTTTCTCTCTATGGCCCTACGCGACCAGATGAAAAGCAATTAAAAACACGCGTATTATGTGGATGGGACGGGGGAAGGGATGATTAAGCGAGTTCGAACTGCCGCAGCAGAGTTGGCATTAAGGAGGCAACTTGTGCACCCGCGCATCTTTTTAATCTTTCAATTTCGCGACGTTATTACGGAAGAACGGACTGCACATAGCGGTCAGAGTGTACGTTACCATCAGCAGGTACGAGAAACGCGAGCACGAGACGAAAAAGAAAAGACAGTCTATCTATATAATCGGAGGCTTCTATCAAACGAGCCTGAAATGTGTTCGTTATTAAAGGACGGTCCGCGGCAATTTTCATTATTACACGGACGTGGAGAACGATGGAGGAATAATTGGTTGGTGAATATCGTCCTCGCGATCTCTTCGAATTCTATGTAGACGCGGTGTGGAAAGAGAGAGAACGGAAGCTGCGAAGATGAGTGTGAAATAAATCGAGAATGAGGCAGAGAGAGAGAGAGAGAGAGAGAGAGAGAGAGAGAGAGAGAGAGAGAGAGAAGGGGGGGAGGAAGGAGCAGAGTGTTGGTTGGCTGGAAAATCGGCACGTTCGAAGGAAATAAGTAACGTTCTCGGCACGTAGTCACGTAGATAAATACTCCAAGTTCACCTGGGCCTTGGCAACCGGACCTTACACTTCCATCTTCGCGGGACAGCCTATAAAATACACCCACACATATACACTACACTCGTAGATACATGTACAGTGGCGTGCAAAAGTTTCGGGCCACCCTATTTTTCATTGATATTGCATAGAAATACGATGGTACGGGAAATACAAAGGAGTGATGACACTTATAATTGGCGTCGAGATGCTTGATATTAAAAAAAAAAGTGGTATATCACTCTTTAACAATTAATTATCCAACACTTTTTATTTAATGACTGTGCAAAAGTATTGGGCCATATACTATCGCGTATGAAAACAAAAAACAAAACATTATAAAAATAACAAAACATGGTTTAGTTTTCTCTACAGAGTCAATACTTCGTTGCCATGCCCTTAGCAGCGATTACAGCATTTAATTAATTTAATTTAATTAATTGCGAGATGCGATCTTGTGGCATCTTTTCCCACTCATATTGCAAATGATCCCATAATTCCGTCTTGTTGAAGTGATTCCTCGTTCCAACGCGAACCTTGAGCTCTTGCCACACATGTTCAATCGGATTTAAATCCGGTGACTGCGAGGGCCAGTCGAGTAGGCGCACTTTTCGGCTTTCAAGGAAATTCTTCACAAGACGCGAAGCATGTTTGGGATCATTGTCGTGTTGAAATATCCAACCATTCGGCATATTTTTCTTTACAAATGGGAGCATATGGTCTTGCAATATATTTCGATACATTATAGCGTCCATATTGCCTTGGATTTCTATTAGCGGACCAATACCGTTATCGGAAAATGCTCCCCAAACTTTAACATTTCCGCCACCGTGTTTTACAGTTGGAATTTGATATCGTACATCGTATCTGGTACCTGCTGGACGTCTTACGTACTTGCGACCATCACTTCCAAACAGGTGAAATTTGGATTCGTCGGAAAAAAGAACTTTCCGCCAATTCGATACTGCCCAATGAATAACTGAGAAAAAAAGGTTGGCCCGAAACTTTTGCACGCCACTGTATATTATAGAAAATGTCCCTTACATATTATTTATTATTTTGCCTGTATTCCAACGTATACCCTTGCGGGTTCTTACGTATTATCCTTCCCAATTTATCCATTTCCTGTCACTCCTTACAGGCACTCATGCAGAAACAGTATCATGGATGGAGTCCGATTCGGCCTAGGATCCTGAATTCTTAATCGAGATCCAGTCGGACATTGGATCGGATCCGGAAGCGAAATGTAACGCTTGCAAAATGGATTCCCCGCCAGGATTGTAATCCGGAACTATTAAGGCTTTAGGCAACTCTAGAGGCCAAAAAAAGGGCATGTTTTGGGATTTTTTTTTAGCGAAATCATAAAATAAATCGGAATTACAAAATAGGGATTTTATTATACACGTAATTGATTAGACAAAATTATTTTTTTACAGCGATACATGTTAAAATGGCGACTGTGTAGTATTTTTACAATGACGCCTCAATTTCTGGAAGGTCAACGGCCGGACCAACAGCTCCTATAATTTTTCAGTTATGATGAGAGACTAAATTTTTTTCGATTATATATAAGAATAGCTATAGAAGTACGTAGGATTTTTTTGATATATTGTTTTTGTGTCAAAATGGCGCATTTCTAAAACAAAAAGTATAAAATGCCATGAGAAAATCGTCAGAAAATTGTTTATAAAAAAGGAACTATGAAATATAATTAAAAAATCCTACGTAGTGCCTCAGAAAATGTGATTCTAAATATACAGTTAAAATTTCAAGTGAATCGGTTGAAATTTGTTTGAGTTATGAGTCCGGCCGACTTGAAAAATGTAGTTTTGAGATAAACGCGTTTAAAGTTAGTAGAAAGTCACGACATGAATCAATAGGGGTTGCGTTAGAATTGGAAAATCGGATACTTAGAGATTTTTCACATCCATAATCTTTTGGAATATAATTTTATAGGTATTAAGGTACATTTTTAACAAAAAAAAATCGATTTTTGGATAATCCTAGAGTGGCCTAAGACCATAATGACTCTAGCCAAAATGCAAATAGAAACTTTGCATACACTGACAGAATTTTTTTTAAATATTAATTAGATGCGGATATTTTATTTTTTTAAATTGAAATTCACTAGATTTTGCATGAAATGAAATTCTTCCTCTGCATTCCATTTTTAAAATTGTTTATTTTAAATCTATTTATTTAAATCAAGATCTATTTAATGTCGTCTAATAACTAAATATTCTATTTATTCCTAATAAATCTGTGATTTGGTTTCATCTGGTAGTATAAGACAAAAGAGAGAGACGGAAAAATGGTACACGATTCAGTCTCTCAAAAATCTCATGGCTTTGTTCTCATTATAAGACTGCTGTAACATTCTGCAGTTGGGAAAAATGGTTCATCTTTCTATACATACACAGTCGCGCCTGTTGATGAGAGACACGACGATACCTTCCTTTGTGTTCCAAATAACAGGCTTGTTAGAAAAAGAAAAAGAAAAATAATTTAACTTTTTTTCACCGCACATTTATGTCATGAACCTGTATTCCCTTCTCGTATTCGTGCAATATATCATGTTTTATCTTTACTTCTTTCATTTGAATCTCATGTTTATTGATTTAATTCGAACATATTTTAAAATATATTTGAAACAAATACGGTCGTAGTTGGCTGCGAAACAAGGAAAAAACCTATTTGATTTAAATAGATCCTATTTAAATTACATATATATATTTTTTTTACACTGCACCATATACGGTCGCATCCATGTAATACGATATAGAGACGAAAATTGCCCACGGCAAGCAGAAGGAAAAGCTAGTCTCTGATTCGAGTCTCTGACCGCAGGCCGCTTGCATTTTCACGTAATTGGAGGATTTTCAGGCGCGTATATACGAAAGAATACACCGAGTGCTTTAGCCAAGGGGGATGTGGGACGTTCGCTGGCTCCCAACACACGACTATGGGAAGAACGTGTGGCTCGGGCTTTCCTCGCTTTTCATTTCTGAAAATGCCCGAAGCATACCCGTGAATTTCAACGAGGATGCGAGGAGCATGTTTCTGGAGGAAAAGTGCGAGCGAAAAAGAGAGAGAGAGAGAGAGAGAGAGAGAGAGAGAGAGAGAGAGAGAGAGAGAGAGAGAGAGAGAGAGAGAGAGAGAGAGATAAGGGTGCAGATCAGGTGCGAGGGACTTTGAAAGCAAGAGAGAGAGAAAGAAAGAGAGGAGAGAGGGGGGGGGAGAGAGAGAGAGAGAGAGAGAGAGAGAGAGAGAGAGAGAGAGAGAGAGAGAGAGAGAGAGAGAGAGAGAGAGAGAGAGAGAGAGAAATGATACGGAAACTGCGAACACCCTGCGTGGAAGAAGTTGAAAGGACGTTGCGACTGCACGCGGATCCCGTACACGCCGAGAACAATTGTATATACTTTGAGGAAATCTCCCCGCGAACTGCAGCACAGCAGTGCGCGCTGCACCGCAATTATCCTTGCCGGAGAAATTAAATGAAGGGAATTATAATTTTACTGCCCCTTTTGCTTCTTCGGACGAGAGACTCGAAACGGTCTGAGCACGCGTCTGAATCAAACTGAAAAAGCTTTGTGAATTGGGATTACCTTGTGCATTCGTGTGAAGGCGAATGTTCCATACGATCAAAGTATATTTATTTTGTTACTGAAATTTTTATTTTGTCACCTTTCATCGCTATTTATGCTATATTTCATAATATTTTTTTAGATGTAAGGAAAATAATCGAAATTAGAAATTGTGCTTGGAAAAATATATTTATAATTGTAATATAATGATATTAATATTATATTATAATAATGATATTAAAATATTTTAAAATATAACAGAAAATATATATTGGCAAGAAAAACTTTTAAGCGTCGTAAACATTTTCTTCCGTGATCGTTATATCGATTCCGAATTTTTCTGTCAGTGTAGAAACAATATGGCCGAAACTATTGCCGCAATTTTTAGGAATTGATCCAGATTGCTCCATTAATAGCTTCACTACCTACGAGACGACTGTTGCTGGGCAATTATTGCTCAAAAAATTGCCTGTGCACAGTGCCATAAAAAAAAATTAATTTAAATAGAATCTATTTACATCAAATAGGTTTTTTGCTTGTCTCGCGGCCTACTACGACCTTATTTGTTGCAAATATATTTTTTTAAATTTATTCAAGGTATTCTTTTAAAATATTAAATATATTCGAATTAAATGAATAAAGATCAGATTCAAATTGAAGAAGTAAATATAAAACACGATATTCATGACATAAAAGTGCGGTGAAAAAAAGAAATTATTTTTCTTTTTTTTCACTAACAAGTCTGTTATTTGTATTATACGAAATTTTATCGTACACGATGTCAAAATGGAGGTTTTAAAATGTCCATTATCGTACCGAGTGGAATAAATAAATATATTGAAAATAAATAATTTTAATAATGGAATGCAATAGGAAAAATTTTCATTTCACGAAAAATCTAGTTAATTCAAATTAAAATAAAAATCATATAGACGCATCCAGTTAATATCAAAAGAATTTTTTCGTCAGTGTAAGAGCCATCTGGCCCCGCGCTTTGCGGACGTGAATTTTTCAAAAATTCGAATATCTTTTGATTAACCGCGCCAATTGTGATGAACTAAATCTAAATCTTACTTCAAGTCAAGCCCTCTATTTTTTCGAAACCTCCATCCAAATTGGGTCAGCAGTTTTTCCATGATGCGTACCCAAACAAACAAGCAGACAAAAGTTCCAAAAAATTACCTCAATGCGTTCTATAATTTATCCTTCATTACCCCAAATTAATTTTTTACGAATATTTCAAATGTACAGACACGCAAAGTTTGCAGTTTTCTTCTATGTAACAGATCAATATAGAAGTAAATAAAAATGGAATTACTTTGAAAAAATTGATACGTCGAACGAGCCTCATTCAGTCAATTCGGAAAAAAAAAACATTTTTCTCAATGCACAATGACGTGTCAGTCGCTATCAACAGTGCCAATTGCCTAAGTCCAAAAGTTTCAGGCTAGCTGTTAAATTACGCCGAATATTTTATAAGCCGCGAAACGTACGAGAACGTCGCAGCTGTGCCTTAACAAGTACGTTTAATTAAACGAACGCTATGGCTTCTACGCCGTCTTTACCGCCTCTCGACGAAACATCGAATCTTCACAATTTCGCCTTTACTTTCTGCTGTCCGCTACCACTTTGGTCTTGAAACTTCGATGCAAACGCTTGGGAAATTAAGCCCTAACGAATAGTACGAGCCTCTCTGCCTTCAAGCAATGTTTTTTTTTTTTTAAATGAAAGTTCTCATAGGAGGTTCTCGCGTTTAACGTTTGCGTTACTTTCTAACGCTACCGTGGAGGGGGAAGAGAGAGAGAGAGAGAGAGAGAGAGAGAGAGAGAGAGAGAGAGAGAGAGAGAGAGAGAGAGAGAGAGAGAGAGAGAGAGAGAGAGAGAGAGAGAGAGAGAGAGAGAGAGAGAGAGAGAGAGAGAGAGAGAGAGAGCGAGAGCGAGAGCGAGAGCGAGAGCGAGAGCGAGAGCGAGAGCGAGAGCGAGAGCGAGAGCGAGAGCGAGAGCGAGAGCGAGAGCGAGAGCGAGAGCGAGAGCGAGAGCGAGAGCGAGAGCGAGAGCGAGAGCGAGAGCGAGAGCGAGAGCGAGAGCGAGAGCGAGAGCGAGAGCGAGAGCGAGAGCGAGAGCGAGAGCGAGAGCGAGAGCGAGAGCGAGAGCGAGAGCGAGAGCGAGAGCGAGAGCGAGAGCGAGAGCGAGAGAGAGAGAGAGAGAGAGAGAGAGAGCCGGTGATTGGAAGGAGAGACGTGCGCATGCGCACTAGTATCCCCATGGTATACGAAAAATCATACGGCGCGTCACTAGGCACCTTTCTAAAAACATTCTTGCTTTCCTTCTGCTACTCAGCAAATGTTTTTGAAATGTGCCTCAAGTTACGCTCCGCAGGCATTGCTTGTTGCGTTGTGCTGTTTACTTCGGTGTATTTACATTCGATTTATAGTGTGAAGAATTTTATTTGCTGTTTGTTTCATTTTTTTATCAAATATTTTGTAAAATATATGAGGTGAGTGACATGTGATGAATATTGAAAGTGACAATTTAAAACACTGCAAGTGTGAAAAGTGAAAAATGGCTAATAATTGTGGAAATAATCCACCGAGTTCTAGATTAACTGAAGGTACGTTTTATTTTATCTTTTTATATCATTCTTAATGATTTCAATCATTCATAAATAATAAAAATAATAATAAAAGTGACGACAAAAATGATGAATGAAAATAATCAACAGAAAATTTATTGTGAATTTAACATCAATTGCTCTTTAAGATTATGAGCCTCGTTAGAGGTTAAAAGAAATGAAAAATGACGAAAAAAAATGAATTCAATTGAATTTTAATTGCAATCGTACGGAAGTCAATAAAGTTTTCAATGAATTCCAAATTTATAATTGAATTGTCAATGTAGAATTAAGTTTTTAATCGAAAATTAAATAAACAAAAGTTAATCATGTAATTTTGCAATTTAAGAAAATTCAATCATTATGTTTTATATTTCTTTTCAGCACAATTTGGTATTTTCGTTCATCAGTGACATGAGTGTTTGAAGTTTCACTTCTAACGAGCGTCGCTACTACGCATACAATTTTTTTGTGCCGTTTCTTCGGTGAATTTCCGAAACGACGATGACTCGTCGATTTCGCTGCCGACGATTTAATTAATATATTCTTCGTTCGGCACGCAAAAAGGGACGATCTCTTCGGTTGAACTTGCCGGCTACATAGAAATATATTAGGAGTACAAATTAATTCGGTCCGTTTGCAAGAGATGGCTCTGGCTGTTATGAATGTTTCATAGTGACAGCTGATTTCGGTGGTTTCAGAGAGGTTAGACATCTGTCAATAACATTCAGTTTATAGCGCTTTGAGTTCCATTAAAAACCTTGTTTTTTACTGTGTTGAATATGTCAAATTTTGTGTTAACTAAGCAGCATTTGCGGGAAGTTTTACTTTTCTGCTTTAATTGGAAGGAAAGTGCAGCTGAAGCGCGTCGAATGCTTGTTGAAGTTTATGGTGATGATGCTCCAACTGATAAATCATGTAGGAAATGGTTTCGACGCTTTAAGAACGGTGATTTCAGCGTTGAAGACAAGCCTCGCCCTGGACAGCCAAATGAGCCAATGAGCTGCTACAATCTGGCGATTCCATTACGGGCGATCGGTATAGACTACAATTGATTCGTTTGAGCCGTGCATTACGAGAAAAACGGCCGGAATACGAGCAAAGACATGACAAAATTATTCTTCTGCATGACAACGCTCGGCCTCATGTCGCAAAAGTCATAAAAAAATCTTTGGAAACGCTCAAATGGGATATTTTACCGCACCCGCCGTATTCTCCGGACATTGCTCCTTCTGATTACTGGTTGTTCCGACGGATGCAGCAGGATTTAGCAGGTCACCGGTTCACTTCTTTCGCAGAAATCGAAAATTGGCTCAAAACTTGGATCGCCTCAAAAGACGAGACTTTTTTTTCGAGATGGAATTTGAAAATTGCCTGAGAGGTGGGAAAAAGTAGTAACCAGCGATGGACAATACTTTGATTAATCTATTTATAGCTTTTATTTTGAAATAAATGGATTTTTTACCACAAAAAAAACGGACCCAATTAATTTGTACTCCCAATATAAAAGTTGGAATATTATTCAAAAGAAGAAATATCTCTTCCTCTTTGTCTTTTTCTTTTCGTAGAGCGAAAAACAAAAATCTGGTCAGAGTTAATTGATTAGTCAGTAAATGAGAGACTATCCCATTCGTAAAAGCTTCACACGAATCCTTCTCTAAGCTTTTACCAATTCGTCAAACGTACGGACGCAAACGTGAGGTAATTAGGAAACAGCAGCGATGAAGAAAAAAAAACGAGAGAGAGAGAGAGAGATGAAAGGCGAGATACGAGGGCATATGAGATGTCAGTGACACGCAAATAGAGCGTAAATGTTTTTACCACCGTGGATGTGCTTCTGTGTGCGTACGTACATAAATATATATATATATATATATATATATATATATATATATATATATAGGGTGTCTCAAAATGACTTAACATTTTAATTTATTAATGAAACGTATTATTTATTTGAAAAGTACGAATATTTTTATTTTAATATAAGACACAAACATGGAGGTTATGTGTGGAAAAACAATATCCGATAAGATAACCGCTTTCTCTCTGCTTGCAAACGTTCACTCTTTTGACGAAATTTTCAATAACATTTTCGCGTAATTGCGGACTAATTTCATTAAGACCTTAGGCCACTCTATGATTTTCCAAACATCGATTTTTTTAATTAAAAATGTACCTTAATACCTATATTCCAAAAGATGATGGGTGTGAATAATCCCTAAGTACTCGATTTTCGAAATCTAGCGCAACCCCTCTTGATTCATGCCGTGACTTTCTACTAACTTTAAACGCGTTTATCTCAAAACTACATTTTTCAAGTCAGCCGGACTCATAACTCAAATTTCAACCGATTCACTTGAAATTTTAACTGAATATTTAGCATTACATTTTCTGAGGCACTACGTAGGATTTTTTTGTTATATTGCATAGTTCCTTTTTTATAAACAATTTTCTGACCAATTTCTCATGGCATTTTATATTTTTTGTTTTAGAAATGAGCCATTTTGACAAAAAACAATATATCAAAAAAATCCTACGTACTTCTATAGCTATTCTTATATATAATCGAAAAAACTTTAATGTCACATCATAACCTCAAAAATTATAGGAGCTGTTGGTCCGGCCGCTGACCTTCCAGAAATAAAGGCGTCATCGGAAAAATGCTGCACAGTCGCCAATTTGACATGTATCGCTGTGAAAAAAATAATTCTGTATAGTCAATTACGTGTATAATAAAACCCCTGTTTTGTAATTCCGATATATTTTATGGTTTTGCTGAAAAACAAAATGTTCTTTTTTTAGCCTCCAGAGTATTCTAAGGCCTTAAAGGTGCGTCCAATTGCTTCCTTGAGCTCCGGAATGCTCTGTGGATCATTGGCGTACACTTTTCCTTTCAGAGAAGCCCGAAGAAAGAAGTCCAATGGCGTCAAATCGCACGATCTTCGTGGCCAATTCACATCGCCGCGGTGCGAGATAACACGACCATGAAAAACTTCGTCTGCCAATAACTACATTGTTTCACATTGCATTTTTACAATAACTATGCGTTGCTCGATCGTGTAATTCACCATGACTAAACCTCAATACTTCCCGATGCCAGTTGTCAAAGATTAGTACTCTATGTTCGCAACAAAACAAAATGGCGCGCAATTTAAGGGGCCGGTCCACTTTGAAAATTTCAAAAAATCGATATTTTTTACTGTTTTCGAAAGTACATACATTCAGACATATTGTGTCAATATTGTGTCAATATTGCCGATTGAGCTTAGGTAAGAGTTTTTCATAGTATAAACTTCACACGCGTTTTTCTCGAAACAACGTTTTCAAAATCTAGCTCCATCGTATCTCTAAAACTAATAAACCGATTCTCTTGAAATTTGAACCACATATTGTAAACATGATTCGCAACAAGATGACCCTCGATGGTTTTAAAATTTTGATTTTTACTCTTTTTTTTTGTTGCGAAAAACTGCGAAAAAAACGCGTTTTTTTTACTTTTTTCGTTTTTCATCTGCCATTTTTTTATTTTTTGATAAAACTTTATATCCGAGGGTTATTTTGTAGCTGGTGTCATACTGAATCTAATGGACTTTGATTTTTTTGTTTCAGACAAGCCGTTGCCGAGTTGTGATGGAGCTACCTAGCCTACCTATTTTTGAGGCGCTACGTTAAACTATACTTTTTGTACTTAAAAATGGATAAAAATTTAAAAAAAATTTTAAATGTATTTCAAGACTTTATTTATCAAGCCCAACAACGTTTATATTCATATCTTTCATAAAATCCTCAAAAAAAAATCGCGAAAATAGCCTTTTTTTCGTGGCTCCAAAGTGGACTGGCCCCTTAAAATGTCAGATCATTTTCAGATACCCTTTATATGTGAACTTTTTGGTTGGAAATGATTTTGACTAACTCCTGACTTCGTTTGATCCACGATCTTTTGGCCACCCTCTATATACGATACAGTTTTTACAGAACGGAAGACCGCGGGAGCTTTAGCGCGTGTGCTCCACTCGGTCGCGAGTACGTGAACGTCAACACAACAGCCGTGGAAAACTAATTAGCGCTATTTAATCGTGGTTTTTTTTCATAGGGTGCAACCCTCCCCCCCCCTCCTTCTCTCCGCGCTAGACTGGTGTATCGCGTGAAACGCATATTTAGTTTTCTACTTTTTATTTCCCCTTTGCTTTCGTCGGTCGTATTCACGGCAGCGAGCTTTAGACACACCGTTTGCTCTTTTCTCGTTATTCCTCATACACCCTCAAAGCGACATATTCGCGAGGCGAATATGAGAAATTACTTTATTTTCGTACCACGGAAGTTTTATTCTTTTTCGAAGATTTGTTTTTTTTTTAATGCATATTTGGCCGCTGATAAATGGCAAAATTTGGCACGTGATGTATGGAGATTGAGAAGTTTCGAGACGGGAATTGAAATGCTTGTAGACTATTGAAATTGATATCACCGATAGATTAATCCATGATGCATCAAGATTGATGAAAAATTCGTTTGTTTAAATATAATTTGCATCCTTAAAGTGTTTAGAACACGTGCGTAAAAGGATATCTTCAGAAATATTTGTTTTATATAAAAAAATAATAACAATTCCCGATTTTCATGGATTTTTCAGGCCTCTCAACGGTAACCTTCCCTTAAGGGATCATCATGTCAAAAATATAGGCTAAATTCGATACTTTCTTTTCAAACGACCGCCACTTTGTCAATTTTGATTTAAGTGGCTATACCAGTGTGACACTTTCAAAAAATCAATTTTTTTTTTGCCTTTTTCGACAGTTTATACTTTCAAGAATATCCTGTAAAAATCATTTTATCTTGCAAATATCATTTTATCTTGGAAAAATCGATAGTTGAATCTTTAAACGCGTTTTTCACGAAATGAGATTTTTCAAATTTGCTGACATTGTAACTCAAAGAGCAATTATCCGATTGACAATGAAATTTGAACTGAGTACTCTTGAATATATTTACTCTATAATGACGTAGGATATTATTGATTGGATGAAAATTGACGATTTGGCATTGAAAAAAACGACCATTTTATAGGCAAGAAAACAGACTTTTTTTTTCATAACTACGCCATTTTGTTAGATTTTGATATTTTTCGAAAATCCTACGTCATTGTACAGGAAATACCTTCCGGTTTAACGACATTTTTTTCCTTTTTCGGTTTCAGCTACTCAATCGGCCGAAATCATGTCAGCAGTGGAGGAACTTTTTTTTTTTTGGCGCCTCCGAAGGCAGCGCATAAGTCGCTTGGATCTCAATATTTTTCTATGAAAAAATTATGTAATATAGGTCAAATATAGCTAAATATATTCTCAATTTTCCGAAACATTTAATTGAGTACTTTTCTTGCAAAAAATTCCCGAAAATCACCCAAATTTTCAGCGCTCACACTGGTATAGCCCCTTAAAAAGAACTTCCATAGCAAGTTACCGGTTTTCATACTGATTAATAATCTTTTCACAAATGTTGTTTCAAATAATATTTACGGCCACAACCGTGTACACCGTGAGGACTCCTTTTTTTTCGAAAACATTTTCAACCGTTAAAAAAATGTAAAAAAAAATAAAAATAAACGTTTAAAAATGCATTTTCTGTTCTTTACGAGTGCTTTGATTTGACATAAACAAAATCAGACTGATTAGCGTATCTTAACCATCGAAAAAAAATCGCGAAAATCAGCTATTTTTCGGCCCGTTAAACTGTGATGATCCCTCAATGCCTTAAGGCCACTCTAGGATTTTCCAAAAATCAATTTTTTTTTGTTAAAAATGTACCTTAGTACCTATAAAATTATATTCCAAAAGATTATGGATGTGAAAAATCTCTGAGTACTCGATTTTCGAATTCTAGCGCAACCCCTCTTGATTCGTGTCGAGACTTTCTACGAACTTTAAACGCGTTTATCTCAAAACTACATTTTTCAAGTCGGCCGGACTCATAACTCAAACAAATTTCAACCGATTCACTTGAAATTTTAACTGTATATTTAGAATTACATTTTCTGAGGCACTACGTAGGATTTTTTATTATATTGCATAGTTCCTTATTTATAAACAATTTTCGGACGATTTTCTCATGGCATTTTATACTTTTTGTTTTAGAAATGCGCCATTTTGACAAAAAACAATATATCAAAAAAATCCTACGTACTTCTATAGCTATTCCTATGTATAATCGTAAAATCTTTAGTGTCTCATCATAACTCAAAAATTATAGGAGCTGTTGGTCCGGCCGTTGACCTTCCAGAAATAAAGCTGTCATCGGAAAAATGCTGCACAGTTGCCATTTTGACATGTATCGCTGTGAATAAATAATTTTGTATAGTCAATTACGTGTATAATAAAACCCCTATTTTGTAATTCCGATTTATTTTATGGTTTCGCTGAAAAAAAATCACAAAATATGCTCTTTCTTTAGCCTCTAGAGTGGCCTAAGGCCTTAACATCGTTTCCCCGCTCGAACATATTTTTCAACAATATTATGAGTTAATTGTCCAATGATAATTCATTTTTACATGAAATTTCATTCGCAATAAGTTGGCAGCCTGCAGAAAATTCATTGTATTTTCATCCCCCACTCTTGCAGCCAAGAAACGGTATCGAAACTCCTTGAAGGAGAACATTTTTATATTTATGCATACGATTATTTATAAAATGACAGCTTATGATATGTTATTTTGTTGTCATATTTTGTGGTTCGATGAGGGGAAATATCTCGGTATAAAGTTTCCGGAAGCTTCCAGAGTGGTGCACCAGAAGAAGAACTCTTTGCACCACTGAATCCCGAATGCATTCGTAGAAATGTAGGATGTGTATTGTGTAGGCTATGCACCGTATGTAATGTGAATCCGTGCAGAGTACGTTCATTCGAGAGGCCGGAGGATGCTGCGCGAATTGATGGGCGAACCCTGGATTTAGGTAAGCTTTAAGCAAAAATATTGAAATACATCGTGCGGGAAAGGAACCGAGAATGAAGTAGAAATAGAGAGAGAGAGCGAGAGAGAGAGAGAGAGAGAGAGAGAGAGAGAGAGAGAGAGAGAGAGAGAGAGGGAGAGAGAGAGAGAGAGAGAGAGGGGGAGAGAGAGGAGAGAGAGAGGATGGGATAAACAGAGAGAGAGAGAGAGATGGGAAAAGGAACGAAACGGATGTAACAACTAAGGTGCGGGAGTGGGCGGGAAGCCGCTACATGTAAAATTACCTACATATGTATATCGCCCCATATACGTGGATAAAATATTGATATTTGTACTGCAGTTCTCGATACATTACACGTATAGACCATTCCACTGGCTCACTCGAACCTTCTTCAATCTTTCAATCCAGCTCTACCGTGACTCTTTTTTTAAGGAGCCAGGACACTCAATAGCCAAGGATATAAAATTGAAAATTGAAAATAAAATTTGCGGGTATTTTCACTATCGTATTCGTGATCAGCGAGTCAAAATACATAAGTATACAAAATTTTTAATTAATCGGAGGTGTGGGCTTTTCGGAAGTACACCCGATATTTCTGCACGGGCGTACAAAAGTACATGACAATACATTTTTTTAAATGTAATTTGTGCTTACTCTTAAAGGATCAATAAACATGTGTAAAAAAATTCAGAAACATATAACTCAAACAGTTCAACCATCCTTCCATCCTAAAAAAAATGACCTCCAATACTGCCGCGTAATTTCTACAACTCGGCTAATTTATGAGTTTCATTAAGAGGTTACACCGACCTCAAATTTTCGAAAAATCGATTCTTTGTTTTAATTTTTTTCATCAATCTTTTTAAGTAGAAATTTCATGTGAAAAACAAACATAAATTTCCGCGTGATACCACAAATCCATATCTTTTTTTTTCACACAATCCTATGTAACGCCGTGTATTTAACCTAACTCAAAAAGATATTTTCATTCTTTTATGTTTCAGATGAACCGTGAGGCCATTAGGATTCCCGCAGATTGAAGGTGGAAAAAAAAACTTGACGTGCGCGGAGGCGTGTATCTCCGCCAATTATCAATATTTTTAGATTTAAAAAGTATATTCAAGAAGCCGAAAACATGTACTAGAAGCGTGTAAAGATAGAAATAAAAAATTTGCATTACTTTAGCTACAAAATATTCGTGAATACCGAGTCGTATTCTAGCCTCACAGGGTGGTGTAACCCCTTAAGCGGTTTTCACAGACTTATTCAGAAAGGTCGGTAGAAAAATAAAACGAAATGTAAAAAAAAGAACCACTTTATCAAACTACTAGACAACAATACTGCCTTAATCTCCTTCACCGAAGCACGAAAACCCCCTTAGTGTCGCGTACAAAAAAAAAACGAGCTATCCTGAATAATTCGACTAATAACATCGATATTCGAACGAATCTTTCGATGACTTTTTCTCGCCTGCAATTCGTTTGATGATCAAACGCATGTGTGTGTGTACTCGTATGCAATACAGGGCCGGAAGCGGGAAGGGAGAGGGTGACAAGAGGAGGATAAATACACGTTCGACAAAGAGGCAATGTCGAGAATGCATGCTTTATTCCAGAGCGGTATACACGCGTTCCCGACTCGAACATTTTTCACTCAACGTATGCAAAACACCTTACAATGTTACTGTATCGTCCGATGCATATATATATATATATATATATATATGGGGAAAGGTGATTTTGAAGAATTCGACTTTGAGAACCGAAACAACCGGATGTGCTGATAGCCAATATTCCATAGATATGAGAGCTTCAAGATATACTTTCCCCATACACATATATATATATATATATGCGATTTTCCGCAGTTTCCACGTCGCGTTGAAAGAATATAAATGGGAAATTTTATATATGTTTCCTTCGGCGAAAATAGAAAGAAAAATAAATAAACAAATAATAAAGCACACACACGAATACACGTGGGCAAGCGAAAAGAATAGAAACGAGAATTTGGTGTTTTCGTTGGTTTGATGTACCAGGTATACAAGTATGAAATGCGGATTTCAGACAACAGATGGTGCACCAATGCAGTTTGTGCTATAAAGATTTGAAACTGCGCCATTTTGTTGTATCATCGACAAGTGTCAGACGCGCACGAGTGATAAATTGGAAAAGTGTGTGCATAGTGTTGTGTTGTTGTGTTCAATATGTCGAAATTTATACCGAACAAAGAGCATTCGCGGACGGCATTAATGTTTTGTTTTCATTTGAAGAAAACTGCTGCTGAATCATACCGATTACTTCGAGAAGCTTATGGTGAACATGCTCCATCGCAAGATACGTGTGAACGATGCTTTCGGCGTTTCAAAAGTCGTGAATTCGATGTTGCAGACAAGGAACATGGAAAAGCGCCAAAAAAATACGAAGATGTGGAATTGCAAGCATTGTTGGACGAAGATGATTCGCAAACATAAAAACAATTCGCCGAGCAATTGGGCGTTAGTCAACAAGCTGTTTCCAATCGGCTACGAGAGATGGGAAAGATTCAGAAGATCGGTAGATGGGTACCACATGAGTTGAACGACAGGCAAATGGAAAAGCGCAAAAACACATGTGACATTTTGCTCGCTCGGTGCAAAAGGAAGTCGTGTTTGCATCGTATAGTTACAGGGGATGAAAAGTGGATTTATTTTGAGAATCTCAAGCGCAAAAAATCATGGGTAGACCCAGGCGCACCATCCACATCGACCGCAAGACCGAATCGCTTTGGCAGAAAGACGGTGCTCTGTGTTTGGTGGGACCAGAGGGACGTGGTCTATTATGAGCTGTTAAAACCTGGGGAAACGGTTAATACTAAACGTTACCAACAACAATTGACCGATTTGAAGCGTTCGCTGCTTGAAAAAAGGCCAGAATAACGAAAGAGGCAACGCAAAGTCATTTTTCTTCATGACAATGCTCCATCACATACGGCAAAACAACGGTTCGCGACACGTTGGAAGCACTCAGCTGGGAAGTTCTACCCCATGCGGCTTACTCACCAGACTTGGCTCCTTCCGATTACCACTTGTTTGCATCGATGGGTCACGCACTTGCCGAGCAGCGCTTTGGTTCGTACGAAGATGTGAAAAAATGGCTCGATGAATGGTTCGCAGCAAAAGGGGATAGATTTTTACTTGGCGTGGTATTCACAAATTGCCCGAAAGATGGGAAAAATGTATAACAAGCGATGGAGCATACTTTGAATAAAGCACTTTTTATCATTCTTCCGAATTAAACGTGTTTTTTTTAGAAAAAAAAAATCCGCATTTCATGCTTGTACACCTGGTACAGGCAGTCCTCTTACTTACGGCATGTTAGGTTCTCGAAATATGCGACGTAAATCGAAAGAACGTAAGTCGAAACAATTTCATACATTTCCATATAAAATGAATGAGTAAGGTTCTAAATCGACTTTTCATACAATTGGACTGCATTTTATATTATTTAATTGTGTTTTATAATAAAGAATATGTATACAGGTAGATTTGTTACAAATGTTTTTTTTTAATTATTAATTTTATTAATGAACTAAAATGTTGAGTTATTTTGAGACACCCTCTACTAAAATTCGGGGAATCGCCTTGCGCTATTTTAAACTTTGCTCCGAAACTCCTGACCTGACATTTGGATATTTTGTGTACGATGTTGAGCCAAAATCGAATATTGAATTAGAAATTGAATTAAATTATTTTTCATGGGCCGTCCCATACATGAAAATGAAGCTGAAAAAAAAATGTCTTACCCTTGCATGTGGGGTTTCATTGTCTAAAGCTCATTGAGTAGAGTACCAATATATTTTTTATTCTTTTTTATCTTCAAAAATAAAGAAATGGCGGGCCGTCAAAGTTGTTAGTTTCCGACCATTTTTGTTACGGGCTCTATCTCAAAAACTGAACTAGTTAGGAATTTGGAATTTTTGTATATTATGTACCATGTACTGTATTTGAACAACAAATACTGAGCACGCCGATTCATAATGTAGTATATGTAATAATTTATTGTATACATAATACACTAAATTTATAATGAAAATATATAAAATTATTGTTATTTAAATATTTACAATACGAAATGACTTATTTTTGGAGTCGCTGCCAGTCAAGAACGAGAGATTGACGTCACGGAAGAAACGAGATTGCAAATTAAACAAAAACGACGGTAGCATCGTATATTTTATTTATCTGAATATTTTCATATATTTTTAAATATTCAGCTTGCAGCAAAGTAAGGAGTATGCAAAGCTTTCTTTAGCTATCATCATCCTATGTGGTTTGATTTTAGTACTACCTAAGAACTACGACAGAAAGCATTACCTAATTAAATATCTACCTTAAGGCCTTGTATACGCGAAAAATTTCACAATTTGTCATTTTTTAAAATTTTTGATTCCATTAGCCTGAACGGTTAGGAATATTTTAAGCTTTACAGAATTGAAAAATTCCATTATGCTATTAAATAAGATAAGATTGCATTTATAATAGATACCGCGCGGCGCGCCCGACCGCCAACTTCAAAGCCGTTTTTCCACGATTCACTTTTTTGAACCTTGTGAAAGTTCTAACTCTTGAACGAAGGTTCAGATCGCTTTGAAATTTTTACAACATATTCTTAGTATCGTCACCTATCGTGTGAACTACAGAAACAAACATGTCAATGACACAAAAAAATAGAAAAAATAAAATACCGACAGAAAATAGAGTAAAAAAATGTTAAGTTTCGAATTTTTATTATAATATTTTTTTTTATAATATTGTTGGTTCACACTGAAGATACATTCCCCGAGTAGAAATATTGTCAGGCTGGCCTGATATTTGATCCGGGCCTGATCAAGTTGTAGTACGGAGGCCTTATTTAAGGCATGACTTAATTTGCCTGATCCGACTGGTGTCCGGCGATAGTCAGGCAACTGGATGTACGTTCTCCTCCAGTTGCCTGATCCGGCTAGATGCAGGCGCTGGTCAAGCAACCGGACTTACGGCTTACTTCAATTTGCCTGATTCGGCTAGCTTCAGGCGATGGTCAAGCAGCCGGACAGAGTAGGCTACCGAACGATGGTAAGTTGACAGCGTAGTTTAGTCCAGTGAATGTGATGCCATCGGTGCATATTCAATCAAATCTCTAAGAGAAAGTGTTATTTATTTTCTACATGCATCTACGTGAAAAATGTATTTGATAAATAAAAATTCATATTCAGTTAAAAAAATAAACTATTAGCGTTAATTATAATTTCGTGCCTTTTTCTCTTTTAAATATGCATTGTATTTTTTATTTCAGGAATAATTAGGAATTCCTAAACAGGGCTCCATTACATCATACTGACTAGGCCATGATTTTTCATTTTGATCAAGCCTTGCTAAATCAAGCTCTGATCAGGCCTTGATTTTTTACCCTGATCAGGCCGAAATCAGGGAAAGTGTCACAAAAATGACCAGGGCTTGATCAAGAATCCTGATCAAGGCCGGAAAAAGAAATCAGGATGCCTGATCAGGCCTTTATTGTAGCCGGAGCAAGATTTCTACTCGGGTCATTATGCAATTATGAATATGTTCTTTTTTTTCAGACACCAACATCGATACCGAGAACTTTCACTATCAACGGGCGCGCAAAAAAAATACATTGCTTTATTATATTATATCTCCGCCATTTGTTAATATTTCTGATTTTTATTTTACATATACTTAACCATGTGCATAAATGATCTGTAAAAAAAATGTTGTCAATATATGCGTCATTTTTTTTTTTAACCGCGTCTAGAAAAGTACCTTCGAAAATCGGCGAAATCGCGTATATGCCTTAAAAAAAAGGGAATTGGTCATATGTACGGAAGCATAATAGAGCGAACCTCGACTCGCACGTGGCCGGTTTTTTTTCATACAAACCTGGATAACACTGATAGGCAGTAATCATTTTCTTTATTAACATTGAGTCTTATATGAAAATTTTAATGATTTTTTGCAAACTCTCAAAGCCTACTTGCCTGGCTATGACGTAACCAAAAAAAAAAATCAATGCTTCATTGAGAAATAGTGTCAAAATGTTACTCGACGTAACTGGAAACGACTCAAGTCGAAACGACGTAACTCGAAGACTGCTTGGGATCTTGTGGGTCTATCGAACATCCCGTGTATACTTTTCCGGGCGTGTTGCACCTGCGCGCGGCTCAATAAAGACGCACTATTTTCCGCGACCTCAAACCACCCTCTCTCACCCGGTTTTCAACCCTACGCAGCTGGCTGCTGCTCCAGGTACATCAGCAGCAGCACACAAGGGAGGTCCTTCGCTATCCTCGTATCTGTGTATTTCGAAAATACTCGCGAGCCAAGCAAACCCTCCCGCCCTTCCTTTTCGCGCTGTCTTTCCTCCTCGCCTGGTTTCCGGTCCCTCGCCGTACCGGAACCGCACAGACTCGCCACGTTTTCCCTTCTTTCTTTGCTCATCCTCTTCTTTGACGGGAATATAAATGGAAAATTTATCGTCCCGGAAACTCCCGAATCTCCGCCAGTGCCATCCCCCCCCCCCTTTCAACCTTCCACAACCCCGTAAACCGCAACACCATCCATCCAGCTCCTCTCCGTCACGCGAAATACTGTTAGCATAATGTAACACTCAAAGTCCCATGTGTGCGGAGCATATTGGTACATTAGAGAAAACAAAGTGATACAGCCGCAATCTACGATGAATAAGTATGTGTCGTCAGACACGTGGATAAAACGTCGATATCTCTTTTTATTTTGCTTCTTTTCTTTTACGCGTGCAGAATTATTGTCATGGATACAGTCCGATTCTGGGATCGGATCCGGGAGGGAAATGTTACCCTCGCAAATTAGATTTCAGCCAACATCCTAATCCGGAACTATTAAGGCGGGCAACCACTTTAGATGCTTCGAAAAATCATTTTTTTTTTTAATTTCATAAATCGTTAGCTAAATATCTTAAGTATACACCTTGAAAGTTTCAAAACGATATTCGGATTCCTTCTAACGGTATGTATATTAAGGGATAACACCACTGTAAATTTGGCCAATTTTTTTTTTGTTTTTTTTTTATGAACTTAAAAAATACTTTGAACCCTTTAGAATATGGGACGAACTCGTCTTTATCTTTATTTTTCATTTCTTCATATGTAAAACACAGATGAAAACTTTAAACGCGTTTTTCTCGAAATGTCATTTTTCAAAACGGCACGCAGCATAACTCGAACAATTTTCATTCTTTTGATTTGAATTTTTGACAATATCTTTACAATAACATTTGGAAGAGAAACACGTACGGGATTTTCGATAAGTTAATTTTAACATTTTTTATTAACAAATGATTGCCTTTTTTTTGCGAAAAAAGACACCTTCCGTTTGATTGCTCGCCAATTTTACAAAAATCAATATTTTTGAAATCCCATAGGTCCTTCTCTAGCTTTAACGATATAGATAACGGAGAATTTTTGTTTTTTATTCCAAGTCAAAAATTGCATCAGTTATGCCGCGTGCCGCGGTGCGCCTTGAATTCGTCATGGCTCCAGAGAATGGCTCCAGCGTCGCCATTTTAAAATATTTTTGGATAAAAATTTTTTGTAATATAATTGAATATATATTCAATAACTTCCTTGAATTGTATTTTCGTATCACCTTTCCTTCCAACCAAAAAAAAATTCGTAAAAACAGCGTTTTTTTGGGCCGTTACAGTGGTGTTATCCCTTAATGATAAAGACTCGCCGCTCGACTCCCAAGCGCGCTCAGGTATCCACGAGCGCTCAGTTAGGTAGCTTGTTTGGGTTTGTTTGGATTTTCATAACCCAAACAAACCCAAACTCGACCGTTTGGCGATAAGCTCCAAAACATCTCCATTCTGGGTAGAAAATAATCGAGGTAGCGGCATTTCTTGCTGCTATTTTCTTCAATAAAGGAAATTCAGCTCTATTCATGGTTATGAATGAACTACAAATCGTAGTTGGCAGGCAGAGCTACGGATATACCGAGCAAATGGATCAGATGCGCGTAGCTCGGCAAAATAGAAAAAGTTTATTAGAGACAAAAGAAGCTCTAAAAGCTTGTAAAGAGGAAATGCAAGCTTCAAATAAGTTGCACGAGGAAGAGGAAGGCCTTCTGTATGGTGCTGGAATCGCTGATTAATCGGTAAGCCAATTTATCATTAGATCAAACTCATTTGACTTTGAGTTTTTTGTTTGTGAAACTTTAAACGTATTTTTCTCGAAACGACATTTTTTCAATTTGCGGGAATCATAACGCAAAAACTAATTGATGGATCATCTTCAAATTTGGAACACGTTTACATAATATAATTTATCAAAACATGAACCTAAAGTTGGAAAGATTAGATTATTTAAAACATCATTATTGCAAAATGCCGGGGGAAACAAATGCTTAAAATCGATTATTTTTTTTTCAAACACGCTCCAACATTCAATTCTCGATTTTTTTTATCGAGTTTTTTTTTATAATTATTTTTTTTATTACAATAACAAATTTGCCGATTTTTTTTTAGCGAAAATCGCGTTTTTTGATTTACAAGTGCTACCGAAAATGAAAAAAAAATCGATAAAAAAAAACTCGGCAGCGTTACCTCGAGAAACAACTCACCTAATAAACGCATTTCGATTTTTTTGTTTCAGATGATCCAGTGACGAGTTATAGCGTACACCGCAAAACAACTTTTTTTCGAGGCGCCTGCGGAGATTTGCTGCCAACGGCTTATTTATCAATATTTTGCAATGAAAATTTAGGAAAATATAGTTCAGATGTTGTATTATTATATGGAAATTAATTAAATAAACCAGCATTACCTGCATCGTCTAAAAAAATTCTTGAAAATATGCTTTTTTTTTCACCGAATTAACCTTACCCCGCCCTTAAGCGAATCTTAGACGAAAAAAAGAAAAAAGAAAACCCAAACAAAACAAAAATGGAACGAGGTTGTAAGATGAGAGAAAGAGACACAGATGCACAAGCGTGCCGATCGTAAAGCTCGATGAGCGATTCTGATCGGCATAAACGAACGTTTATAGAATCCTCGAAAGAGGATAAACCGGGGCGGGGAGGGGAGGGGGGGGGGGGGGGGGTCTGATGGAATATTATTTCATGCTCTTTGAACAGATAACGCGAGCCATTGGCACGTCCGGATCGTGTACATCGACGCAACCGGCAGATATTCCCGCCGGGGGTGCTGCTTATAGCGTTAAAGCGTTGTAACGCCCATAGCGCGCCACCACAGTGAACACCATCTTTGGCCTGCGATGATCGGTCACGAACTTCGAATAAAACGCGAAACTGCGAAGGTTGCCCGAACTCCGTACAGGCACGTTAAGGAAACTCGATGGATTTATAGTGACGCATTAGAGGGAGAGAAATTCAGGCCGTGTGCAATCGCCTGGGACGAGGAAATTCTTCTGTTACCCAGCTTTCCGATCGACGTCGATCCTCTGACTCAAATTGCCAATTTTAAAAGTATCACACCATGACGTGTTCAAAAACTCATCGCTAATGATTCGACATTTAATCAGCACTTTGGCGCGCAGCATAGTTTGTAAACAATTACCGTATTTATATTTAATATTGGAAGGGAACAACATTTACAGACTTCTCTGAACACTCGCGGGTCCTCTTTGGTAATCCACAAGCCGTCAGCCTCTGTTGAACCCAACAAAGTCCATTTGTCGAGTTCAGTGACATTAAAAGGCCTTCATTTGGTCCAGTGTAGCCTCTGTCGATCCTTTCAGACCTTCTTTCGACTCCGAGTTTCAGTGAAACGTGCAGAACACACATCGGATTCCAGCCAGGATCCTAATCCGGTGACTATTGAGGACTTTAGTCAGAATCCAAATAGAAACTTTGCATAAGATTCAGGCTAAAATCTCGAACTTCTGGAACAAGATCTAGTTCGGTATTTTGCATTATCCGATAGTATACAAGGTTATAAACGTTCTGTCCAATTTTTAGATCGAAATTCAAATGATTTCGGTCGCCACAGCCTTTCTTAGAAGAAGTGATTGGAGCGTGAGACCTGGCGCGGACGGCGCGCCAGGGACTCCGGCCCCGGTTCCCCGTTCAACCGTTATTTCTCTTGTCCTCTTCCTTTTTTTGTCCAAACAAACCCAAAAACGATCAATTCGAGGAAGCAAAAGGAATATTGTATGGACCTGGCATCGCTGATTGATCGTAAGTAAACGATTTATCTAAAAATCCTGCACTCCGAACTTTAAACGCGTTTTTCTCGGAATGGTGTTTTTCAAAACGGTGGCCACTCTCGAAGGAAGAGTTTTCAAGCTATCCGTTTGAAATTTTAACAGAACATTCTTCACGTCATTCCTTATGTTGCTATGGAAGTTTTTTTTTTTTAATCTTCCTATTTTTTTTTTACGAAAAGTAAAAAAAAGAAGTTCGGGATTGTAGCCTGGATCCCATGCCAAGTTTCTACTTAGATTCTGACTAGAGTCCTTAATAGTTCCGGATCAGGATCCTGGCTGGAATCCGATTTGCGAGGGTTACTGGGATCCCGATTGAGAAACCAGAATCCTAGTCCGAATCGGACTGTATCCATGACAATATTTTTGCACGGGCATATGTTGATCTGCCTGTTCTACGCCCGAGTAGAAATATTGTCAGGCTGGCCTGATATTTGATCCGAGCCTGATCAAGTTGTAGTACGGAGGCCTTATTTAAGGCATGCCTTAATTTGCCTGATCCGGCTGGTGTCTGGCTATAGTCAGGCAACTGGATGTACGTTCTCCTCCAGTTGCCTGATCCGGCTAGATGCAGGCGCTGGGCAAGTAATCGGACTTACGGCTTACTTCAATTTGCCTGATTCGGCTAGCTTCAGGCGATGGTCAAGCAGCCGGAGAGAGTAGGCTACCGAACGATGGTAAGTTGACTGCGTAGTTTAGTCCAGTGAATGTGATGCCATCGGTGCATATTCAATCAAATCTCTATTGTAAGACCAAGTGTTATTTATTTTCTACATGCATCTACGTGAAAAATGTATTTGATAAATAAAAATTCATATTCAGTTTAAAACATAAACTATTAGCGTTAATTATAATTTCGTGCCTTTTTCACTTTTAAATATGCGTGGTATTTTTTATTTCAGGAATAATTAGGACATCCTAAACAGGGCTCCATTACATCATACTGACTAGGCCATGATTTTTCATTTTGATCAAGCCTTGCTAAATCAAGCTCTGATCAGGCTTTGATTTTTTACCCTGATCAGGCCGAAATCAGGGAAAGTGTCACAAAAATTATCAGGGCTTGATCAAGAATCCTGATCAAGGCCGGAAAAAGAAATCAGGATGCCTGATCAGGCCTTTATTGTAGCCGGAGCAAGATTTCTACTCGGGACGTTGCCAGTCTAATTACTTAATTTTCACACCTCGTTCATAAATAAAAATATGTGTGTGACTATTTTAGGACAAAGATTTATTTCTGAAATGCCCTTACAGCCAGCTTTATACAGATCCAGACACACACACACACACACACACACACACACACACACACACATGGATTAATAAAGTGATGCACAAGAGTGATGTATTATCGATTCAGCACCTACCACTCCATCCCAGTAGGATGGACTGAAACGTTACGAAAAAACGAAGCGAAAAACGAAACTTTTCCAGTCCGGTCGCGTGACCACGTGCGATTATTCTCACTGCGGTTTTTATTATTCACAAATCAATGCCCGTCCTCTCGTTATCGACTCTCGGGCTCTCGCAAAGCTCTCGCCAAGTTCCCTGGTATGTTTATGCATATACCTCGTATATACGTAAATGGTATTAAAATATTCCTCAGAGAAGTAAAGATTCCATAAATATTTTGCGACGCGCGTGCATCGTAAAAATTATGCAACAGCCTTCGGTGTGGCATAATAACGATGAAATTACGTGAAAATTTATAGGACGCTGATGATACCTCGTTCGGTTGTTAATCGCGAAGGGAAATTGTGATTAAAAAAAACATAGTAGAGGGGAATTTTTTTTTTTTAAACGTAACGACGAAGCGAACAAATTTGTAAATTGCCTGATTCGTGATTTAATAGAGCTTTTTTTTTGCTACTTATGTCGAAACATTCTCGTTAATAGAATTTACCATTAAAAAAAGAATAATAAATAAAACAAAGAGACAACAGTCACGGAAACCACCAGCTGCTTCATTCTTCAACTCCTTTCTCGCATTCGTCGCGCCAATTTTTTCGACGACATATTGCGTGCAACTGCGCCATTACTCACGTGACGAAAAAAAATAATGCAAGTCCTCTCGTGTTGTTTTCTTTTCTTCTCCATATTTTCCGTTTTTCACTCACCTGAAACAAAAGAAAAATCACGAAACGTTATTTTACGTTTTTCAGAATTTCACGCAGTGCGGATTGAATTTTTCATATTTAAAGCTGTTTGGACAACGCGATCGGATCGCGCTCTTTGGTTTTACGCACCGTATGAAATTCGTGTAAAGATAAATAAATTAAACATTTTTCAAAGCTCCCGACAATTTCACTTCTTCAACGAACATCCGGAATAATTTTTTTCTATTTTTTTATAAAATAGTTCTCTGTCTGAGAGGGTTATTGTCCTGCAAATGGTCATTTCGTGAATGTCCCCGTAAGGTGTAGCCTTATACGTCGGTACTTCATTCTATGTGAAAGTAATATCGGGAAATAGACACGTAATCAGAATTTGATTAAATATCCGATTGATTTTTGCCTCGATAGTCGTGGGCCCTTCAACATTTCATCTCTAACCTCTCTCTCTCTCTCTCTCTCTCTCTCTCTCTCTCTCTGGTATTCTGAGAATACCAACTCCTCCTTGAGAAGCTTTTAGGTTAATCACAGGTCCGTAATTAGATTTCTACTTAAATTTTAATTTTTTTGTCATATTTCTTCTTCTCTATCACAACTTTCATCGTTTATTTTTGTTTTATATCGAGTAATCAATTTTTTTCTTTTGCTTTTGTTATTTTTGTATGATTTTGTATTATATGAAGTCCTCGTTTTTTAAATTTCTTTTTATTCTTTGCGTTATTCTTGTATTATATCGAATCTTTATTTCAATATTTTTTGTTTATTTTTGTTTTACAGCACGTCCTCATTCATTTAATCTGCCCTTATTTACATTTATTTACATTTATTTACATTTATTT
>OZ010717.1:28717516-28842321 GCA_963932345.1 Ophion ventricosus
TTTTTACTATAAAAGTTTGTTTTTTTTCACATAGGTCATGTCCGAAAACTACGAACTACCCGTGTCAAAATTTTCAAGCCGCGTTCAACCCGCAAAATCAAGGCCTCCTTCCTCGAGCAGAACCGTCAATGAATCTCCCGAATGATAGAAATTGAACATTGTCACTGAAAGGAGGCCAATGCAGAGCGCAACTGAACCTGCGAAACCCCAAGTGGGCCTACTTCGAGCGTGTCCCGCAGACCCTTCGGACCCTCCATTCAGCCTACTGTAGGCGCACTGTAGACCCTCCGGACCCTCCATTCAGCGAAAACGTATTTATTTCGTCATCGAACGGGGTTACCGATTAGGCCGCAATGGAGTGTTGATGGAGGAGATATCGAATTTGGGCTCAAAGCAGGTTAGGTGAGGCGGAGGCAACGGACTTGAGATCGAAAGCAGATTGCAGAGGCCTGTGTTCTACATGTTTCACCGAAACTGGGGGGGGGGGGGGGGTCGAAAGAAGGTTTGGGAGGACTAACAGAGGCTACACTGGACCAACTGGAGGCCTCTTCATGGCACTGAACTCGACAAATGAGGTTTGGTAGGTTCAACGAAGCCTGGGATTGTGCAATACAAAAGAAATAGGTCCTGCGAGTGTTCAGAGGAGGCTATAAACTATTAAATTCTTCTAGAGATGTGGTATGATCTGGGAACTCCCCAACAAATTTCTCCACGGGTAGTCCCAATTAATTATCCTCATTGTTGCTTCGTATTCTCATCCTCAACGTGATGTGAAACGGATACTGATGCGAAGGAAACAGCAATAACGTATACAGAGCTTACATTTTTTTTTTCATTCGCTTTCTTCAAGCGTCAGCCGAGTTTAATTTCTTCCGAGAGTACACACGCGTCGCCACCTCACCGAGAATTAAAAAAAAAAAAAATCCGAGGTGCGAAATAACATAAATAAGGGTCATCCCAGTGGAGTGCCGCCAACGCGAAGGGGAGTAGCAAAGAGCGGAGAAGAGGCTCGAAAGAAGCAAACGAGAAAAACTGCAGACACGTTAGCACCCTCTAATCTAACCACCGGGGCAATTAGTACGACGGCGTCTTTTTAAGTCTTTTCGAGTCTCGCAGATTTTTCTGCGAAGCGCTCTTTCCCTCGCCCCCCATCTCGGCTTTCTTTTTCTCACTCTTTCTTTTCGTTTCACTCGATTTTCTGCACTCTTGACCGGCTTGGGACTTCCACGGGGAACGAAAAATCTGGTTTGTTTAATTTTAAACAGAAGCATTTGTGGTAAAAAACGAAGCGTTGAACGAAGAAGCCTTTTTTTAAGTTGCAGTGCAATAATTCTATAAATCATACCGTTTTCTCTACGCACCGCATAGCGTTCCAACCCTGTCGATCAATGTTTCATACAATGGCAATGATAACGAACGCGTTAAGAGTTGGGTATCGATTTTGGCTGCTCGACTTTGTAGAAGAGACAAGAACATCCGTAAAAGATGTACTCACTCGTGTATCGTTTGAAGCGTAGGAAACGCAAGCTCTTTATGCGTCGGTTGATGCGAAACAAAGCGCAAGCAGTCGGGTAGTGTTGAGGAGGTGAGCTTGTGTTCCGACAATGCCTGAAATTTTGAGCCCCGGCTTTATACGTGTGTAGGCGCGAATGTGCGAATGACTTCGGCATGTTTTCCTTTGGCATTCTCAGCGTTCTCATATTCAGCGCCACGCGGAGCCCCATTACGGTAGCGGACGCGAAGTGTCGCGTGCTTTTTTTCGGCTAATCTGTCTGCGAGCGTAGCCAAGCTCGTCTGGCTTCGCCTCTGGCAAGTACAAAGCATCGGGCAAAGCTTGAAGCATAGTCATCTCTTCCGAGCTTCTCGCGCACTTTGGCCACTTTTCTTTCGTCTTTGGTTACTCTTCTCTTATTTTTTTATTCCTGCCACGAGCTTACCTAGACCCCAACGAAACTCGCAAATATCGTTGAGTGGGTGACGGAAAAAAAATAACGACGATGTCGACGTTCGTAGCGTTGGAATGCGATAAAAATGATTATTTCTTAAGTTGCAACGTTTGTCTTCGCGAGTTTTTACGCATTTGGGGGAAGGTGGAGTAAAATGAGGCTCGGGGCAGAACGGGAAGTGAACTTTTGTTCGTGACCAGCACATGTATACGAGACAGCACTGGGTCTCACTGTTTGGACAATAGTTCGAATATTTCATTATATTAGCAATACAATCGACAGGTAATGAAAAGTGACTCTTGCATCCTATTCAGCGTTAAATTATTCATTAATGAATGGAAAACGGTTCACTAATAACGAATTTTAGTAGTAAAATTGACGAGTCATGTTAACGAGTCCGAGCTCGAGGTCAAAATTTATAGCCTCCTTGGACACTGGCAGGACCCATTTCTTTGGTAATGCACAAGCCTCCAGCCTCCGTTGAACCTATCAAAGCCTATTTGTCGAGTTCAGTGCCATGAAGAGGCGTCTATTTGGTCCAATGTAGCTTCTGTTAGTTCTCCTAAACCTTCTTCCGACCTCCAGTTTCAGTGAAACGTGCAGAACATAGGCCTCCTTAACCTGCTTTCGATCTCACGTCCAAATTCGATATCTCCTCCATTAACACTCCATTGTGGCCTGATCGGTTATCCGTTCGATGATAAAATAAATACGTTTGTCGCTGAATGGAGGGTCCGGAGGGTCTACAGTGCGTCTACAGTAGGCTGAATGGAGGATCCAGAGGGTCCACAGTGCGCCTACAGTAGGTCGAAAGAGGGGCCAGTAGGTTTTGCGGACGCGTTCGAAGTAGGCCCACCTGGGGTTTCGCAGGTTCAGTTGCGCTCTGCATTGGCCTCCTTTGAGTGACAATGTCCAGTTTCTGTCATTCGGGAGGTTCATCGAAGGCCCTACTATCTATTAGCATTCCAAACATTATACCTTCGTTTAGGTACCCAATAATCTGCCATCGCCGATCTCTGCTCGAGGAAGGAGGCCTTTATTTTGCTAATTGAACGTGACTCGGGAGTGCAGTCATGTCATGAATGCACTTTTCTAAACCAAAGAACTAAAGAGTTTCGATCATTTGTAATAATAAAGGATCGGATAGAAATTGGAAACGATAAAAATACAGGAGTGCAAAATTACTTTCGTTGCATTCCAATGAGGCATTAACATCGACACCCTGAAAGCAAACCATCAGAAGATCAAGCTTGAAAAATACAAAACGTATACGAAGTTTTCAGATTCGCGATGCGGGACGTTGAGAATTTCCTCGTCGACTCCGTAAAGCTAATTGTCACAATCTTACAACATTTCCAACCTTTCGGGCTCGCTTATGTTCCGTCCAAAGTTGCGTGCAGCGATAAAAAGAAAATCGGCATAAAATCTTTAAACACTTCTGACGCGAGTTTCGAATCCGTTCGTCCTCCTGTTACCTCGACAATTCCATACGGAAGTATTCGAGCAGATGATCGCGAGTTTTATAGCCGGGAAGTAACGACCGCACGGAGGAGACACATTTTTGCAGGATCTCATTGGAGTTGGATCGTCGATGCGTGGAAGTACGCAGCATCCGGGAGCGAAGGAAAATCTCGTCTCCGTACCACCTCGCACTTTACTTTCGCTTATCTTTTCTCCCCTTCGATCAAATCATTTTAGGAGTGGCGAACGTTGCCGGAATCTCGTAACGAAATTCTTCGTCGCGGAGCCACAATTGTTCTTATGGCTTAGAAAACGAACTTCGAAACTTTTTCATTGTTTTTGCTCGTAAATAGAAACGGCAACGGAGAGTGGAAATGTAGTTGAGAAAAATCCGGGAAAAATAGAAAGTTGGAGGTAGAGGAAGGGATAGGTTCGTCACGAGAGAGAGAGAGAGAGAAAGAGAGAGGCAGAGCGAGAGAGAGAGAGAGAGAGAGAGAGAGAGAGAGAGAGAGAGAGAGAGAGAGAGGAAGAGAGAGAGGGAGAGAGAGAGAGAGAGAGAGAGAGAGAGAGAGAGAGAGAGAGAGAAGCATACCCATTTACCCGAAGTCGTCCACGGATGCATCTCGTAAAGCGGAAGCTCTCTTTCGCCACCGCGGAATCGGACATCAAGGAGCAACTGTTCGGCTATGTGCACTGAGAGGATAGTCAGCGAGTGGTAAAACGTCGGGGATAGCGTACACTTGTACAGGCTGGTCCAAAAGTCGTGGATCAAACGAAGTGGGGAGGTAACTGGCAGGGCATCCCTAATACGATTCAGGGCCTTCAAGGGATTGTTTGTGGATTCCATAGTAGAGTTTTACGTAAGAGAGCCGGAACGGGCCCCTATTAGGAAATGGTAGGGCAGGTAGGTTAACTAAAACTATGGTCTAAGTACAGAGACCAAGTAAAAGTCTTTTAAGGGGTGTCGTTGTAGATTCCCTGTTAGCGATTTCCCCAATACGACTAGACTTTGCTATTATAGGGGCAAATCAGTATAAATTGCTTGACTAAAGAATTTTTGGCATAATAATTGTCGAGATCGATTAAATATAATAATTTAACTATGCGTTTGGTAGACGAGCTGTGATGCCTTGAACCAACACGCATGTAGTGCGTTCATTGGAACAACGCGGGATGAAACGTGTCAAAGTATGCGACAGAATTTAAAGCCTCAAATGTATTGAAATAACACATTTCTTTTTCACAGTGCACACACATGCACGTACGCATGTGGCTGCGATAATTTGTTATGAGGCACCGTTGAGGCAATTTTAAAGACCCTGGTAATTTTGCCTTCAATAGCCCTCGGTAGTAAAGTGTGGCAGGCCACTGATGGCCCATGTGAGGCTTTCAGACTAGGTCCTTAATAAAGTTAGGGAAAATTATGATGGGCCCGATCAATGGAGGCTAGGGTAACCTTTTTTTTTTGGAAGTTATCTTGGTGCGGGTAACCTTTTTAATAAGGGAGAGATGGCCAATAGAAATATTTCACACAACCACTCACTAGGTGTCCCCTGTTCTTAATTTCCTTGGATCCACTCGAGCCGTATGTAGGTGCAAGTGTACAAGCAAAAGTTTGGCGAAAAAAAAGTAAGTCAAGTCCTTCTTAATTGTTTCGTCTACGGAATTTTTTTTCAAACCGCTCATGTTTTATCTTATAAAAGAAAAATAACCCACCTATGGTAAGTAGTTTTTTTAAATTAATTAAGAGTGAAACTTTAAGAATTAAAAAATTAATAGTAGAATTTAAAAAATTAAGAACGCACAAGTCGATCTGAAAGAACAAGATCCCGGATTCTGTTCACATTTTCATCGGTTCTCGTAGATGAAGGCCTTCCGCTGCGTGGTTCATCTTCAATCGACTCTCTTCCTTCTGAAAATGCCTCAAACCACCGAAAAAAGTGGGCCCCTGACAAAACACTGTTTCCATAGGCTTGTTGAAGTTTTGAAAAAGTTTCCGTTGCACTGTACCCAAGTCTAAAGCAAAACTTGATACCACATCGTTGCTCGAAATTAATGTCACTCATTTTTAGAACGCAGTAAAAAAAAAACTGTCTCACGAAAAAAAATCGCTACGGACAACCAAATGACTCTAGCGAGTTCAAGCTCACACTGAAGGCGTATCAAGTATCATTACTTAATTTAGACCCCCCCGTATGTTCGAGGAGAGGATATTTTTATCCGACTATATCTATCTAATATTGGCTATCAGTACATCTGGCTATTGACGACGGACCATCCATTTTTACAAAACGAATCGCTTGCTTTGAGGACAAAACGATCCTTGAAATGATCTTTCCATGAAGGTGCCTACGTTTGTCGAAAGGAGATTTCGAGAACATTGGGGTTTGCGTTATATTGAGACTGGGGACGAAAAGCTACTTTGAGGGCTGTCCTCGAAGTCGAATGTCTTTACATCTTTGGCTATATATATATATATATGTAGACATATAGGTCAAGAATTCGCCTCTCGAATTAACCGAGAGTGGAGTGCGATGCCAGAGGGGAAACCAAGCGAAGATTTTGCTGAATCGACAAACAAAATTTTTGACTGTGTCGTCTTTTGCTCTCGCTCTCTCTCTCTCTCTCTCTCTCTCTCTCTCTCTCTCTCTCTCTCTCTCTCTCTCCCTTTCTCTCTCTCTCTTTCTTGCTATCTCGGAGTTGTCGGTTGAATTGCGCACTAAAGAACCTCGGTATAAGGCTGTATGGACTGCACCGAGTCTGTTACCGAAACGTTTCGTACCGCTTAAGATTCCATCTCGGGCCATCTCTTCCGTGAAATAATATTTGCGTTTCATTATTCAAACTTTTTCTCAAAGGCGTTTCGCAACCTCGCCCTTTGCGAGTCTTCCGTTACCGATAAATATGCATGCACGTATACGTATATCGAGTGTACAAAGGGGAAAGTTAAAAAAAAAAGCTCGTCATTGAGTCCGAGTACGACAGGGGTAGCAAAAAAAAAAAAAAAAAATGCCGCAGAGTGTGAGAAGCGACGTCGTCCCCCACCCGCACAGCGAGCATGGGTACGAGGCTTTGCCAAAGCGCCGAGTCAAAGTTTTTTTCCACCCTCTTGTCCTTAACTCGAGGCTTCCTCCGACCGGACGTCCCTAATCTGCGGATTTCCGTGTGTGCCTGTATACGTGCGCACGCGTACGAATAAATGCAGCAGTAATCGCGAGTGGAAGACGAAGCTCGGGGTAAAAAAAAAAAAAACGTCCCAGACGCAAAAACTCTTGGCACAAGGAACGTAATCGCTTTCGCGAGAATTAATTGCTTGGGCGATTAAAAATGTCTTTAAAGCTAGTTGCGCGCGCGGCAATGCGGGACGGAAAATCCAGCCACTGGAGACACTCGCTTCACGGGGGGATATATGGAAATTCCTCAAAGGTTGAGAGCAACCTCAAGAGTTCCTCCGTCCTTCCGAGAAAATTTTCAAACGAACTTAAGGATGCGAAGAGAAGTCGAAAAAAAAAATTGCAAAATAAACTTAAATAAACATACATGTAGCGGCTTAAAAAAATCGACTTTTTTTTTACGTAAAATGTTAGAAGTTTAAGGACTATTGTATAACCCTGGAATCGCTCATTACCTAGCTAACAAGGAAACCGTTTCCGGTGTCCCCCTCCGATTTCTTTCATTTTTGGATATGTTATTCTTCATCGAAATCTAGGAGACATGTATTTTTTTTTCTCGGGGGAAAAACAGTTTTAAGGGGTGAAACTCACCCTCAAAGTTAGGCACTCTCCGAGTGACTATTGCAGTTTCGCATAGTTTCAATCAAGATATTCGAATGAAACCAATTCGAGAAGAATGCTTCTGGCGAATAATGAAAAATGCGCCTTTTCCAGTTGGTTTCATCGAGATAAAAAAAAAAGTTTCCGAGTTACACGAATTTTTTTACTTTCAACCCCTATAGATTTACCCCTCTTCACCCCCTCGGAAATGGAAAAGGCGCATTTTTGGCGCATACATGGCCATAGCCATATGTATAATCCAGCTTAAAAATAAAGTGTACCATGAGGAATGCAATACGCCGTTGCGAAACGGAAAAGGAAAATCGAAGAAGAGCTTGTTCACACTTTTCCGAGAGTCTCGTTACGTATCTCTTGCTGCATAACAGCGACTTACCGAAAAGCCACTGGCTGCTTCGCGTAAGATGAAGCAGAGAACAAGAAGAGGGGAAAAAAAATAAAGGACCAAAAGCCCCAGGGTTCCTTCAGCTTGAATCATGTCTTCGTTTGGATGATAAATGGTGGATTAGCAGCCGTATAGGATAAATGTAAGCAACGTTGACCGATCGCTTTATTAACCTCGTGTTCCTGGGAAGAGTTGTACTCATTTTTCTGAGAAGCCTCTATGAGCGCTATTCTTCTTGCTACTTTACTTCGTCTCAGCCTCCTTCTCCTCTTGTTCTCCGGAGATGACCGATGCCCTCGCTCATCTCCGATCTTCTATATATATATATATATATATATATATATATATGTCTGGTGAAGCTCATATTCTCACACTCGGAGTCTTTTGCTGATGGTGTACGGAAACCACCGACCATCTCCTCTCCGTATACCTCTTCGCTAACAACGATCCATTATCCCTCCAGTTGACAGGGCAAACACTGCCGTCGCATCCCTGTGACGGCCAATGCATTCCAAATGTACGCCTTCAACCTCGCTTATTTTCTCCGTATACCGTACCTGCCACACTCCGTGTGAAACGCACGCCACGCCGACGTGTTATATCAGAGGTTATATCGGAGAACTACGAGGGTAGCTGAAGCGAAATCTTTTAACATTGCAGCAACGATAACAGGCACACTAACATTATATACAGTTGCGTGCAAAAGTTTCAGGATATCTTCTTCATCACAGGCATATTGCATTGAAAGACGACGGGGCGGAAAAAGAAGCTAGGGTAAAGCCAGCAAAGAGTACGCACTATCACTTGCGAATAATTGAAATTTGGATTTATTGGAAAAAAAAGCACTTTCCGCCAATCAGATGCTCTCCAATGCTGATTTGTTTTGCAAATTTCGATCTGGCCTCTTGATTCTTTTTACTGATAAGTGATTTTTTACACCAGTGCGTCCAATTAGTCCTATAGCCTTCAGACATCGGGATACTGTACTCCGACTAATGACGACACGATTTTCACTATGTAATTTAGTCGAAATGCCTGCTGCTCTTTTTCGTGGATCTATAATAACGCACTTCCGTTTTATAATTTTGTCAACGTATTCATGTGAATGCCGAAGACCATGAATCATACAATTTTGTCGACAGAACTAAATTGCAAAGCCATATAGCTCCGTAGATAACAATGACATTGTATAATACTGGAGTTGAAGGTGGTCAGTTTTATACTACTGTTTTATTAATTACCAACCCTTATCTCAGCGAGTCAGTCTACAACCGTGCCTGAAAAATATGACACGCTACTTTCTTTCTTTATTTCTCTCTCTCTCTCTCTCTCTCTCTCTCTCTCTCTCTCTCTCTCTCTCCTCTCTCTCTCTCTCTCTCTCTCTCTCTCTCTCTCTCTCTCTTCTCTCTCCCTCTCGCTGTTTATCTCCTCTCCGGATCAAGTCGCGAGCAAAAGCTTGTAAATCTCTATATACATATACATATTAAGTACATTGTAAATCGCCTGAGGTTATATGCTCAGATAACAGAGCCTTCTCCTTCACCGATGCTTACTGACATCGGCAAAGATGGAATGAATTTGGTTGTGTGGGAGTGATGTCCTTGCGCGATCGTTGAAAAACATCTCGAGGATTCTTACAAAAAGCTTTCGTCGAGCTCCACCCACGAAGAATAATATAAAAACGCTTATCTTCGATATTTCTACCCTACCGCAGCTGGGCATTCGATGTCACTTCGCCTCCAGTACAATGAGAACCGAAGCCATTTGAAATTCGCACCAACGAAAATTTCGATACTCCACTGTAGAGCGAAACTCCGCTCTGATCTACACAGCTCACGTGATAAGAATTGAGCCTGAGGAGATACTTTATTCTGAGAGACTCCGGGCCAACGGTGACCCAAAATAACTTTCGAAAAGTTAGTCAATACGGATCTTAAGGTATGTTCACATGTGTACGCAGCCCCGAATAAAATTGTGCATTATTCAGATGAATTAAAAGCGGTTGATGATAATGGAAAAAGGGATACGAGATATGGAAGAGTTATTCATAGGTATGTATAGCCCACTATGTCCATATCACTTTGAACGGCATATCTGGCTGTTTTTAGGTCAGAAGTTGGAAACTCATTGATGTACGTATATAACATTCGTCTAACGGTGATTAAAAATGAATGGGTCTTGCAGCATTATTGTCTAGAGCGCTGTTTTAGAGATGATTGTTATTGGGATGTTTAATAAGTTCTTACTGTTTTTTTTCTTCGTGAAAACTAATGCTTTATTTTTAGAAATTAGTTTAAAAAAACATGTCACTGAAAGTATTGTCCATCGCTGGCCACTCCATATTCCCATCTTTCTGGTAGCATGTTAATTCCACATCGGAAAAAACGACACGTCTTTTGAGGCTATCCAAGAGTCGACCCATTTTTTCACATTTTCATAAGAATGGAAGTGTTGCTCAGCCAGGCCATGTGCCATAGATCGGAACAAGTGAAAATCGGCAGCGGCACAGTCTAGTGAATACAGCGGGTGGGGTAGGGCTTGCCATTTAAGCGTTTCCAAGTAGGTTTTCACCGGTTTTGCAACATGTGGCCGAGCGTTGTCATGCTGCAAAATCACTTTGTCGTGTCTCTGCTCGTATAGCGGACGTTTTTCCTTCAATGCTCGGCTCAAACGCATCAATTGTAGTCGATAGCAATCTCCCGTGATGGTTTCGTTCGGTTTGAGCAGCTCGTAATAAGCTACATCCAGCTGATCCCACCAAATGCAGAGCAGAAGCTTGGAACCATGGATATTCGGCTTTGCCGACCATGTTGATGCATGGCCGGGCTTACCCCACGATTTTTTACGCTCAGGGTTATCGTAGTGTATCCAGTTTTCATCGCCATTCACGATACGTTGCAAAAAACCTTTCCTTTTCTGCCGTTGAAGCAGCTGTCCACACGTGAAAAGTCGCCGTTCGACGTCTCCCGGCTTCAACTCATACGACACCCAATGTCCTTGCTTTCCAATCATTTCTAATGCTTTCAAACTCTTCGAAACCGTTGTGTGATCAACTCCTAATGATTCTGCATGTTCAGCTAGCGTCTGACATGAGTCCTCGTGAAGTAATGCCTCCAATGCCTCGTCTTCAAACTTTTTCGGTGCGCCAGAGCGTTCTTTATCTTCAACATCAAAATCATTATTTTTTAAGCGCCTAAACCAATTTCTGCGTGTTGTTTCCGACAGAGCATGGTCGTCGTAAGTCTCAACAAGAATGCTGTCTGCTTCAGCTACAGATTCTTTCAATAATAAAGTAGTGCAGTAAAAGTTCCCGCAAATACTCGTTTTTTTTTGCACAAAATTTAACATGCTTAACACTGTGAAAAAAAACGTGCTGAAAACCTAATAACCTCAGTCACCTCTCAAGTAACAAATGTTTTTTTTTCTTTTCGACATTTTCAGCATCGTAGAGTGGCTTTAGCCCCTTTGATCGCTATTCTCAGATGACACTTCCGATATTCCTGTTCATCGAGCAATGATAATCGGAGCTCGCCTGATGTCACGTTCTTTCGGAAACCGCTGTACTCTTCCGGTCCAAATGTGAATATGACTGGGTATGCATTCTCACACAGTGACGTCATGACTACCAACAATATATGTGTAAAATTCAATGTTGATGCGAGGGAAGTGGCTGCGGGGAGAGAAGTCGATTCTCACGTGATAACGTATTGTCTCCCATTCATGGCACTAATTAGTACGTACCGTCTAGCGTTCATTAGTCCACGCGAATATATGGCCGAGCGATTAATTTCAATTAACAAGAGGGAGTGACCCGTTCAACGTTCTGTTCTCCGGAAGCGAGACCGAGAGCGAGAGAGACAGAGAGAGAGAGAGAGAGAGAGAGAGGCGCAGAGGAAGCGAGCCGGAGAACTTTCGGGATTGGAGACCGAAAAAGAGGAAGAGGAAAAATAGCGACGACAGGCAAAAGGGGAGGAAAAAAAAAGATCACCGGAAGTGCCGTATTCGAGCGCTAATTGTAACTTTAATTTCATTTATACGAGGCTGGAAAATTCAACATTTATTTTATGGCTCCCTCATCCGCGGAGAGAAAAGCGGCATCGAATGACGCTGATGGAAATCACCGTGAAATGTTTTAGCGCCGCGTTTGTGCGCAGATTGTCGAACGGGAGTGTACACACGTGTACTCCTAGTATACTCATTTATTAAGTAAAAACCTGTATACGATAATAACCACGATCGAAAACCCGGAGGTATATTTTTGGTTGTTTTTATGCGTATACTCACACACATCAGCGTTTTGCTTATAGACGAAATGGTTATTGTGAAAAACACGTTTTCCATATAGCTCTCGATACATACTTGTAATTACATGAGGAGAAAAAAAACATAAAAGTCGAGTCAGACGATGATTGCACTTAATGACTCATTATTTGTGTTTTTATTTTTCGGTCATATAATTATTGCTTAGTTATCAATTATTTGTTTTATTATTATGATAAAAATAATATATAGTGTGCATTCAATATAATATATTATTATTAAAAATTCGTTCAATTTTTCCGGTAAGTGAATTAAAAAAAGTTTCATAAAACGTAACTCTAACATGTAGCTGAGACAAATCGGAGGGTAGAAATTTTTTTTGTTGAAAATCATATTTTTTTTTGGTTGGATCGATTACAAAAATGGGATGAATACTCTACAATACAATTGTAGAGTATTTATGTGATACAATCTACGGGGACGAAGTCACGGGTAAAAGCTAGTATATACAGGGTGGTCCAATAACTATTAGCACCTTGGATATCTTCGAAACTATAAGGTTCGCAGGAATATTTGCTGAAATGAAATTGCACAGTACGAAAGGGGCCATCCGATAGCGATAATAGTTTTTTTGCAGGTGGAGGTACTTCGGACATTTGAAGGTCAACTCCATTTTTTTAAATGGATCGGTATGTTTTTTTTTCTGTATCATGAAAGAGGAGCTTAAAACGAGTTCAACGACCTATAACATAAGGTCATTGAAGGTCATGGAAAGTACAGAAAGGCGATAATACTTACAGTTTCGGTAGTAAATAAAATTACTACGTTTACAGTAAAATAAACGCCTTTCTGTACTTTCTATGACCTTCAATGACCTTATGTTATGGGTCGTTGAACTCGGTTTAAGCTCCTCTTTCATGATACAGAAAAAAAAAACATACCGATCCATTAAAAAAAATGGAGTTGACCTTCAAATGTCCGAAGTACCTCCACCTGCAAAAAAACTATTATCGCTATCGGATGGCCCATTTCGTACTGTGCAATTTCATTTCAGCAAATATTTCGGTGAACCTTATAGTTTCGAAGATATCCAAAGTGCTAATAGTTATTGGACCACCCTGTATATATATAAACTTGGACGATATGTTTCTTAGAAGGTGTAGAGGTGCACTAAGAAAGAATTTTTCGAAATTCAACTCTTGAGGGGATGAAATGGGGCGTAGACATTGTATGGAAAATTATGTTCCTTGCGTGTATGAACGTGAAACTTGGTTTATATATATTTTTCAAAACAAATAATAAAACGCATAGAATTTTTCCGCCACAACCCCCAATAAGGGTTGGAACTGTTAAGGGGCCAGTCCACTTTGAAAATTTAAAAAAATCGATTTTTTTTTACTGTTTTCGAAAGTACATACATTCAGAAATATTGTGTCAGTATTGTGTCAATATTGCCGATTGAGTTTAGGTAACAGTTTTTCATAGTATAGACTTCAAACGCGTTTTTCTCGAAACAACGTTTTCAAAATCTAGCTCCATCGTATCTCTAAAACTAATAAACCGATTCTGTTGAAATTTGAACCGCATATTGTAAACATGATTCGCAACAAGATGACCCTCGATGGTTTTAAAATTTTGATTTTTACTCTTTTTTTTTGCGAAAAACTGCGAAAAAAACGCGTTTTTTTTACTTTTTTCGTTTTTCATCTGCCATTTTTCTATTTTTTGATAAAACTTTATATCTGAGGGTCATTTTGTAGCTGGTGTCATACTGAATCTAATGGACTTTGATTTTTTTGTTTCAGACAAGCCGTTGCCGAGTTGTGATGGAGCTACCTAGCCCACCTATTTTTCAGGCATTACGTTAAACTATAGTTTTTGTACTTAAAAATGAATAAAAATGAATTAAAATTTTTTTTAAAATGTATCTCAAGACTTTATTTATCAAGCCCAACAACTTTTATATTGACATCTTTTATAAAATCCTCAAAAAAAAATCGCGAATATAGCCTTTTTTTTCGTAGCTCCAAAGTGGACTGGCCCCTCAATGAAGTTTCTATGTGCTAAATTCCACGCGGGCGAAGCCGCGGCCGGAAGCTAGCTAAGAAACAAAATTAATAATATTCAAATATAATTTTACACTTGTCCAAAATGATCGAAAGCTTTTGACCGTTACTGTATCTCCCCACGTTTCTCTAAATATATTTATACATACAGAAACACTAGGAATCAAATTAAAAAAATAACAAAAAAACAGTATATGCACGAAAAAATCGTCCATCCGTCGAGTTGTAGATCGAAGGGGGTGTTTTGTGCAAAAATAACAATGCACGCACGTACGCGTTATGGCATGGAACGCACTATGACCTCGATGTTATATCGAGCGAATTCGCCTGGTTGAGCGCAAGCTAACAGGATTGCAACGAAGGGATAAATTTTGCGGTGAGGTATTGACGTTGTCTATGACCACCAGGGAACTCTCGTAGAATTATACATATACGTGTATAAATATACACGCACCCACGCCCATACATATTTAAAGTTCCGTGTTTCATATCAAACGGGAACGTACGCGTTTCGATATACTGGTATTGACAGATCGTGAGAGAAAACTAATCAATATATATATATATATATATATATATATACATATATATATATATATCCACATCCAGGCTTGTGTCTGCCTCGTACAAATATATCGCATGAGGCAGGTACAAGCCTGAATGCCCACGAATTGGAACTTTTTTTAACCGCCAATTACTACATGCCTTCGTAACAGTAAACTTGCACGATTCTGTGAATTCGATTTTTGGAAATACATTTTTATTTGTCGCTTCGAGCGGAAGTATGTTTTGCTGAACAAATCCATTCGCGACGGTGAATGTTTCGGCATAAAGTCGCCAGGATGTTCCAATGAAATTTTTAGAATTGCAACCGCTATGTTTTTTTTTTTTCTTTTTATAAGTACCAATTTGCGACAGTATATGATTGCGTCTGTCGTGTTTGTGGTTCAAGGGAACAAAGCGTTGATCGAAAAGAATGTCAAGAGAAGAGTGGTATAATGACGAAATAGTGATAGAGAATTGAAATGGAAATTGAAGTAGGAATAATAATAATGAGATTATGATAATTATAATAAATAAAAATATATCTAGCATCTAGCCGGGATCTATGAGGATCCTACGGATGTACGTCAAGTAGGATTCTCTTACAAACTTTTTATATATCGATCGCACTTTCGTGTTAACTATACACTGGTAAAAAAAAATATTAGGTGTTGGAATTAATTCGTAGCGTTTTACAAGAGATGGCGTAGGTAGTACGGTATTTCGTTGTTACCGACAGTAATGTATTCATCGTGAAACAGCTGTCATTGAATGTCATTTGCTGCACATAACCTCTTTTTGAATCGTCAATAACAAAACTTTATAATTTATTGAATATGTCAACATTTGTGCCGAATAAAGTGTTTTTGCGGGGAGTTTTACTTCATTACTTTAATACGAACAAAAGTGCTGCTGAAGCTCATCGTATTTTAGTGGAAGTGTATGGTGAACGTGCTCTAGCTGAGTAAACGTGTCGGAAGTGGTTTGCACGTTTTAAAGCTGGTGATTTCGACTTGGATGACAAGGAGCGGGATCAGAGGGGTGTGATTTATTATGAACTGCTGAAACCGAATGAAACCATAACTGGGGATCGGCTACCGACTGCAATTCATGCGCTTGAGCCGTGAATTTAAAGAAAAACGGCCGGTATACTCCGAAAGACACGACAAAGTCATTTTGTTGCACGACAATGCTCGTCCGCACGTCGCAAAACCGGTACAAACATATCTGGAAACACTCAAATGGGAAGACCTACCCCACCCGCCGTATTCTCCAGATATCGCTCCTTCTGATTACCATTTGTTTCGTTCGATGGCTCATAGCCTGTCTGAGCAGAAGTTCACTTCTTACGAAGATTGTCAAAAATGGGTCGATTCGTGGATTGTATCTAAAGACGAGGCGTTCTTCCGACACGGTATTCGTACCATGCCCGAAAGATGGTCAAAAGTAGTAGTAAGCGATGGGCAATACTTTCATTAATGTATTTTTTTATTTTCATTTAAAATAAATATTTTTTTTTCATTAAAAAAACGCTACGAATTAATTGCAAGTCCTAATATTTAATTTAAATAGGATCAATTTAAATCGAATATGTTTTTTCCTTTTCTCACGGCCTACTACGACTCTATTTGTTTAAAAATATATTTTTTTATTTGTTGGAGCTATTTTTTTTAAATATTAAATATATTAAAATTAAATAACGATAAAACCTGATATATGGCATGAAAACGAGGAGCAATATAGGTTCGTGAAATAAAAGTGCGGTGAAAAAAGTTAAATTATTTTTCTTTTTTTTCTCTAACAAGGATATTATTTGGAAAAAAAGAAGAAGAGTATCGTCGTGCCTTTTAATAACAGGCGCGAATTATTTATGTATAGAAAGACTAACCCTTTTCCTCAACTGCAGAATGTTACAACAGTCTTTGAATGAAAACAAAGCCATGAGATTTTTGAGAGACTAAATCGTGTACCATTTTTCCGTCTGTTTTTGTTATCTTGTGGTACCAGATGAAACCACATCACCGGTTTATTAGGAATAAATAAAATATTTAGTTATTAGACGATATTAAGGAGTTACGTCGGTTGAACATTTGAAAAAATCCATTTTTTTATGTCTAGAATATTCTCCCAAAATTTTGAGTCAATCGGAGTAAAAGTCTAGGAGAGAGAGCCTTTGGGAATTCCCCCCATTGGGAAAGACCGACCGGGAGCGACGCAGGTATACGCATTTATCTCAAAACACTATTTTTGAAGTCGGTGGACACGATTTCTCAAGAACTAATGCACCGATCTTATTGAAATTTTGCACATTTCTTCAAAATAGCATCGACTAGTGATTGAACGAAGATTTTTTTTCGATTACAACTAATTTTACAAGGCTATACGTAGTGTAAATTGTATCAAAAATTGAACTATTTTGCATACAACTCTGGCAAAAATTCAAATTTCCATTTTTTTAAATCCTTCGTTCAATCACGAGCTATACTTATCTACGAACAGAAAAAAAATTGGTTTTTTAATATTAGATAAAGCTATCATGAGTTATCCTGACCACCACGTGGACACTTTTTTTCGAGGGGTCTCCGGAAACCAGGTCCCACCGGCTGAATTTCCGGCGGAGTAACAATGAAGATAGCATGTTTTAAAAAAATCTGTTGAGCAGTGACTCGAAGAATCCACTGCAGATTTCTTTTTTTTTTATACGGCATGAAGGTACGAGCCTTTAGAAGGAGCTAAAGGACTGAGCTAAAAACCGATGAAATCTCATCCGAGTCTGTGTACACGGGATCTAAATATATTCGTGAAGGTGTACGTCAAGATTTACCTCTGCGACAGGGAATATTAAGATCCTCAATGTCTTATCTTCATCTTTCTATCCAATCTACGTCAATCTCCTTATTTTCATTTTCGTATTTACATACGCCCGAATATACGAGTGCCGATATCACACGAATCCGTGATAAACGAACGCCGACGTCGACGATGCCGGGTAGGAGAGACCGACGTTTTTCCCCGGGATATTTTCACCGAAACTCGCGGAATCGGCGTTTCCCTCAATTGGTCCGACGAAATATCGACATATACGTACGTACGAAATATTTCTTCATCCCCCTTTTCCCTTGGCAGATGTTTCCCCCGAGCGTGCGAATTGCCACGAATTCGTATTGCGTTGCGAACTGCTTTTTCTCCATCTCTCTCTTCTCTCTCTCTCTCTCTCTCTCTCTCTCTCTCTCTCTCTCTCTCTCTCTCTCTCTCTCTCTCCTCCCTCTCTCTCTCTCTCTTTCTCTCTCCCTCTCTCTCTCTCTCTTTCTCTCATTCGCCAAGCATATGGATATCATCGAGGCAATATTTCGATCCAACTTTTATAGGAAGACATGTATCGAGTTCATAACATTTGTTCCCTCAAAGAAACTGGTAATCTCGATGAATAACTCGGAACCAAGAAGAAAAAAAAACAGACGACGCCGAGATGAAGGAATGAAAAAAATTCGTCTACGACGAATAAAAAAGATTGTACGTAAACGTAAAAGTATATCAATAGCTTTGTTACGCGTACGAAACGTGGTAGGGTTTTTTTTTTAAATTCGAAGTCCCATCGAGCTAGGAAAACACGGAGAAGAGATCAATTGTTCGCGATGGATATAAAATGTAGTAGGCGTTTTGTAAAATTCGAACTCCACTTGGAGGAAAATGAAAATAAACAAATAATTTAACAGCTTATTCGTGGAATTAAATAATAAATCGCTGGATCGTGATTATGCTTCGAGTAAAACTGTTCTAATAAAATACTTGAATAACTCATAAATTTAGTCGAATAAAATAATCCAAATTTATATTTTTATTATTTTATTCGAGTTTTCGAATAAACATTTCGAATATATTGAAAATTTATTTAGATAACAGCCCTCTAAATCGTGAATATCATAATAGTAAAATTGCTCTAAGAAAATATTAAAATTAATAATAATATAACTCTAATAAAATAATGAAAAGTTTATTGGACACCTCATTGCCTCGTGGAATTAAATAAGAGGTCCTTAAATTGTGAATGTCGTAAGAGTAAAAGTACTTTAATTAAATATTCAAGTAACTAATGAATTAATTCTAATAAAATAATAAAAAATTATTGGATACCTCATTGATTCGTGGAATTAAATAACAGGTCCCTAAATCATGAATATCGCAAGGATACAGCTGCTCTAATAAAATAAAATACTAATTCTAATATTCTTTTAATATTAGAATTAGTATTTTACTATTAGAATTTAATATTAGAATTAGTATAACTAAATTATTTTAATATTCTAAAATAATTTAAAAAAATCATTGGAGACCTCATTGACTCATGGAATTAATTAATAGGAATTCATGTGAATGTCGTAAGCGTCATACAATTCTGATAAAGTATACACACACGAAATTTGTATATTCATTGAAATTAATTAGTACATGTATGCGTGTGTGCGCTAATATGTTCAATTTTGCTAGATGTTTTATTTTTATTTTCTTTAATTAAAATGAGAAAATGAAAATGAAAGAATGAAAAAAAAAAAATTCTAAAAAATTGTAGTTAATTCAAAATAAAAATGTAAACAAATTTCCTTTCTTAATATATTGTCCTAGACCCCATAATTCCCAAGTAGAGCCTCTCCACTCATCAAAGTTCCAACCAAAAATGTTTTTAAAAACTCAAAAAAAAATTCTGAAAAAATTCTCTTCACTCCAGTGTAAAACCATGCAACTTTTTACACCCTTGACATTTCCTCTGTAACTCTATAGTTTTTTGATGACGCCTTTTATTTCTAAAACATGTATTTTTTAGCTAAAAATGCAATACTGGGGCGAAAAAAAATCGTACGAGTCTCTCTGAAAACCAAAAATGTAGGTTTTGATACCCTTTTTAAGGTTACCATGAAAAAAAACCGAGGTAAAAATTTTCCACAAAATTTGCAGTTAATTTTCGACGGCCCAAAAACAGCCGAAAAATGGCCATGTTCAGAAGTGCGTAACAGAACGAAAAAAAATCGTAGAAAAATTTCTAAAAAATCAAAATAAAGGTAAACTTGTCCTCTTTAATACGACACTTCGGAAATTCAATTATCTTTATTTTTGCGTCCGCTATGTAACTTTTAGTGCGATAAGAAATTTCGACTAGTGTATCCAAACTTTTGGTTGGCAGTGTATATATATATATATATAACTTTATATATATATGTATTGTCATAAATCGAAAAGCGCCTCGACGAAGAATTGCTGATCAGCATTATTTGAGGATAATGAAAATACAGTTTGACGAAATGACTTCATCTTTGGATAAGGTAATAAAAAATAAAGCTTCTCGCGGCGTAGGTGTCACACACAACTCTATGTACGTGTACGACCCGCACGTGCGAGAGAGAGAGAGAGAGAGAGAGAGAGAGAGAGAGAGAGAGGAGAGAAATAGGATACAGCTTGTTTGTAATTAGATTTTCGGGGAACATGAAATGGGCCCTATCGTTGGTTGTGTCCGATAACACGATATTCTCACCCTCTGGCACACTTCAACTCGCGCTCACTCGGTTGTGTCTGGTCGTGTGTGAGGGAACGGCCAACCCGATACTCTTGGCATAATCCACTTTGGCTCGACCCTCCAAGCATATTAACTCTGTGTCCGAAGATTACGCGACACGCCGCACGATCACTTAGCGCAGCATTCTCCATACCTGCTACTACACCCGAAATCTCGATGACTCGCTTACACCCATAGATAGTACGTCCAAGTTGCGTCGCGTCAATCGCATTCCTTTTACGAACTAATTTGTTTTGTAGCAATAGCAAGTAGAGTTGCCTGTAATTGGCGGCAGGAAGCGGGAGGGGTAAGAGCCGAAAAAGGGTCTTCAATTAATTAATAAAAAGGCGATATTTTTTTTCTCATCTGGCAGATGCTCTTTTTTATCTCTGCTATTAATTAAAAATATTTAATATAATGTCATTTAGTATAATGATATTTTACATTATATTTATATAATGTCTTTTATCTTTATTTATTTAATTTGAATCTAATCTTTATTTATCTAATTTGCGTATAATTAATATTTAGAAAGAATATCTTAAACAATTTTTAATAAAATATTTAAAACAAATAGGGTCGTAGTAGGCCGCGAGATAAGGAATAAATCAATATTTGATTTAAATAGATCCTATTTAAATTTATATATTGGGAGAACAAATTAATTCGGTCCGTTTTTTTGTGGTAAAAATCCATTTATTTCAAAATAAAAGGTATGAATAGATTAATCAAAGTATTGTTCATCGCTGGCTACTACTTTTTCCCACCACTCAGGCAATTTTTGAATTCCATCTCGAAAAAAAAGTCTCGTCTTTTGAGGCGATCCAAGTTTTGAGCCAATTTTCCATTTCTGCGAAAGAAGTGAACCGGTGACCTGCTAAATCCTGCTGCATCCGTCGGAACAACCAGTAATCAGAAGGGGCAATGTCCGGAGAATACGGCGGGTGCGGTAAAATATCCCATTTGAGCGTTTCCAAATATTTTTTTACGACTTTTGCGACATGAGGCCGAGCGTTGTCATGCAGAAGAATAACTTTGTCATGTCTTTGCTCGTATTCCGGCCGTTTTTCTCGCAATGCACGGCTCAAACGAATCAATTGTAGTCTATACCGATCGCCCGTAATGGAATCGCCAGGTTGTAGCAGCTCATTGGCTCATTTGGCTGTCCAGGGCGAGGCTTGTATTCAACGCTGAAATCACCGTTCTTAAAGCGTCGAAACCATTCCCTACATGATTTATCAGTTGGAGCATCATCACCATAAACTTCAACAAGCATTCGATGCGCTTCAGCTGCACTTTTCTTCCAATTAAAGCAGAAAAGTAAAACTTCCCGCAAATGCTGCTTAGTTAACACAAAATTTGACATATTCAACACAGTAAAAAACAAGGTTTTTAATGGAACTCAAAGCGATATAAACTGAATGTTATTGACAGATGTCTAACCTCTCTGAAACCACCGAAATCAGCTGTCACTATGAAACATTCATAACAGCCAGAGCCATCTCTTGAAAACGGACCGAATTAATTTGTACTCCCAATCTTTTTTTTTTTTGGCAGTGTAGGCCTTGGCCTAATAAGGCTCTATTGGGGCTGACGGTGTTATGGACTGTGACTGAAAGGTGCTATGGGCTGTGTACTTGCAGTCCTCGTTCTCTTTCGTCCCGGGGCTCTCGTCGAGAAAACAGCTAAACTCTACCTGCGATAACCCAGTGTCAAGTTCTAACAGCCAAGAGTGAAATCATCACGGAGGTGAGCCTGGCCAGCGACCGCCTAATTCGGATTCCTGTCAATCGAGGATCCGTCCATCTTGGTCCTGGGACAAGAGAAAGAGCCAACGCGAGAACACGATGCTCAAAGAAGATTCTTAAAATTCTTCTCGTAAAATCCTGCCATGATTGTCGTACTATTATTAATGATCATTAAAGTCAATGTGTGAGAGAATAAATGCGAAGACGAATAATGAAGTGTGTCCATCGCAGAGCTACTACCTCCAACCAGGATAAATTAACCAGACTCCGATTGTGTGTATCAACTATTAAATGGTTAAATGTCCCTAAAGATAAAAAAAAACGCATCATAATTATATTAGTAAAAAAATGGAATTTTACAAAGTTATTGAACAGAATGGAACATATTTTTACTTGATTAAAATGGCTTTTATTAGTAAATATTTAGCGTTTGAAATTTCCTCGATTGTCACTGTAGAATCATGCACAGACCCAATATTTACCAAACTTCCTCACAGTCTCGCGACGAGACTGTTGGAAACATTGGTAAACGTTCCCGTGCCGGAAAAAGTCGATTTTTTTTTTTAAGAACATCACACCTCCGACAACTCCATTGCAAGAAACTTAAGGACCTCCGCAAAACGTGTAAATTTGTCATTAGCTGGAAATTTTCAACTCACTGATGTTGAAAAGAATCGTATGATGAAGATATCCCAAAGTACAAGATGGTTGGGTTAACTTTTAATCGCTCGTTTAAGTTGCATCAAGTTGTACGAGGTGCCTCGGTGAACTTGGCCCGTATCGTTATTGCTCGTTTGCTTTTCCTCCTTTCGCCTAGCTTTTCCGTCGGTAAATTGACTTTCAGGTACTCCATACAATGAAAGACAAGCATACGAGAGGATGAGCAAACGAGACGACGTCGACACCGACGGTGATGATGATGACGATGATGATAATGACGATAACGACGATGATGATAATGATAATGATGATGATGATGACGAGACGAGCTACTGGCGTCACATTGCGAACGAACTCACACGCGGACTCGCAACGAGTACGGTGTTCCACACAGCACGTCAATCCACCACTTACCTAGCTAGTACACCCACTACTGTTTTTTTTTTTTCAATCTCTTTATATCTCTATATCGAGCTCATCCCTCATTTTCACGGAAATAAAGTAGAGAGAGAGAGAGGGACGGAGTATGAGAGCGGGAAGCTTCAATCTGACGGATGTTGATGACCTACTTTGGATCACTTTATAAATAATCGTCACGCCATTGATTTCCCTGCTGCATGACAAAGCCCACGACCACCATGGTCGTTATATTCCAAGTAACTCCCACATCATCGTGATCCCCTCCTGATGCTAATTCGATCTTCTCGCTCTCGCGCTTTCATCACATTTTCAATTCAAGCTGAACTTCCCGAGTGTCCCTATGAAGCCAGATTGAATTTAACATCTTTCGAGTGCAATGAAAGTTGATCGTCTTTTTTTTTTTTATTGTTCGATCTTTTTGCCACATCCAGGTGACCGGTAATCATGCTAATGTTTTGTAGGATCCTTATTGAAGACTAGCTACCGCCCGCCTGGAATATGCCTTCAAGCTATTAGGGCCTCAGAACAGAGTGAACAAAGAAAAAAGATAAGGATGATTCATCCAAAAATAAACCTCACTAATATTGCTTAATTCGAGTAAGAATAATTGTTCACAATATATTTTCCATGCAAACCTTTGCATCCCATTTGATCCTTCTAGGGATTGATTTTCGAGAAATCCTTTCTTAGTGTACCTCTGAACCTTCTAACGAACATATCTTATAAATTTCATGCTTCTATCTTCAGCGGCTTAGGCTGAAGGCTTAGGCTTAGTGCATTGTCCATATGTCAGTCAGTCAGTCAGCCAATCCTGCCACGGCGATTAGTGCTATTCAAACACGCGTGTCATTTAGCACTCATGTGACGCTGCCATATTTTGCCTCTATGTTTGGTCGGTGGGGGAAAAAATGATCGTTTTCATTTACAAAAATGTTAATAATTGATAAATCGTCGTTGTGTACTCAGTGGTTTGGCAGTTTTTCGTAACATTCTTGACATTTTTTCATACTTTGTTTACATCGGGCATCTCCTTTTGTAAAAAAGTGTTTTTTTTTATTTTTAATTTTATGGAAACGGTGCAGACGAGAGATTTAAAAATTGAAGAGTCCATTCAATATATTACATAGAATCTAGGGTTGGGAGGGGCATGTTGAGCAAGTTTGAAATTATTGCCCTGTAATTCCTCAACACTCTGCCGTATAAAAATGAAACCTACTTTGTTCAATAGGAAACTTATATGGGAAAAAAAGTCTGTAGACGAATTTCCTGTTGTCCTTATTGTTTTACAGATAATCGCTCTCAAATGACTAAGGCCATATTTGCTCAACCTGCCTCGATAGTGGGGCAAGTTGAGCACGAGTATGAGGTAAGTTGGGCAAAGTAAGAATTGCATTAAAAAAATCAGACGTATGCAAACATGATTTGGTACAATGCAGTAATAAACCAACACTTGCTTGTTAATTAGTTAGGTTTTGAAACATTAACATTAATTGTAATGAACTTTTAAATATTTTTTCTCATACAATGATAGAAGAAAATCTTTCAATCACGTTTTTTTTTTACTTTTGGGTGCAAAATTAATTAAACGTCCCGTGTTACCGTCTCGTGAGCCGCATGGCAACGGGCAATGGCGTGATATGTTCCGCTCCCCTATAACTCTATTTCCACCATTTGATGCACCCGCCTGCGGTGCTTAGTTTTCCAGATATTCCTAATACACTACTCCAAAGAATTAAAGGAACAGAACATTTTTTCCCTTTTTTTTTAGTGTTTTTTAGAGCGCTGTATCTCTGTGAAAAATAGTCGTATCGAGATGAAAAAAAAAGCATTTTGAAGCTTCAAGTCTCTAGTTTTGAGATCTTTTTACAAACATTTTTTGTGAGCTACGGTTATCTCGAAATCATAAGAAATAGCGCGAGACGACAATTTTTTTTTTGTGTTTGTTTTCAAGGTTCCACGGGCTCGGCAAATTTTTTTTCCCTTGAACCAATGCATACGTTAGTTAGCTTGTTTATTCAGCTACAATTTCATTTTTTGTCAGTCTCTCTACGTCAATTTTTTACTGAGATATCCGACTTTGAATGAGAAAGGATCCTTTCGTCTTTGATCATCGATATCTCAGCAACCAATAATCGCACAGGAAATTAAGGGACAGTTTTGAAAACTTGAATACATTTCCTACAAGACTCTGTCATTGATTTTGGAGAAACACTTTTTATCCACCCTTAAGATCAATTTGAAAAAAGTACAAAAAAAGGACTTTTTCTGGTGTTTCAGTAAATCTACCACTACTTTACAAATATTCATGGAAAGACTAACGTTGCCAGGTTTTTTTTCAGCTCAATGTACCCCCAATAGCCCAGTAAATTTTCAAATGCTTCCTTCGTGTAGGATTCACCCTCAAAGTCCTCCTCTACGAAGAAATCACCATTGAAATGAAGCGATGAGTAAGGAACGTACAATTTTCCAAATCGCGCCACTTTCTTCTTCATACCCAAGAAAATAAAATTCTTCGTTGCTCATCGAGATTCAAGGAAAGATTTACGTCAAGGAAAAGAATTAAAGTTTTGCCTTTGATCGAGTGAAAAAAAAAAAAAAGCGGGCGCTTCCGAAACGAAAGGAAACAGAATTTCCATTGAGTCTTTGTGAAGCTACCGATATCATTTCTGCTTCTGGTTCAACACCCCCGTTCTCTCTTCATCATACTCGCGTTTCTTTTTTTTTTTCACATTTTTTCTTTAAAAAAAGCTATCGTTAAAAAAGCTCGATCGTTTTTTTTTTCTCCATTTGTCACACAATTCTCCCTCCCGGGTTCACGTCGCAGAGGGGGTGGTGTTGTGTACACGAGTAGTGTTTGTTGCGCGCGAGCGAGCAAAACTTTTTTTTTTATTATTTTCCCTAAAATCGCGAGGTAGTTGTCGGGGTTGGGGTAGTCGGGGAAAGGGGGAGGGTGGTCTCGTTGTACACGTCACGAGCGATTAATCACGCACCTCTTCAGCCTCGGCTTTTTGCGCTCCCGTGCATTCGCACAAGGGCGTATGTACGGTAAAAAGTTGTCCCCTAGGCTTTCTCGTAAAACGACGCGCGAACGAAGAAAAAAAACCAACGCATTCACCTCCCCCCCCCCCCCCCCATTATTCCAATGTAAATTTACTACAAGTTTCACCATATAGGTCGTTTACATACGCAAGCACGACGAATTCCGCGTCGTTGCTCGTGTGTGTGCGTGTGTGTGTTTCTTCTGCCTAAAATACACGTGTAATTACGTCGGTTCCTTTGACGTTTTTATCCCCTAACGACTCGCGATCCTACGAGCGGATAGCTTTTCATTCGTATATTTCAAGTATACGGGTATACGAAGAATTTAATCGCTCGCTTTCGTCCACACGAAAGCTTATCAAGCGGAAGTCGTTTTGACCTCCGGAGGGCGGAAAAGAAATTTCAGCTTTTGACTTTCGAAACGTACCAAACTGAGCCCTCTTGTTTCTCAAATATTCATGAATTTCTCAAAGCACAGAAATGTTCTTTTTTTTTTAATTTTGAGAACGCCAACACGGACGAATCGAACCTGCAATGACGAGTCGAAAAATCATTGTCGTTTTCATTCGATCCGCTGATCAGTCCACTTTGGAGTCACGAAAAAAAGGCTATTTTCGCGATTTTTTTTTGAGGATTTTATAAAAGATATGAATATAAAAGTTGTTGGGCTTGATAAATAAAGTCTTGAAATACATTTTTAAAAAAATTGTAATTCATTTTTATTCATTTTTAAATACAAAAACTATAGTTTAACGTAACGCCTCAAAATTAGGTGGGCTAGGTAGCTCCGTCACAACTCGGCAACGGCTTGTCTGAAACAAAAAAATCAAAGTCCATTAGATTCAGTATGACACCAGCTACAAAATGACCCTCGGATATAAAGTTTTATCAAAAAATAAAAAAATGGCAGATAAAAAACGAAAAAAGTAAAAAAACGCGTTTTTTCGCAGTTTTTCGCAAAAAAAAAAGAGTAAAAATCAAAATTTTAAAACCATCGAGGGTCATCTTGTTGCGAATCATGTTTACAATATGTGGTTCAAATTTCAAGAGAATCGGTTCATTAGTTTCAGAGATACGATGGAGCTAGATTTTGAAAACGTTGTTTCGAGAAAAACGCGTTTGAAGTTTATACTATGAAAAACTCTTACCTAAACTCAATCGGCAATTCCTGCACCGTACAAAATCCCTCCTGATTGCTCATCATCGTCGATTTCTTCAAGTCTTGCTTGCTTTCGTTTGGTTCTGGTCTCTTTTGAGCACTGAGAACTGCGGCGGTTTGCAGAGCGAACACGCTCGTCATCGCGATTGTCGGCGAATCCGATGGCGATCGGGCCGAGTTTGATGCCCATTATTTCCATTATTTTAAGCACTGGACGAAATCCTTCATTAACGACACACGCGGAATTAATGCTGTCCGCAAATCGTAATTTCCAGGCAGAAAATTCGACATGTTTAACGCTATAACAAACTATGTTGGGGTACAAAACTTGTATTGCTGTGAGCTAAAAATCTTTGTCAGATGTCAACAAGGCAAATGGCGCCAGTGACGCGACTTGACGGTAACTACATTGACAGCTAGGACCATCTATGGACAAATTCCGATTTCATATTTACACACCTGGTATACCCAAAATCCAACCTTTTATATATATATATATATTGATGATGATTGATTAATTCCTTTATGATGATTATTTCGGGGATAACACATCGTCAACCACACCACCCAAATTCGCATGTTCAGATATACTTATTTTCGTTTATAGTTGTATTAACCATATTACGATTGCGGTGTCAATAGGAAACTCAACTATTCCGTCTTTTACCATGGGTATTTACTGTAAATACCATGGACCTTTCTCTCTGTGCATATACCACATGCCATCAAGTACCACGGTAAGAGATCGAAAAGAATTATTCCGTCTCAATCATTTTTAACCTCAACAGTTGCCTTCACTCGAAATAGAAATCGGGTAAATTGCATTTTTTTTGGCGTAAAATTTCGGTTCAACAGATGTTGAAGAAGCGTTAAATAGATAAGAGAGAAAAGGGAGGTCGATTCTCGCCATAAATTCCATTCTGTGCCTTCATTCTCACGTGGATCGATCATTATTATTGGATCTCTCTTGGAATGTAACCGCGGCGTTCTTGCATCTCTGGCTATATCAAACGAAAGAACCGCGAATTAACACCCTTCTATTCATTTTCATCACCACCCGCGTCGCCCTCGCGCTTCTTCTCTTTCAACTCGATCGCGTTTGAACGTTCTCTCGGTTCTTCCAGGGCATTGCCTTTTGTGAGTGCATCCTATGGGTGTGTGTATATATATATATATATATAGTTTTAAGAGGAAAAGGCACGAAGGCAGATAGCCCGTCCATATCCACATTGGTCGTTCTCGTCGCTGTAATCATGCTGCACTTATGCTTCCGCCCGTTGCATCACACTTTTTTTTCACAGAGAGAAGAGAAAGAAGAAGGAAGATGTCGAAGGATACATATAGAGAGAGAGAGAGAGGAGAGAGAGAGAGAGACAGAGAGAGAGAGAGAGAGAGAGAGAAAGTATCAGGTTGGTGAGAGCAATTACGGATCCGCAAATAGCACTATGCTCGTCTGATTTCTTTAACGCGAGTGTAATTGCCGCAAAGCGGTCATTTTCTCGGTCCACTTGATGAACGAGAATCGGAGAAAGAGAGAGAGAGAGAGAGAGAGCGAGAGAGGACGGACGAAGAGGTAGAAGAGTTGAGAGATACTCGTACGGAAAATTGGGAGGGCATCCCTAATACAATTCGGGCCCTTCAAGGGATTGTTTGTGAATTCCATAGTAGGGGTTTCCGTAAAAGAGCCGGACCGGGCCCCTATTAGGGAATGGTAGGGTAGATAGGTTGACTAAAACTATGATCTATAGTCTATAGGGGTAAGTCAGTATAAATTGCTTGCCTAAAGAATTTCTGGCATAATAATTATCGAGATCGAGTTAATATAATAATTAAACTATGCGTTTAGTAGACGAGCTGTGATGCCTTGAACCAACACGCATGCAGTTCGTTCATTGGAAAAACGCGGGATCAAACGTGTCAAAATATGCGACAGAATTATAAGCCTCAAATGTATTGAAATAACACATTTCTTTTTCATAGTGCACACACACACACACACACACGCACTTACGCATATATGGCTGCAATAATTTTTATGTGGCAACGTCGAGGCAATTTTAAAGGCCCTGGTTATTTTGCCTTCAATGGCCCTGGGTAGCAAAGTGCGACTGGCCACTGTGTCCCATATGTGGCTTCCAGAGTAGGGCCTTAATAAAGTTAGGGAAAATTAAGATAAGCCCGATCAAAGCCCGAACTCAATTTTCGCACGGGTAGTGAAAAAAAATGTCGGATGCTCTTTCACCGTCAACTTTGGCACTCTCTGCTTGTGGCCATCAGTGCGCGATGATGGTTTTACGATTATCGTGCAAACGGTAATATCATTTGGTTGTAGGTATTTTTAATTTACAGCTGGTATATCTTGAACTAGCTTTTACCTGCGACTTCGTCCTCGTGGACTTAAGGATTTGATCCAGAGAAGTGATAAACAAAGAGAGAAAAAAAAGTAAGAAATAAAGAAAGATGGTAGAATGTCATATTTATCAGGCACGGTGGTAGACTGACTGACTGAGGTAAGGGTTGGTAATTGATGAAATATTAGTATAAAAGTGCCAACCTTCAACTTCAGTATTATACAATAAAGTGGTGAAAAGATGGAGAGTTAGGGGGCCAGTCATAGGTCAGCTTGAAGCAAGATTGGCTAGGCTAGGAATAGAGACAGACGAACAGATGAACATATAGAGACTACCAGATAGAGAGAGAGAGAGAGAGAGAGAGAGAGAGAGAGAGTGAGAGAAAGAGAGAGAGAAAAAGGGCCATCAGTAGCATGGTGCAGGCAGCCATGTAACTAAGGATCTTCAGATCCATATCGGAGCCCGACATGAAGTACATCGAGCGCAAGACCCAACGTGAAATAATCTGTACGCCAGCTACCCTGCCAGAGCATAATCTCCGGTTCACCTGCGTCCCTATTTTGTCGATGACTGCTTTCGCCTTAGCCTTTTTACAAAGAGTTTTACTTATATATGTACATATCCAAGCGCAAGACCAATAAATCGCTGAAGCTTACCTGTTCCGTTACTAAATATGCAGACTTGAGTCGCTAACACGGAAACACTAATGGATAAGCGTCTTCAACGCTGAACCACTAAGTTTTGTATCTACTACATATTGTAGTCAATAGATCCTCACAAAAAGAGAAAAGTCGATGGTATTTATAACAAACGGCTATGGTAAAAGAGGTAATAGTAAAATTTCGTATAATTTATCGATACCGCAAATATAATATGGTTAATACCGGCGTAAAACTTGGTAAAACTTTGTCAATCAATCAATCGGTCCGGAAAAACGATTTGATGGATCAATTAAAAAATTTACAGAGCTATTGGGGGTACGTTAAGCTGAAAAAAGACCGGACTACATTAGTATTTCCATTAACATTTGTAAAGTAGTGGTAGATTTACTAAATAACCATAAAGTCATTTTTGTGTACTTTTTTTCAAATTAATGTTAAGGGTGACAAAAAAAAATTCTTGAATATCAATGAAAGGGTCTTATAGGAAATTTATTTACGTTTTCAAAACTGCCCTTTAATTCCCTGTGCGTTCATTGGTTGCTGAGATATCGATGATCAAAGACAAAAGAATCCTTGTTCATTCAAAGTCGGATAACTCAGCAAAAAATTGACGTAGAGAGACCAACAAAAAAATTAATTGAAGCTGAATAAACAAACTTACTGACCTATGTATTGATTCAACTGAAAAAAAATTCCCGAGCCTGTGGAACCTTGGAGAAAAAAACAAAAAAAATTTGGCCAATTTTTTTCTCACGCTATTTCTTATGATTGCGCGATAACCGTAGCTCACGAAAAAATGTTGTCAAAAGATCCCAAAACTAGAGACTTGAAGGTTTAAAATGCTTTTTTTTCATCTTGATACGACCATTTTTGACAGAGATACAGCGCTTCAAAAAACAGTAAAAAAAAATGGAAGAAATGTTCTGTTCCTTTAATTTTTGGAGTAGTGTAGCTATGGTTGATTCAGTGCTATTGTAAAATCGGTGAACAACTACTAATGTTGTATACTATACGTTAGGTCTTGTTCAGGTCAAACTTCTATTATGCCATTTAAGTTTGTACAATTCATGTGGTTAACATTAATGCTTGTCGAGTTTGCTAAAAGATCTTACGAAAAAAAATTATGATAATGTTTACTTATAGCGAATACGTAAATTATTTGCAGCTGGAGGAAGCACAGCTTAGTAGAATTCTCAGGCGTACAGGGCAAGTACTTCTGCAAATTCTTATTATCTGTTTAGCGTAGTCGCTCGTACCAAAGTGGCGTTATTTGAAGCAATCGTATATTTTTTAATTGCTTCTATTATTTAGATAAAGTCTAATTGAAATAGATGCGTGCATAAATAGAATCCTTATGCCATGCAGATGGGATGCTGAACCACCCTTAAGTGAACTAACATCGCACCGGTCTTCCTCTCCCTCTCTTTTATTCACTTTGACACTAAGCATTGACCGAATTTCCTATGGTGCACCGGTGCATGCAGCTATATATATATATATATATATATATATATATATATATATAGCTAAAGAGCATATATTCGGTCCACCTGGACTCGCTTTCCCATTTGTGATTAGTCGGCCAGTCGGAAAATTATATAGCCGTGATTGAAAATCAAGAGGACACGGCTGCTTGGATGACCGATTTGCTATCAACGTTCGAATAGCCTCTGAATTCGATCATCGTTAATTATCCATATCTATATACGGGTATATGGTGTATAGCGGAACTCGTTGATGACCTATTTCAGAGCGGCACTTGACTAACCTTCCTCTAGATGGCTTTCAGCCACGTATGTCTCGCAAGAAAAACGTTACCGGCACCTGTATGAAATATCTCTCATTAATCGCCAACATCATAGCAAACCTTGCCTTTAATATTATGGAAGTCACATTTAGTTTTTCATTCTCATGACATTCAATCAATTGATTCAACGAGCAGTTTTAAGCTGCGTGTTCAGTGTGATGACTCTCGTTTCTTGGGTGTTTGATTGTCGGGTGTACCTTGCCACAATCGTCTTATTGGTTTCCGAAACAACAGCTTTGCGTAGTCTCAACATTAGTTGGTGCGACTCTGACTCGTAACCTCTAAGTGCTAAAATGTCCCGAGATGCACTTTACGACAGTTTCAGGGTTGTTTGGCAACCCTTAACGTGATGAAATGGAATAGCATTGGGCATAGCGCTGACAAGAAAACGAAGAAGAGTGTTTTTCCGATTCTCGAAGCGTCCCTAAACTCTGATTACATTAGGTTAACATGTATGTGGGAGTCTAACCGAAAGAGGGACGCATGTTAACGTGGCCCACTTGTGTCAGGTCTGCCTTTTCGTTTGGTAACAGTCGACATGTACACACAACATACATATGTATATCTAGGCACAGGAGGCGTGTTTTTGTAGTAGAAACTAATGGAGCACATGATTGTATTGGCTCCTAGGAATATATATATATATATATATATATGTATATCCGAACGAGAATGGGGCCGAGGCTGCGGAGTAATTCGAAGGAGGGAGTGAGGCAACAAGGAAGAAGCGAACGCCAGACTGAAAGCCAGCGAAAAACTAGTGTGCTGGCAGAGGATAGATAAGAGGAAGCAACGCCGTTGGGGCTGTAAGGGGATGAAAGTACGACGGGGGTCGATTCTCCAGAGAATTCTTGGGGTTTCCCTCGGTCACGAATCATCATCAGCCTAGTACCTCAACAAACAACTTTCCAACGGTGGAAGAGTCGTCGACTGGCTTCGCTTCTGGCCGATCCCTCGTGAATTTTTTTCTTCCGCACTCGTTGTCCGTTCCCGTTCAGCCAATCGTAAAGCAATATTGGAGAATGGCAAGGGGAGACAGATAAATGAGGAAGATGCTATGGCGTATTTATATGGCCGATACCGAATTCCAGATCGGACGACTCGTTGACGACGAGAGAGCCCTCCTTATACCTGTTATTGGTAAATACCGAGGTTCGGAATAGCCAAAGAGAGAGAGAGAGAGCGAGAGAGCCAGATGCATGAGTGAACATTGGCAAGGCGATATTGCGTTGGAAATGCTGCCCGTACGAGTTATCATTATTCAAATGAATGAACGTGCTCCTGGCTAAGACTTTCCGTTCCATCATGAACACCATACGTGGCGGGTTCAAAAAACACCCTTTAATGGGAACGTCAATCACTTACTGTTCGATCTGCGAATGGGCACATGAAAAGGTAGAAAAATACACGAGGTAGTATTTTTTTTTTCAAGATCCAGTCGCTATGACAATTGTTCACGCTGCATCTTGCTGATGACACATGGACACGCCTCATTGCTGGAGCAATTAACGCTCTCTCGCTTTCCCGCTGTCCATCTTCCTATGTGTGGCTATTCGATAGCGTGAATAGTGATTGTCCGAGCGGCTCGAAATGCCTGATCCATCGCTCCAAACTGGACTACACGCGGAGTACAAAGCGTGAGAGATGGGACACGGATGAGAGGGAGCCATATACGCGTCACCAAGGTAATTGAGAGCTTAATGCATTCTCTTGGTTCCGTTTTGGCCCCTTATCGTGCCCCGTGTCACCAAGGTCGAGGTTCTGCGCGTAATTATCATTCAATCCCTTTGGCTAACTCCGAGCCTATCAACCACGTTAAATAGTCCTTTCTATACATCACCAACAAACACTCGCATTGTATTCTGGGTGTGTCGCATCTCCGGGTATGGGTAATTATTTGCGTCATCATGGATATGGCACTTATCATCAGAGACAACAAAAGCATCGAAGGGCACTTATCAATTGATAGATTGTTATTATGGGAAATTACGCGTTTTCGTAGCTAATATTGAGAAAAAAAACTTCCAAAAATTGGAAAAATTGGTTATTGTCGAGAAATTAATTAAAGTAATGAGGATTATCGCCTTTTTTAACGATGAATTAATAGCAATCATTGGAAAACTCAATATATATTGAGTTTTTGGGTAATTATTGATAATAATAAGATGATCTGAACGTATTAATTAAATTTAAAAATGGCCAATTTTTTTGGTTGCACAGTTGAAACAAATGTACAGTCACTGACAAAACCTCAGTCAAGGACACGCCAATATGGTCGAATTTGACAGCAATTATTATTAAAGGTGGAATATTAACTTTTTTAAATGTTAATTTTATTATGAAATTAGCTATTTGTAAGGCTAAACATGTACGACGTGATCTAGACTTGTGAATCCACGTTTTGCCCATTTCGGACTAACTTTTTGCCCGACGTCCAGCCAGCAATACCTTAAGTTTGTGGGAAACATAATTTTGAAACGAGTTAAACGATCGTGTTAAAGTTAACTCGATAACAATATTACCTTGAGCTTATACCTACTTGTTTATGAAAATCACTTTTCAACTGTAGATACTTTTCCATTCCAAAAAAGAACGAAAATGTTAAAATTTTTTTTTTCTGAGTTGGAATAATTGTCTAATCGTCACCTTTTTTTTAACGATTCTTAGGTATGAGTTCAGCATTTGGATGTTAAAATACTAAAAAATTCTAAGCTCATATTTTTCAGATCAATATTGAAGTCGTTGGATTGCCCACAAACGGACAACTGCCGCCAAAACCTATCTGGAAGAGTACGCCGTAACATCGCCATTTTGCAATATTTGTCAAAGAAAAAATTAAGTTAAACAGTTCAATCATGTAATGAATCGTACGCAAAGTCTCATAAATGTAAAACGTTTTGTTCCCCTCAAAGAAAAAACATCAAAGTTGGCTATTTTTTTCGTGGTCTACATGTATTTCAACCCCTTAAACTTCCTCTTGTAACAATTTCTTTTTGAAGATGGCGCTTCCTCCGATGTCCATCACGTCTTCGGTTGGGATTACTCTTCATTATGAGGAAGTAGATATTTGTTTCGAGGATTCACTGGTTTGTCCAACCATGCAAGAGTCTGGCGTGCCAATCCATTGAAGATTCCTCGTGGTTGCCGTTTTCGGTCCCTCGCCCTCTCACCGTTTCTCGAAGTCCTCACGCGATTAGCGTACAAGTTGGATCCATCTAGGACGTGGAACGTAGGAGCGTACGAAAGAGTGACTGAGTGAGTTAGGGAGAAAGAGAGTCGGGGAACACTTGCCCTGAAGAACAAGTCACGATCGAGTCCATTGCGCGTAATTAGACGAACTTTTCGGTGGCTTTGAAACTTTAATTCGCCTGGTTGCTTCACCTCAGCAAAACCTCGTCTATCTTTCCTGTAACTCGGCCTGGCTATGTAGAGGCCACTGCCACCTATTACCCTCTTTAACCCTGTCTTACTCCTTCAACCGCCCCTCGTATTTCGCGCCGGAGACAAAACTTTCAGCCGACCAGCAAAACCAGCCACTTACAATAAGTTTAGCTTAAGGAACTTGGCGACCCACTATATTTGAGTTAGATCTCGCTGTCCTCTTTCTTTTTCTATTGGAATCCTTCTCCCTCGGCATTCCTTACTGCCCTAACGACTGTATTCGCTTTCTGGAAATTAGTGGAAATTCGAATTGCTCCTGGTAAGTACGAATGGCAAAGGAGAGCCAGAGAACTAGAGAGAAAGAAAGAGGAAGATAGCAGCCAAGAGTCTCGTAGGTACAAGAAGCCGTTTCTACTACTTCCGCTACTAAAGGCTGCAGTCCTCATCTTCACCGACGTGCCTCGTACTTCGTTTCTCCTTATCTTCTTCCCTCGTGCTCCCAAGTGCAGCACACACTAGAATTCTATAGTACAATCTTTGGCACATCTATACACACACATATATGTGTACCAATGCATACGTATATGTACAATGTACAGAAGCCAAAGAGTTTCTTCGTCTTCGTGTGCGACAACGAACCAAGAAGAAGCTAGAAGGGTAGGCAGCCTGCTGGCGAGCACTTCCTCCACTGAGGTGGAAATGAATTGTGTCCGTCATTAGTTCCCAACGACTAATTGGCTGTCCGTGGACCGTTTCATTATTCCTGGCACGATGGAGCTGCACACGACGACGACGACGACGACGACGACGACGACGATGGCGGGAAAGTGGGGGACTACGGAAGACGGTGCGGATGGGAACGAGGAACCTCCTCGAAATCTCTACGAAACCACTGTATGCTCTTTCTCTCTCTCTCTCTCTTGCTCTCTTTAATTTTACTATACTACCGCTCAACTTCTGCAAACCATCTATGTATGTGTAAAACTGCTGCATCCATAGTCGAGTCTTTGCAAGATCCCTTCCTCTTCCACTTCACTCTCTCCTCCCCTGCCTCCTCATCTCTCTCTCTCTCTCTCTCTCTCTCTCTCTCTCTCTCTCTCTCTCTCTCTCTCTCTCTCTCTCTCTCATTCCGTGCCGCATTATTATACCGAGCAATTAATGAAATTCGCCTTGCCACCGTGAATGGATTCACGGTTGGTCGTACCTTGATTAAATCCACGACGTCGAAGCCCTCGTCCTCGTCAGCGCAAAAACGTCATTATTATTTCGCAACTTGACTCGCCGTAAAGTAGCGAGATATTGTGTATGATGTACGAAGACGAGATTTACTCGGACTTTTATACGATGGATAGGCAATCTGTCAGAGAATTTTCATTCAAATGTATAAGACATATATATATATATGTATATTTATGATCGGAGCCAGCAGAGAAGTAACGAGAGTACATTGTACAAAAAAAAACTATTCAGTTCACTCTGAATGGAACCCTAGCATCGAAATAAGTGTATTTCTATGGGATAATTGTGATGCAGTCACGTTCGTATTTCATTTGCGTGAAAAAGAAGGAAAACAATATCGAAGATTGAATTCAACGAACAAAGGAGCGATCATTGCTACTTTGCCATTGATGTTACGATGAAAATCTACGTTTATTCGGATTTCGTTGCTGGAGCAACTTGGAGTTTATGCCCGAGTGGCTATAATTTACTTTTATTGCAATAAAACTTATTCAGGGCTCTAAGTCATAAACGCCTAACGTTTAGAAAAACAATTATTTTCAAGTATATCAGAAATAAAGTACTCGTATTCACGGATGCAAAGTTTCAGATGAGGTCAACGACTAAATAAGAGAGATACGAATTGTTGAACTTAGGATTTTTTTTAGCACAGGACTCATGGAAGAGTCACCCTCAAAAGACGTGTGCCATGTGATGTCTTTGCACTTGGGCAGCAGATAGTGACAACAAAAAGTACAGTAACGTTGATTAGGTCATGAAAATTCCAAAGACAATAAAAAAAAGTTTTCAATTGGCGAAAACTAATTTCGAGTTAAATAGAATGAGAAAACCAGATTGGGCCTAGCCATTTGGGAAAAATGACCAAAAAGAAACGTACTGCAAGAAAAATAAAAGCAATTAGAAGGGTATCTGAGAGTAGTGAAAATGACGAAGAATCAGTATTATGCGATTTATCAGATGAAGATGTGAGTTCAGAAGAGGATGTGATGGTTGCGGAGAAAATTATTTTGAAGACTGTCTCATCGAAAACTGGCTTCAGTGCACAGCGTGCCAACTTTGGGTACACGAAAATTGTACCGAACTCGATGACATGTGTTCTCGATAAAGGTAGAAGAAGAAAAGAAAATTAATCATCAAAACCAAGAGTTTGATTATTAATTTCTAATTATTTAATAATTAATAAGATTAATAATTAAGATTATTAATTAATTAATTAATTAATTAGACTTTTAATTAAGTACTGGGCATCTCTCCTCTAATCCCAGGTCCATCACATCCGGATATTCTTGGAGAGATGGCCAATCGTGATTAAAAAAAAATAACACTAATTTTAAGGTTGATCTCATAAGAATTTATTTTATTTTTGTACATTATCTTAAAGTTAAATGTTCAAAGTTTAATTAGAAATAGAGACAAGTAAAGAAACGTCTGTACTTTTATTTTGACAGATCCTCGAAAAAACTCTGGCCAATTATCCCGGACTTACCTTATCAAAAATAAAATATATAATTTAAAAATGCAATAAAACGAGCGTAATTTCGTTAAAAACGTAAAGTCTCTTGTTTGTCATAGAAAAAATATATTTGACGGATGTTGATCGGTTATAAGGAAAAAAAAATAAGCCCTCTATGTGGAGTCCGAGGGTGCAAGTGGTGCAAACTCGGTTCATCGCGCAAGGGTACTTCCTTCCTTTTTTTTCCACATTTTATGTTTTTCAGAAATCTTTCTTCGAACGGTAATCGGTTCTGGCTTACGTCCCAAGAGGCGTACACCGCACCAAATAAACTTTTCTCCATTCCGCAGACCTTTTCAATTATTGGGAGGACGATTTTGGAAGCTTACGCCGTACGAACCCTGGCGTATGTAGGAAAGCCTACTATTACTCTCTCTCTCTCTCTCTCTCTCTCTCTCTCTCTCTCTCTCTCTCTCTCTCTCTCTCTCTCTCTCTCCTCCCTCTCTCTCGCTCTCTCTCTCTCTCTCATACGTGTGAGGGTACAACATGAAAAAGCTGCTGCCTCGTCCTTTCTCGTTCGAGTACACCTGTATAGTTGCCCACTTCCCACTGCGCTAGCCCGTTTACTTCCGAAAACGAATCACGTACGTCCACTTGGCAGAAAATTCACCATTAACGATGCGCCAAGCATCACTCGCTCTCTAGTTGCACATTCCCTCATAAAACACACTCTGCAGCATACCATATATACATATATATCGTTGCAAAGTTTACAACTGTAGACAAATATGTTGCACGCATGTATACATGTGTCGAAAGTCCATAACCTCTTTTTCAGCGGGCTGCTCGCCACTTAGTATTCCATCACTGTATGACTAACTATAATAATGCTTCGGTTTTCCGGGAAAGAAAAACTGTTCCACTGTACTTTCGAGCGATCGAATTAGGAGGAAAAACGATTGAAGGATTTGCGAACGCGAGAGGGCGAAAGTTTCTGATTGAATAAATCTATATCTATAAAAGGACATGTCCTGACTGACTGACTGACAGATTAAAGCACAGCCCAAACCACCTGAAGATATAAACGTGAAATTGGAACAGTAATTTTCTTTTATGATGTAAACACCCAGTAAGAAAGGAAATTGTGATATTCAACCCTTAAGGGGAGAAAAGGGATGGCAAAGTTTGTATGGAAATTTAACCCTTCGTGGTCAGCCTGAGTAGAATCGACCCGTTGATCAATTTTTGGCATAAATATATAATAGTTCCCGGCTTCGAATGGGACTGCATTCACCATCCTACCTGGAGTTTGAAGTATCCTCATACCATAAAATTTACCCTCTTCACATGTCGGAATAAATACCTTTTTTTTGGAACGCGGACTATGCTACTAGTTTTTCCCAAAAGTAGCATATCTAAGGAGTATCACGTCCAAATTTTAGGTAGAAATGTTGAAATTTCACGGAACTATGATTTTTTGAGCGAAAAAGTGTTTTTTTTTTTTGCGTTTTCACCTCTTTATGATTTTTTTTTGACATGTCGCCATTTTATTTCTTTTAAATAAATTTTTCTTACATCATCTAGAAAGTTCAAAGCATGGTCTGTAATTTTTTGAAGCACTTCGGCCGGATAGTTTGGTCACAAAACTTTTTTTGAAAACTGACTGGATAGAATCGATCCAAGTGTAACCACTGCAATTGAATTTGGAAGTGTGACCACGAAGGGTAAAAAAAATCTGGTCGGATTTACTTGAAATTTGGTATTCGTGCTTCTTGACACAATTAATGAAAGGCGTATTTCAGCGTTTTTATAAATTCAACCCCTAAGGGGAAAAAGAGGGTCGGCAAAGTTTGTAAGAAAAATAAAAAAAATCGGGTCGAATTTACTTGAAACTTTGTATAACTGCTCTTAGACACAATTAATGAAGTTTCAGCGTTTTTTCTAAATTTAATCCTTAAGGGGCAACGGGGGTAGCAAACTTTGTATTGTAAAAGATAAAACAGTTCTGTAACTGACTGACTGACTGACATATAGACAACGCACAGCCTGAACCCCTGAAGATAGAAACATGAAATTTGGAATATATGTTCCTCACAAGATGTGGAGGTGCATTTAGAGAGCATTTTACAAAAGTCAACCCCTAAGAAGATGAAATGGGATGTAAAAGTTTGTATGGAAAATTGTAGTCCTTGGCTATATCAACTTCAAGCTCGATATAAATATTCTCCAAAACAAATTAAAAAATGCATATTTTAGGACTTTTTAAAGTTTGCTGCATCTCGACCACACTCCCGAGCGTACTCCTTATGATTTCTATAACTCGGCTAATTTTATGGGTATCATTGAACGGTTTTCACAGATGTATTCGGAAAGGTCTGTAAATGAATAAAATTAAATTGCAAAAAAAAAAACGATTTTTTCAAATTTCTACACAACACTGTCTATCCTCGACATTTTAAATGTTTCTCAATAATTTAAATGCAAGTATATTGCATTTAAATTCTTTCCTAACGATTTAAATGCGAGTATATTGCATTTAGATTGTTTCTTAACAATTTAAATGCGAAAAAAAGAATTGAATTTAGTTTTACAGCGAAAATTATTCACTAGTCTTGAATAATGATTAATAAATAGTCAAAAGCGAATACACAAGTGTGCTATTCCATGAATAATTAATTGTAAGAAAAATATTGACTCAAGTATACAGGTACAGTGTGTCTGTCGAAGTATAACGAGACTTATCAGATAGCGGTAGAAAATTTAGCCACCCTCGGCTGTCGCACGGCAAATTTTTTTTTAATAAAAACCGCGGGCTCTAGTTGCGACAATTGGTGGGATACGCGTGTACATCGTGGCACGTCCATAGCCTTGTGAATCCTCGCGAACAAAGTTTCGAAGTGGCGAGCACCGGAAAAAGGGAGTATGAGGGGGAGACCGGCAAACTCGAACCAATTCAACGACAATTGATTCGGAAACGCATTCCTCCACTTCGCGAATGCAATAGTAGCCACGTGTATACCGCAACCGCAGAGCTTTGGTTCTCGCTGAAACCTTCCTCCTTCTCTCTCTCTCTCTCTCTCTCTCTCTCTCTCTCTCTCTCTCTCTCTCTCTCTCTCTCTCTCTCTCTCTCCCCCTCTCCCTCTCCCTCTCCCTCTCCCTCTCCCTCTCCCTCGCTCTCTCTCTATCTCTCTCTCGCTCTCTTGCGCGCTTCGATCGACTCGAGTGGTATGGGAGAAAATCGAACGGGAAAGCTCGACCCCCTCGAATGAAATTATGGGTGAGAGCGCATTAGTTCCGGTTGTTTGTAGGGGAGTCACTTCCTTCGAAGCGGAAGTCGCAGCTCTTCCCACACTAAATCCAGAGAGAAAGAGAGAGAGAGAGAGAGAGAGAGAGAGAGAGAGAGAGAGAGAGAGAGAGAACGACCCGGCGAGCGGGACAAAGAGAGAACATTTTTTTTTAAATTATAAATCAGATATTAATAGACCGAGAATTGACCAACCCCAATAATCCTCATAACCACAGTGAAACTAGTGCATCCGACAAAACCGGAAGCCAAAACAATTGATAGAGGACTATCAGAAAAATCGATATTGGAATTGTTGAACTGCAATGCATTTTTGTTCTCCACATGATCAATTTTTTGACAGCTACAGAAATACCTGAAACGTTTTTGAGGATCCTTGTTTGAGACCAACACCCTGAATGTGCAAAAAAAACGTAACAATTTTGGCTGATAATAGAAACGAAGAAAAGAAGTTTGATAAACATTGCATTCTAAGAAGGAAAATTTGGACACCTTGATATACGAGAATTCGTACGATGAGGAGTGTCCGAATACTGAGATCCTCAATACGTCACCGCTCCGTACGTGAAGAAAGAAAACGAAAAAAAAAGTGAAAAAGAAAAAAAAATTAGATATTTCAAAAAGCGTGCATTAATTTTTTTTTTCAGCAAAAAATGGCCGCGGAAAAAGTAGCTACCACACGTGCAGAAATATTGTCATGGATACAGTTCGATGCTGACTAGGATCCTGATTTCGCTCGCAAACCAGGTTGGTAACGCTCGCAAATCGGATTCCAGCCAGGATCCTGATCAGGAACTATTAAGGACTCTAGTTAGAATCCAAATAGAAACTTTGCATAGGATCCAGTCTAGAATCCCGAACTTCTAAAACAAGACCTAGTTCGATAACGAATCGGATCCCAGGGATTAATGTAAAAATCACCAGGAGATACCAATCCGTATCAGCTGGAGACGCCGAATGTTTTCTGAAATCATTTATTCAAGGATCTGAAAAACGATTAGGTAACAAATTGATGCTACAGCATAACTGTCAAAACTTAGATATTTTAAGAACAGAATATCGAACAAAATTCTTTAAATTTAATAAAAAATTTCGAAAAAAACAATATATAGACCTTGTAACTTATATTTCCTGGAGAAAACTGATATAAGTTATGCTAAAAAATTAGTTCATTTAAGAATTCATACCAAATAAGCGACTTTTCCATCAGCTAAAAAGTTCACGAATCATCGAGCCATCGGCTCATTGACGGGACGGTAGTTTTCTCGTACCTTGCGTTATGCTACCACTTCAATCCTATCCATCTGATAAGACCAAGTTGCGGAGCAAAGGATCACGCGCGTAGATTGAAGAGGCCTTGGGACTCTATACGCCTGCCTATATCCGCTAAGTACTCCCGCGAGCGTCTTTACGTAACTCGGTTCCATGACTAGATACGTATACGCGTACATGCATATACAGGGTGGCCGAAAAGTCGTGGATCAAACGAAGTGGGGAAGTAGCTAAGATCATTTCCAACCAATAACATTATATAGAAGTCGGTCCGTTTCTCAACGATTCCAAAGTTATGATCTTTTTTAAATATTTTTGAAAAATCTTTTATCACCTGTAGAAAAAAATTTAATAAAAAAAAAATATGCTTATCCTATGAGGGTCATCTTTTTCAAAGATGGAGCCTGATGGTGTGGCTTTCGCATGAAAATGTAGTCTTCGTAATGTTGATTCATAATAGTTTTGAAAATGTAGTCTTCATAATAGAAAATGTCGCCTTAATAAAAAAAAGGAGTAAATATTAGTCTCAATAAAAAATGTAGTCTTCATAATAATCTTCGAGCTGATCAAACACTTAATCTTTAATTTTGATTTCGTTTGTAATTCGTTTCTGTTCCATTTTGTTTCATGTCCAATCACTACGATGCAGTGAATAAACATCGAAAGTGCTCTCTGGTCATGGAAAGGTTAGCAAACCACTGTACTACAGGGACAAGTTTCGGTACGAAATGGTTTTATTCTAAATCAATGATGAAAACCCAGGGAAAAAAAATTATGTTACAAAAAGTTATTACAAATTCCTTTAATCCTAAGAATTCATGATGACAATTATGAAAAATGCATTTTCAAGCCACATTATCAGGCTACATCTTTAAAAAAAATAACCCGCATATAAGTTTTGTTTAAATTGATTTTTTTGTACAGCTAGGCCATTTTTCAAAAAAATTGTAAATAAACATCATAACTTTGGAATCGTCGAGAAACCGACTGACCAGTATATAACCTCTTTGATTGGAAATGATCTTGGCTATCTCCACACTTCGTTTCATCCACGACTTTTGAGTCACACTATCTATGATAGACTGCAGAGACAAGTCTCCCTGAGACATCCTCGCGTAACTCGTCTCAGCCTCGTCAACCAGTCTGCCCAGAGAGGTATAAGCAGGAGCAGGGTCGACGCCGCTTCGTGTAATTACGAGCCCAAGGCGCAACAATAATAGCTCACGAAATTGAGATCTCTCGTCTCTGATGGTTTGACGCTAGAGCTTCCTTACGAGCCTGCTACATAAACTCCCGCGTTTATCCGCGTATGAGGAGTCTATACGTGGTTTTTTACGCGCACAGAACTCCTCGGAATATACGGTGTGTACCTTGGACGACGGGAGTGTCAATCTTTGGGCGCGTACGACGATCTCTGAGACGACAAAATGGCCCGATTTTACGACGTCAAATTTAACAGCCCGAAATGAACAAAAGGACAGTATGATGATCAGTGACGCATCATCGCCTTGACCGAGCGGCACTTTGTCCCATTTTTCCTTTCGAAGTCTCTTTTCCCGGCGAACATCTGTACTAGATTAAAGAATCAGTGTAAAATTTTCAAAAAATCGATTTTTTTTGCATTTTCCGATAGTATAGACGGTTATATATATGCTGTTCAACATGCTGATTCGATCGTAAGTAGACAATTTCTATGAAAATTCCGCACTCGAAACTTTAAACGCGTTTTTCTCGAAATGTTGTTTTTCAAAACGGTGTATATTCTCAAAGGAAGAGTTTCCAAGCTATCCGTCTCAAATTTTGACACAACATTCTCCACGCCATTCTTTATCTTGCTATGGAAGCATTTTTTTCAATCTTCATATTTATTTAACGAAAGACTGTCGAAAAAATAGGCTACATTCGATACTTTTTCCAAATTACCGCCATTTTGTCAATTTTTATTTTAAAACAGCTCCATAGCAATATAGCGGCTTTCATACTGATTAATAATTTTTTTTTGAAATCTCGTTTCAGATAACACTTACGGCCACAACCGTGTACACCGTAAGGACTTCATTTTTTTTCGAAGACATTTTCACCCGTTAAAAAAAATGTAAATAAAAATAAACGTTTAAAAATTTATTTTCTGTTCTTCATGAGTGCTTTGATTTGACATAAAAGAAATCAGACTGATTAGCTTATTTTAACCATCGAAAAAAAAATCGCGAAAACCAGCTATTTTTCGATGATCTCTGAACATTTTTTTTTTTTTAATCTGACCAAAACTTTAGTCAGATTTGGTCAAGTGACGAAAGTGGAAACATCGATTTTGAAACAAAAAACTCAATAAAGAAATCGAAAAGTCTTCAAAAGAGAAAGATGTAAATTCGCGTACGACAGTGTGAAGAAAGTATAAAGTAAGAGCAAACAATTATGATGAAGATCTGTCTGAAGATCTGAAGTGTCTTGCCATAGTGAGGCAACTGGATGTACGTTCTCCTCCAGTTGCCTGATCCGGCTAGATTCAGGCGCTAGTCAAGCAACCGGACTTACGGCTTACTTCAATTTGCCTGATTCGGCTAGCTTCAGGCGATGGTCAAGCAGTCGGATAGCGTAGGCTACCGAACAATGGTAAGTTGACTGCGTAGTTTAGTCCAGTGAATGTGATGCCATCGGTGCATATTCAATCAAATCTCTAAGAGAAAGTGTTATTTAATTTCTACATGCATCTACGTGAAAAATGTATTCGATAAATAAAAATTGATATTCAGTTTAAAAAATAAACTATTAGCGTTAATTATAATTTCGTGCCTTTTTCTCTTCTAAATATGCGTGGTATTTTTTATTTCACGAATAATTAGGACATCCTAAACAGGGCTCCATTACATCATACTGACTAGGCCATGATTTTTCATTTTGATCAAGCCTTACTAAATCAAGCTCTGATCAGGCCTTGATTTTGTACCCTGATTAGGCCTTGATTTTTGCCCTGATCACGCCGAAATCAGGGAAAGTGTCACAAAAATGATCAGGGCTTGATCAAGAATCCTGATCAGGCCTTTATTGTAGCCGGAGCAAGATTTCTACTCGGGAGGGAATGCACGGTCATATTTCTGCACGGGCACAAACCGTAATTCGGCCATACTGTAGATTTGTCAAGATTTTGGCTGTCAAGAACTCGTGAATGCGGTTTCTTGCTATTTTTTTTTTCTTTGGTTGCTCAATTTCGCTTTGGCTTTCCAAGGCTTGGAGCGTTATAAAAAAAAAAGAAAGGTATTTAAGAGGCGAACAGCGAGAGTGGTTTGTGTTAACAGTGCAATTTGTCTCTCCTTCCTTTGAATCTCGTTATGACAAAAGTTCTCGTTCATTTCTTTCCGACTTATATATACACGAACTCGCGCTATGCGCGACTTAATCACATTGTTATCTGAAATTATGACGCAAAGTTTTCCTCCGCACCGCGTTAAACGAAGTTAAAAGCGGGGGGCTTGTGGAGCTTGCAAAGCGACGGTACGGAAGAGCCGTGAGAACGGGATGACGGAATAGCCCGCAGGTTTTTGCAACGAAACCGCGACGGGAATAGGCGAAAGAGTACCAGGGGTTGAAGCAGGGGGCGAAGAACAGACAAAAAAAAACTCGTAGTAAGGAGAACAAAAAATGAAATGAGCATAATGCTGAGACTTTAATTTTAATTACCGAGAGCAGCACGGGCCTCGGGCGATCGGGCGGTACATTCATATATAAGAAAAACTTGACATCGCGGAACGGAGGAAGAAGGATGTTCTGTTTTTTATTACATTTTTTTTTGCAGGCCAGAGTATTTAAAAGCTCCCAGTTCGGCAATGGCAGGTGAAACCTGTAGACGTACAAGAAAAAAAGGCGAAGGTATAAGGGAAGAATGGTAGTAGGAAAAAAAGGTGGAATTTATGGTAGGGACGTGTGTGGCTGATCGGTGGCGTAGCTGCCATGGCAGCTGAGGGAGAGAGAAAGGGAAACTCTCTTCCTCCACCCCCACAATCGATCGCTCTCTCTCTCTCTCTCTCTCTCTCTCTCTCTCTCTCTCGCCTGGAAATGCGTTCACCTAAATAAGCGACGACAGGTAGTGGCATAAAAATGAAAGGTAAGCCGTGAGACGTCGGAACTGTTAACATCGTAACAGTGGGACACTTGATAACCGGTAAAATAAGAATAAGCTGAAAAGAACGAGCGAGGAGTTACTCATCCTGTCACACAACGTATTCACATAGAAAATACATAAAAGCAGTGAAGAAGTTGTCGTAGGGATCCCGTGCTGAAAATTGACAGGCCATGCCTAATACAATTCGGGGCCTTCAAGGGATTGTTTGTGGATTCCATAGTAGGGTTTTCCTTTTAAAGCCGGACCGTGTCCCTATTAGGGAATGGTAGGGTAGGTAGGTTGACTAAAACTATGGTTTAAATACGGAGACCGAGTAAGGGCCTTTAAGGGATGTAGTTGTAGATTCCCTAGTAGAGATTTCCCCAATACTACTAGACTTTGCTATTATAGGGGCAAATCAGTATAAATTGCTTGACTAAAGAATTTGTGGCATAATAATTACCGAGATCGATTAAATATAATAATTAAACTGTGCGTTTAGTAGACGAGCTGTGATGCCTCGAACCAAAACGCATGCAGTTCGTTTATTCGAACAACGCGGGATCAAACGTATCAAAATATGCGACAAAATTATAACCCTCAAATGTATTGAAATAACACAGTTCTTGTTCACAGTGCCACACACACGCACGTATGCATATGGCTGCAATAATTTGTTTTGAGGCGCCGTTGAGGCAATTTTAAAGGCCCTGGTTATTTTGCCTTCAATGGCCCTCGGTAGCAAAGTGTGACAGGCTACTGATGGCCCATGTGAGACTTCCGACTAGGACCTTTATAAAGTTAGGGAAAATTAAGATGGGCCAGATTTTAATACGAGAATTTTGAACAAGATTTCTTACATTTAATTTTTTTAATCTAACACACAACATATAGACTTTAAAAGACTTATATTAGATGAAGCAATAAGTTCTGAGCGTTTTTTCGCTTTATTTCGACAATGAAATTAACATAGTTAGAATTATCTGATTTAGATCAAATATGCACCGTTTTGTTCGATAACGTTTGTCCATTTTGAAGGCAATTTCATAATTCCGCGATTGAAGAAGTCCTCGTCTCTATTGGTAAAAAACTTGACCAGCTCATTTTCACAAGCCTCTCTTGAAGCCAGTTTTGTACCATCAAGAAAACTTTGCAAATGCTTGAAAAGGTGATAATCGCTTGGTGCCAGGTCTGGACTATACGGCGGGTGCGATAGAACCTCCCATCCAAGCTCTCGGAGCTTCTGGCGCGTCGTTAAAGATGTGTGCGGCCTGGCGTTGTCTTGATGGAACACAACACCCTTCCTATTGGCCAATTCTAGCCACTTCTGGTCGATCGCCTGCTTCAATCTGGTCAGTTGTTGACAGTAGAGGCCCGAATTGAGTGTTTGGCCCGATGGGAGCAGCTCATGGTGGATGATTCCCTTCCAATCCCACCAAACACACAGCAAAACCTTCTTGGCCGTTAATCCGGGCTTGGCGATCGTTTGGGCCGGCTCACCGCGATTGGACCACGAACTTTTTCGGCTGTTGTTCTCGTATGTGACCCATTTTTCATCGCCAGTCACCATCCGCTTCAAAAATGGGTCGATTTCGTTACGTTTCAGCAAAGAATCACAGGCATCAATTCGGTCCAAAAGGTTATTTTGCGTCAATTCGTGTGGTACCCATACATCAAGCTTCTTCTTGAGACCAGCCTTATGCAAATGGTTCCAAACGGTTTTCTGGCTAATCTTCAGTTCCTGGGCAATGGAATAAGTACTCTCATGCCGGTCCGACTCGACGATTTCCATGATTTTATCGACATTTTCGGCAAAGAACTTTTTTTGAAGCGTAATGTCACCTTTAAATCGCCGTATAGTATGACATCTAGCGGAAAACGCTCAGAACTTTTTACGTCACCCAATATTTCCCGGAGAAGAGTGATATAGGTTATTTATTCTAAGTAATTATATTAAAACTAAATGAAGATCGTTCGAACTAAGAAAATATGTATTTAAGATGTATTTTCTAAGAAAAATGTATTCAATATGAATTTCAAATTCTTGCCACTACGTCTCCGCTTTGTGCTACGTAGTAGGCGCCATCTGGATTCCGATGAGGATAACCCTTTTAGGAAATCCGTATCATATCCCGATCTGGATCTGATCGGAACTTAGGTATCCCTAAGAAATTTCTGCACGAGAAGACCACACCATTACAGCGCCATTTTGCAACATTTTTTTAAATGCAAAAATGTATTTAAACAGTTTAATTGTTAAATAAATTGTACCTAAAGTGTCATAAATGTCAAACGTTTTGTTCCTTTACAAAAAAATGATCGAAGTTGGCTCTTCTTTCGTCGTCTACATGTATTTCCTCCCTTAAATTCCATCCCTCTCATCCGTCACTGTATCAACGAGTCTGAATTTTTCACCCTATTGAAAATTGTGTTTCAATATTTTCCATATTTTGGACTTCAATACCAACTAAAGAAACCCAAAGGTACATCCAATTGCGAGTTTCACGGCCATCGGAAATCAACTAAACACCCTCGAGAGCTCATCAGGGACCGAGTTCATTTCAAGTTTTCGTCCATTTGAAAGCAGAGTCACTCCAGCTACGGCAAAGACTTTCCGAACTTGAGGCATCCATTTATCAACTTTCGATGCGAGTACGATGTTATCCATAGGTCAATAGATTTGGGATACTGATTACGGAGATGAGGGTGCCAGTGTGGTGAAATGGACCGACGACCGAAAGTAACGATGAGGGGATTTGCATCTGGGTACAACTCCTACATTCGTGTAGCCTCCGCGAGTCCCGCTATGACGATCCATGCTGGGCGTTCAGTTATTTACATCGACTGCACCATCAGGCCTTTGTTCTTCAACATCAATTTAATTCTACTTCAATCTAACTTTAACTTTAATCTAATTCTACTTTAATCTTATTCTACTTTAATTTAACTTTAACTTTAATCTAATTCGACTTTAATCTGATTAACAGCTGAAAAATTATTTGTCCGATTTTCACCAAGTTTGTTTTATTTAAAATCATAAATGTTGAGGAACATGAACTACCATTCATGACGATGAAAAATTCGATTTTTTTTACACAGTTTGCATCCTTATAGTGTTTAGATTTTTTCATTATGTTGCATAGTTTTTTAGATATTAACAATTATCTGACGGTTTTTTCCTAAAATTTATCATCTTTTTTTCCTAAAATGCGCCATTTTGACAAAAATCAACATATCGTAGAAATTCTACGTTCTTTCGAAGCTGTTCTTATATATAATTGAAAAAAAATTTGGTTTTTCGTTCAAGATTAAAAAAAAGGCATGAGCTACGTTTCCGCCCGTGGATCCTCCAAAAAAAAAAGCGTCAACGGAGCATTTTATTATTAATTACTACGAAAAAATTATGTTGTATAGACTGTGTTGAAGTTTGCATTGCTGGAACGCCACGATTTTTTTTTTTTCGTTTGCATTTCTTCATTTTTATTATATAACAAAACCGTTCTTCTGCACATTTAGATTGTATATTTCTAAATAAAAATACTGAAGACTTTTTTTTTGTAACCTGAATACGAAGAAAGCAATTTGCGAAAAAAAATGCATTGCATTGCAACGATCTAAATTTCAATTCCATTTGTATAGTTCATCGGTAATGTAATAAAGACCTGTGCATGGAATTTAGAATAATTTTATTATTTCGCTAAAAAAATCTTAAATTATGCCTATTTTTTTCTTGCTCTAGAGAGGCTTAAATCCTTGAGGCCTTAGGCCACTCTAGGATTTTTCAAAAATCGATTTTTTTTTGTTAAAAATCTACCTTAGTGCCTATAAAATTATATTCCAAAAGATTGTGAGTGTGAAAAATCTCTAAGTACTCGATTTTCGAATTCTAGCGCAACCCCTTTTGATTCGTGTCGTGACTCTCTAGTAACTTTGAACGCGTTTATCTTAAAACTACATTTTTCAAGTCGGCCGGACTCATAACTCAAACAAATTTCAACCGATTCACTTGAAATTTTAACTGTATATTTAGAATTACATTTTCTGAGGCACTACGTACGATTTTTTTATTATATTGCATAGTTCTTTTTTTATAAACAATTTTCTGACGATTTTCTCGTGGCATTTTATATTTTTTGTTTTAGAAATGCGCCATTTTGTCAAAAATCAATATATCAAAAAAATCCTACGTATTTCTATAGCTATTCTTATATATAATCGAAAAAAATTTAGTCTCTCATCATAACTGAAAAATTATAGGAGTTGTTGGTCCGGCCGTTGACCTTCCAGAAATAAAGGCGTCATCGGAAAAATGCTGCACAGTCGCCATTTTGACACGAATCGCTGTGAAAAAAAAATTTTGTATAGTCAATTACGTGTATAATAAAACTCCTATTTTGTAATTCCAATTTATTTTATGGTTTCGCTGAAAAAAAAATCACGAAATATGCCCTTTTTTTGCCTCTAGAGTGGCCTAAGGCCTCAAATGAGCAAAAGTCATTAAGCTTCCATTCAAAATCTCTCAAAGTCTATCAAAAATGACTTTTAGTCATTGCGCTTCGATCGATTCAATTATACGAACAATCTTTCGAATATTGATTTTTCCCTTTTGTTTTTTCCTGCAACGAACTATTTCACAATAGCCGCAATCATTTTGATCGAATGTCCTCAGTAAATACAATTTTCACGAATTATCTCAGATTTTTCAACACGATGACGAGAGAAAAATTCCCTCTGATGCCGGAACCATAAAAACGAAAGCCCATCAAAAGTTATCCATCTGTAATCATCCCTCGAACGATTGATCCATTTTTCAAATGCATAAACTTCAAAATTGGCAATAATTCACTGCGCTGAAAAATTCCTCGAGCTGACGGAGTATGAAAATTTTTACACAGCGAAAGATTTTCGAACTTTGAGAAGTGGCGTTGAAATCCTCGAGACGGGAAAGCGAGCAGAGAAGATTTTTTTTTTTGCCTCGCGTATTATTGGAGTATACCGTGGGAATTTTTCGAAAGTTTTGCAATTGAAGGAAACGCACGAGTGTTGCATTCGCGACAGTTGTACACTTTGTCGGGACGTATAATAGCAGGAGGAAAAACGGTACAAAGAGAAAATGCAGTTGTCTCCAGTTGCTGTTGTGCCCCTCTTTTCGTTCAGGGAGCGAGAAAGGAAGATTGAGAATCAAATAAGACTCCGACGTCCAACTTGACGTCTTACCAGGGAACATTCCAACTGTAGCGCCATGCTCTCATTTCTGCAAGCCCCATTCACATTTTTCTCCAGCGTGCAGTTATTCTTTTTTCTTCTTTTCTTTATTCCTACGACGTCACGCGTCCTGAGTTTATTCCCGAGGAGCAAGGAATTTAATGTACGCGTCAACTCGACAGGTCAAAGTGTTTCGATGATATTAGGATGAAAAGTTGGCGTTCATTCAGTTTTGGAACTTTGCTGGGCTATGGGGGAGGAGCGAGGGATATTTATGGGAATTCGCTGACAAATGTATTTCAAAAGAGCTAAATATTTCATTTTTTTAATTGAATTTTGATTTATTTTCAGTTGATTTTCGATTGGACCTCGTTCTTTTTTTTTTTTTTTTACAGATGTCATGAATATGACAGGGAATTATTGAATGAATTTTTTGGGCTTGTTTGAGTTATAATTTTTATGAAAATAAAAAATTCAGAGCTGCTTCAGGCTTTTCCCCCAAACCGATTAGTAAATTTTTATTTTTTTAACCTTTCGCACGTGACTTTCTGGCTAACATATAATATGCTAGGCACAGGGGGGTCGCAATGACCCCAGCCATGTTCAAACGATTGCCGCGTTGACCGTATCGTTCCGAATGACTCATAAAAATTCAGGATATTAGTTTGAACATTCTAGAATGTGGCATTATCGGTACTATATTTTTATCGAATTTCAAAATGGCCGAAAAAAAATTGGCAAAGGTTCAATGCCTGAAAAAGCACTTTTTTACTAAAAAAAAATCATGTCTTGCAATTTTCAATTTTTTTTTTCATTAAATTGTATGGTGATACTCTGGAAATATGATAGTTTAACCCTTCGTGATTACACTTGCAAATTCAATGGCGGTGGTCACACTTGGGTCGATTCTACCCAGTCAGTTTTCAAAAAAGTATTGTGACCAAAATATCCGTCCGAAGTGGTTCAAAAAATTATGGAAAATGCGTTGAACTGTCTAGATGTACGAAAAATTTATTTATAAGAAATAAAATGGCGACATGTTAAAAAATATTCATAAAGAGGTCAAGCACACAAAAAAAACAATTTTTCGCTCAAAAAAATCATAGTTCCGTGAATTTTTAACATTTTTACCTAAAATTTGGACGTGATACTCCTTAGATATGTTACTTTTGGGAAAAGATAGCTCCATAGTGGGCGTTTCAAAAAAGGTATTTATTCTTATATCCGAAGAGCCACTTCGGAGTGAAATAAAGAACGATAATCATGAAAAATGAGCGATTTCTTATAAAAAGTTAAGAATATTACAAAAATTCAGTTGGATTTTTTTAAGTGTGCAAATTTTTTTAATTTGAAGAAAGAGAGGTCGAACGTTCGAGGCTCGGCTTTTGGGATGAAATATTGGGTGTACAAATTAATTCGGTCCGTTTTCTTGTGGTAAAAAATCCATTTATTTCAAAATAAAAGGTATGAATAGATTAATCAAAGTATTGTCCATCGCTGGCTACTACTTTTTCCCACCTCTCAGCCAATTTTCGAATTCCATCTCGAAAAAAAAGTCTCGTCTTTTGAGGCGATCCAAGTTTTGAGCCAATTTTCGATTTCTGCGAAAGAAGTGAACTGGCGACCTGCTAAATCCTGCTGCATCCGTCGGAACAGCCAGTAATCAGAAGGAGCAATTTCCAGAGAATACGGCGGGTGCGGTAAAATATCCCATTGAAGCGTTTCCAAATATGTTTTTTACGACTTTTGCGACATGAGGCCGAGCGTTGTCATGCAGAAATAGTAATTTATGCTACAAGTGCGGAAAACAACGAATTCCATCGCGCGTGAAGTTGCCGCACGAGCCGAAGGCTTATGGTGCATTTCACACGAGTACGAGTGTGATTTGCAGCACGAGCCGAAGGCGAGTGCTGTAACCACACGAGTACGAGTGAGAAATGCACCATAAGTCGAGGCGAATTCGGCAACTTACGCGCGATGTAATTCGTTTTTTTCGCACATGTCCCATACATTATTTTTTGCAATGACTGTCTCGAAAGTGGGATTTGAGATTCAACAAAACCAATAACAATTATATTCAAATATATCACATCAGTTCAGATCATTTCCTTGTCAGAAAATACGACTGTGATAAGTTGACGTTTCATATGACATGAATTTCGCTACATTCAAGTTTGTTCAATCGGTCCAAAATCGTAGAACAAAAAACTATCAACTGTGAAAAAAAACCGTTTTTTCGCGAATCAATGTGGTAAAGTGAGCTATAAATAGATTTTTTTCCGCACTAGTGCGGGAAAGTCTCACATTCCCGCACTAGTGCGGGAAAGTAAGCATCGTTGAGAAATAAGCCACTTTCCGCACGCTAAACACCAATCGAAAATCGCACTTTCGGGGCAGGCATTGCGAAAAATAATTTTATGCCTTTGCTCGTATTCCGGCCGTTTTTCTCGTAATGCACGGCTCAAACGAATCAATTGTAGTCTATACCGATCGCCCGTAATGGAATCGCCAGGTTGTAGCAGCTCATTGGCTCATTTGGCTGTCCAGGGCGAGGCTTGTCTTCAACGCTGAAATCACCGTTCTTAAAGCGTCGAAACCATTCCCTACATGATTTATCAGTTGGAGCATCATCACCATAAACTTCAACAAGCATTCGATGCGCTTCAGCTGCACTTTTCTTCCAATTAAAGCAGAAAAGTAAAACTTACCGCAAATGCTGCTTAGTTAACAGAAAATTTGACATATTCAACACAGTAAAAAACAAGGTTTTTAATGGAACTCAAAGCGATATAAACTGAAAGTTACTGACAGATGTCTAACCTCTCTGAAAGCACCGAAATCAGCTGTCACTATGAAACATTCATAACAGCCAGAGCCATCTCTTGAAAACGGACCGAATTCATTTGTACTCCCAATACATGTAGCGGTATAAAAAAAAATAGATTGTTTCTTTTATGTGAAATTTTAGAAGCTGAAGGACTATTGTATGGCCCTGAAATCGCTGACTATTCGGCAAGTCACTAAAATCATTAAGTTTTCGTAGTTAAAAGCGTTAAACACGTTTTTTTTCTCAAAGCTACATCTTTTAAGTGTGTGGTAAACATAACTTTAAAACGAGTTGACCGTTCTTACTTAAATTGTACACACGACTCAATAACAATATTATCTCAAACCTACTTATTTATGGAAATCACTTAAAAAAAAAATACTCTTTTATTGCAAAGTAGAAGGAAAAGTTTTTTGTAAAATATCAATTCTTTCTAAAGTGGCCCATTTTTCTAATATTCAACGTCGCCATTTTGCAACATTTTTTAATGAAAAAGAATTATTCAAACAGTTTAATTCTGTAACAAATTGTACCTAAAATTTCATAAATGCAAAAAGTTTTGTTCCTTTTAAAACAAAACAAAAAAATCAAAATTACTACATGTATTTCCCTCCTTAACAACGTTCAATGAAATTTCCAAGCCCCGCCCCCCCCCCCCGGCTGCTTTTTACACTTCAATTGTTCCCAAAGTGCCCGAGCGCGTTGCCGTAAATTCTCTGGCTTGCACCAATTAAAATACAAATTTCAAAAGGGTATTACGTTCAATCGTAATTATTCCGATCCAGAACACGCAAAATCGGTGGATAATAATCATTACGCGAGTACGTTTACGATTTCGTTGATTGGACAAATATACAAACGTGAAGCTGGGCTTTGACCGAAACTGAATATCGCAATATTTTCACTATTATATTTTATCGCGTTTATACCTACCTCATCCGCGCGAATCATTATTGCATTCTCATTTTCTTGTTTCAACTGACGCAACAGAAAAAAAAAAACGTTCATATGGTTCCAGGTCAATTTCTCGCTCCGGTAAAAATGATTTTGTAAAATGTAACCTTTGGCTCGAGCAATTAGCATCATTTTTCCGCATGCTCGTATACACACAAAGGATTTATCGTTAAAACGAGAGCCTTTGGTTTTTTTTTTTAGTTTTCAGTTTGAGTTATTTTGCTCAAGTGTAAAAAATTTTTTCGCCCGTTGAATATGTCGAATTTTGTGGAAGTGATTTTAATTTTATTTCAATTTTATTTCATTTGAATTTGACTTAAATTTTATTTTCATTTGATTTGATTCTAATTTAATAAAACATCAATTTCATTTTATTTTTATTTTTATTTTATTTTTATTTTGTGCTTTTTAAATTTATTTTTGCTCTCTCGCCCCCGCCCCCCTCCCTCCCTCTCTACCTTCCGTGGATACTCAAAGTATGCTCCGGTCTGTATCGTTGCAGGTATTAATTGAGAGCCCGATGGAGAAGCGAGAACTCCCATTGGACGCGATACACACATCAAGGAAAGAAATGAGGCAAGAAGCGTGTGAGCGCGCAGCTTACGAAACAAGAAAAGAATAGCGCGGTAAAGAGGAAATAGTGGAGAACGAAAAAAAAAAAAAAAAGAAAAAAGAAAAGGAAATAGGAAACAAGTAGGTATGTAGCCATTACTCGCATACCCGTAATTGTCGAAACGTAATGCTTCGGGAGTTCTTTCAAGGATAACGATCATGGCAGTGGGATAATTATTGTCCGGGTGCCAGTCACGAGGAGACCGGAAACTAATGGTTTCGAGATGGCCTCGGGATGAAGAAAAAGCTCAATGGGAAATCATCAGTCGGAAATAATGGAAATAGTCGACAGGACGTTGACATGCCGTATGGAATGACTCCCAATATTGTAATCCAGTATTATTTATTTCAAAGTCTTCCCGTGCGGAAAATTGGCAGGGTATTCGTAATACAATTCGGGGCCTTCAAGGAACTATTTGTGGATTCCATAGTAGGATTTTCCGTAAAAGAGCCGGACCGTGCCCCTATTAGGGAATGGTAGGGTAGATAGGTTGATTAAAACTATGGTCTAATTACGGAGACCAAGTAAGGGCCTTTAAGGAGTGTAGTTGTAGATTCCCTAGTAGCGATTTCCTCAATACTACCAGATTTTGCTATTATAGGGGCAAATCAGTATAAATTGCTTGACTAAAGAATTTGTGGCATAATAATTATCGAGATCGATTAAATATAATAATTAAACTATGCGTTTAGTAGACGAGCTGTGATGCCTTGAACCAGCACGCATGCAGTTCGTTCATTGAAACAACGCGGGAACAAACGTGTGAAAATATGCGACAGAATTCTAAGCCTCAAATGTATTGAAATAACACATTTATTTCTTCACAATGCACACACACGCACGTACGCATATGGCAGCAATAATTTGTTATGAGGCACCGTTGAGGCAATTTTAAAGGACCTGGTTATTTTGCCTTCAATGGCCCTCGATAGCAAAGTGTGACGGGTCACTGCTGGCCCATGTGAGGCTTCCAGACTAGAGCCTTAATAAATTTAGGGAAAATTGAGATGGGCCCGATCAAAGCCTGAACTCAATTTCCGCACGGGTTTATTATTTCAATTTTGTTTATTATTGAAGACCGGTATTATTTTGACTAGCTGTACCCGCCGCTTTGTACGCGCAGACGACTGAACTACGTACGGATACCGTTTTTTTTTAACGTGTACTCCGAGTTTTGGGCCATCCTCTGAGTGAAGTAAAGAAAATAAAGATAATAAAAAACCACAATTAAAAGGATTTTTTCTTCAGTAGTTACCCGTGCGTAAAATTGACAGGGGATCCCTAATGTGACACAGGGCCTTCATGGGATTGTTTGTGGATTCCATAGTAGGGTTTCCCATAAAGGAGCCGGACCGAGCCCCTATTAGAAAATGGTAGGGTAGGTAGGTTGACTAAAACTATGGTCTAAATACGGAGACCAAGTGAGGGCCTTTAAGGAGTGTAGTTGTAGATTCCCTAGTAGCGATTTCCTCAATACTACCAGATTTTGCTATTATAGGGACAAATCAGTATAGATTGCTTGACTAAAGAATTTGTGGCATAATAATTATCGAGATCGATTAAATATAATAATTAAACTATGCGTTTAGTAGACGAGCTGTGATGCCTTGAACCAGCACGCATGCAGTTCGTTCATTGAAACAACGCGGGAACAAACGTGTGAAAATATGCGACAGAATTCTAAGCCTCAAATGTATTGAAATAACACATTTCTTTCTTCACAATGCACACACACGCACGTACGCATATGGCAGCAATAATTTGTTATGAGGCACCGTTGAGGCAATTTTAAAGGACCTGGTTATTTTGCCTTCAATGGCCCTCGGTAGCAAAGTGTGACCTGCCACTGATGGCCCATGTGAGGCTTCCAGACTAGAGCCTTAATAAATTTAGGGAAAATTGAGATGGGCCCGATCAAAGCCTGAACTCAATTTCCGCACGGGTTTATTATTTCAATTTTTTTTATCATTGAAGACCGGTATTAATTTGACTAGCTGTACCCGCCGCTTTGCACGCGCAGACCACTGAACTACGTACGGATACCGTTTTTTTTTAACGTATACTCCGAGTTTTGGGCCATCCTCTGAGTGAAGTGAAGAAAATAAAGATAATGAAAAACCACAATTGAAAGTATTTTTCTTTCAGTAGTTAGATTTACTAGAACAAAGTTTCCTTGTAAACAATGTTAGCAGTAGAGACATCAGGGATGTGGGCATAAAGATTGCTGGAGTTGCTAATACGAGAGAGAGAGAGAGAGAGCCACATCCCATCCCGTGCAGAAATATTGTCATGGATACAGTCCGATTCGGACTAGGATCTTGGTTTCTCAATCGAGATCCAGTCGGATATCGGATCGGATCCGGGAGCGAAATGTAACGCTCGCAAATCGGATTCCAGCCAGGATCCTAATCCGGAACTATTAAGGACTCTGGTCAAAATCCAAATAGATACTTTGCATAGGATCCAGGCTTGAATCCCAAACTTCTAGAACAAGATCTAGTTCGATATCGAATCGGATCCCGAGGATGAATGTAAAAATTACCAGGAGATACCGATCCGTATCAGCTGGAGACTCTGGACGTTTTCTGAAATCATTTATTCAAGGATCTGAAAAAGATTAGGTAAACAATTGGTGCTACAGTATAACTGTCAAAACTTATATATTTTAAGAACAGAATTTCGAAAAAAAATTCTTTATATTTATTCAAAATTTCGAAAAAACAATATATAGACCTTGAAAGACTTATATTTTCTGGAAAAAAGTCATAAAGGTTATTTATTCTAACTAATTATATTTTAATTAAATGAAGATTGTTCGAATCAAGAAAATATGCATTCAATTTGCTAAAGAAAACATGTATTTAATACGTATTTTAAATACATATTTTAAATTCTTGCCATCACGTCTCCGCCTTGTGCTACGTAGTGGGCGCCATCTGGATTCCGATGAGGATACCCCTTCTAGGGAATCCTCGTCATATCCCGATCGGGATCCGATCGGAAATTAGGTATCCCTAAGAAATTTCTGCACAGGTAGGGCTTGCGAGCGAGTGAAAGAGAAGGATAATTTTACACTCCAATAAAGGCAAACGAGAATTGGTCTTGCTATCTACCCTCTTGTTTCGATAAATCATTTTCACTTTGATAAACCATCCGCCCTTCGCTTTCTAGGTATACACGAACCTACATATCCGTATCGCAAGCGATTTTATTTTATTCATTTTTTTACCATCTCAACTTTACACCGTAATACTGGACGTATATGGATATACTTGTGTATGCGAGGAAAAGCTAGGTCCTGTGGCAGAAAACGCGGAACAGAGTAGGAACTATATGAGTTACAACCACAGCCAGAGCATACTAAACTTTTGCCATAAATTCGTCGCGGTTTTTTAATCATAGCCGCGATGTAATCCCGTGTCGACGAAGTACTACCTACGGGTACGCATAATATGACCACGAGGATACATTTATGTCTATTTATATATTTATATGCACGTGCATTCGCCAAACCGCGCCTGGATCGCAAATCGGTCATCTTCTTGTACAATGTCCCTCTTGCCTCTTTTATTCTTAATCCCGAGAAAGTTGCAGCAAAGTCGTCGAAAAGTGTGTACTATATTTTTCCAAGGAACGAAAGGACAGCCGTTTGAATGTTTTCGAGTGTCTCAAAATGGCGTCCCTTGAGATGATTCTTCAATCTCGGGAAGTGAAAAAAGTCACAAGGACTCGAGTCAGATGAACAAGAAGGCTGAGGAGCCACAGGAATGTTTTTACTGGCCAAAAACTCGTTTATTCAAATTGCTGTGTGACGAGAAGCATTGTCGCGATGCAACACCCAGTTGTTCTTGATCTTTGATCTCCCACGTATGATCCTTTTTCGAAATTCAACTCTTCCCCTTGCATTTTGACTGTCAACCGACAATCTGAACGCACTAGATCCTGGATTTTGTCGATATTTTCATCGGTTCTTAAAGATGAACGCCTTCCGCTGCGTGGTTTATCTTCAATCGACTTTCTTCCTTCTGAAAATGTCTTGAACCACCGAAAAACCTGGGCTCTTGACAAAACACTGTCTTCATAGGCCTGCTGAAGTTTTGCAAAAGTTTCCATTGCACTGTGCCCAAGTCTGAAGCAAAAAAACCTGATAGCACACCGTTGATCGAAATTGATGTCAAGCATTTTTAGAACGCACTAGAAAAAATGGTTTCACGAAGAAAAAAAAATCGCTACGGACAACCAAATGACTCTAGCGAGTTCAAACTCGTACTGAAGGCGTATCACATGTTCACCTGCCGCCCCTCCAAGTCCCACATCCCAAGTGTTGCCAGATCGAATGCTACGTTTCCAGTCTTATTAGGATAGGGACGGTCATGTTGAGCAAGTTTGGAATTATCGCCCTGAATATACGCGAAAAATGTCAAAAGTTCTTTTTTTTTATTTTTGATTCCATCAGCATGAACGGTTAAGAATATTTTAAGCTTTACAGAATGGAAAAATTCCAAAAATTGTTAAAGTTAGAGCATTTAGAGTGTAAAAACTTTTATTGCGAACATCTGGACGAATTACGCCTTACTGCCACTGGAATTTAATCTGAAAAGGCAACAAAGGAAGCAAGGATTGCCGCCAGAAACGACAAAAATCATGCTGGAGACGTTTTAGATGCCGAGGAAGGCCCCACATATAGCGCAGGATGCTATTAAATAAGGTAAGATTCCATTTATAACAGATACCGCGCGGTGCGCCCGACCGCCAACTTCAAAGCCGTTTTTTCACGATTCACTTTTTAGAACCTTGTGAAAGTTCTAACTCTTGAACGAAGGTTCGGATCGCTTTGAAATTTTTACAACATATTCTTAGTATCATCACCTATCGTGTGAACCACAGAAACAAAAATTTCAATGACACAAAAAAATATAAAAAATAAAATACCGACAGAAAAGTGAGTAAAAAAATTTAAGTTTCGAATTTTTATTATAATAATTTTTTTTTTTATAATATCGTTGGTTCACACTGAAGATACATTCATTATGCAATTATAAATATGTTCATTTTTTTTCAGACACCCACATCGATGCCGAGAACTTTCACCATCAACGCGCGCGCAAAAAAAAATACATTGCTTTATTATGTTACATCTCCGCCATTTGTTAATATTTCTGATTTTTTTTTTTACATATACTTAACCATGTGCATAAATGATCTGTAAAAAAAATGTTGTCAATATATGCGTCATTTTTTTTTAACCGCGTCTAGAAAAGTACCTTCGAAAATCGGCGAAACCGCGTATATAAGGCCTTAACAGTCTGCCGTATAAATATGAAACCAACTTTGGTCAATAGGAAATTTATCTGGCAAATAAAAGTCTGTAGACGAAATTGCTGTTATCCTTATCGTTTCACAGATAATCGCTCTCAAATGACTAAGGCCATATTTGCTCAACCTGCCCCGATAGTGGAATAAGTTGAGCATGAGTATACGGTCAGTTGGACAAAGTAAGAACTGCATTAAAAAATAAGACGTATGTAACATGATTTGGTACAATGCAGTAATAAACCAACAGTTGCTTGTTAATTAGTTAGGTTTTGAAGCATTAACATCAATTGCAATGAACTTTGAAATCTTTTTTCTCATACAATGGTAGAAGAAAATCTTTCAATCAGGTTTTTTTTACTTTTGGGTGAAAAAATAATGAAACGTCCCGTGTTACGGTCTCGTGTGCCGCATGGCAACGGGCAATAGTGTGATGTGTTACCCTCCCCCATACCTCTCCTTCCGCCATTTGATGCACCAGCGTGCGGCGTTTAGTTTTCCAGATACTTCGATTGCCCAACTTACCCGACTGCTCAACATAGCCCTCCCTACTCAATTTACACAGCTCGTATATTTTTTTAAACGATTCCCACTTTTTTGAAATAACATTTATACGTTTTTAAGATCCGCTCGTTTAGTATGTATATTTTGTTTAGAAAATGCAATGTAGAGAATGCGATGGGATCCATCAACAGTCGTGTCGAATTCTGTTCGATAATGTGGCAATCCTCTAGTATTCAAATTCGATTCGTACATTGTATTACAATGGGAAATCCCACTTAGAATCCAATGTAAGAGCATGACGTTTTCCTATTAGAATGTAGGTTCAAGTATTCGACTCCAATTGGATACCTTCGAGAAATTTTTGCCCGTTCGCAAGCTCTATTCGTCCGTTTCATTCGATCTTCTCGAATTACGCGCCGATGCATACAAGTGCATTGAGGAAAATTGAATCGAAGGATTTGGGCACGCGGGATAAAAGGGAAAAAACTTCTTTTTTTTTTACAACGAAAAAAAAAAGAAAAATAAACGACAACAGAAATCCATTTGGAGCGTGCTCTCGTGAGCATCTTGGTGAACGTGCTTATTGACTGAATAATGGGAAAACTCGGTGAAACTCAGTGATGAGAGGTCGGGGCCTCGAGCCAAGAGTAATATATCGTGGCCAGAATCGAGTGAACAAGAGGAGAGTAAGAGAGACAGGGAGATAGAGAGAAGGGCAGGAAGAAAGTAAAAGGTAAATTTGAGACCCGAGGGAACCAAGATTTGCGGCGACATTGATTCGACACGTAAGAAGATTGATGAAGGTTCGAATGAGGGATCCATGGGAATCCACAGGGCCGCGGATTCGTATCTCGAAAGACTTGGAAAACATCCTTGGAGACATCGAGTCGCGAATCATTGTGTGCCAACGTCGTGCATACAGAGATAAGACGAAACCTTTGTGTTCACGTGGGAGAAGAATTTTTTTTTTTTTTAACCTAAACGCACAACGACGAGCCACTGCTCCTTTCACTTGACCGGACTCTTCGGTTGATGTAATTCTTTTTTTTTTTTTTCTTCTTCTGCTCCTTCTTCTGCGAACATCCCTCTTTTTCGTTCGCGAGATCTATCGTAACGAATAAATAATCCTTGCGAAGAATCGAAGAAATGTGTCACGCGCGAGATAGTGAATCCCTTTTTTTCAATGCAGACTTTTCAATACGCCACCGAGGAACCTTAAGCCCGGCTTCACCCGTCGATCTTCATTCACTCGAGTACGGCATCTTATAGATCCATTTGGTAATCTTGTTTCTTCGATCACTCGACCCCGCGAGCCTCTGTCGAGTATCGGAAAATAAAATCGTTAATATACTAAATACCAAAACCTATAGAGCATTCTTTGATCCAATCTATGAAGACTTTTGTCCTTTTTGAAGATTACTGTCCGTACCGTTTTTTTTTTAATTTTCTTTAGACTTGAAAAATGATAGCAATTACGACAATTGAGAGATAAATAATGGATGACCGTAGTAATAATCATCATTTTCATGATAATAATATTAATATTAAGATTAAGATCGAGCCTAACCCTTCGGGGGTAGGTGAATTTTTTTCCATTGCAAACTGAGAACGTGCATTGCCCTGAGTCTATTATCATGATGAAAAAATAATAATAATATATGAAATAATATATATAAACTTATAGTACATAAAATAATATATATATATATACCCTAGGGTGGATGCAATTTGGGTCAAATTTGAATTTTCAAAGTCCCCTTGTAAAAACATAATCGAGATAGATAAAAAAAAAAATGATGTGCAAAGTTTCAAGGCGCTCGGGAAATGTTTAATGGTGCCTGTGAGGGTTTGAATTTTCAATACAAAAATACATGTGTTTTGCCAAGTTATTACTTAATTATTTCTTATGATTAGGATATTGGTGAGAAAAATCTGAAACTTGGCACAAATATTCTGCACATTATGAGGTATATGACCGAATTTTTACAGATTTTTCCAGCAATAGTCTTTGATGAATGAAACTAGAAAAAATGAAAACGAGATTGTCATTGCAAAAGCTAGTAATAAAGACAATTATTACTGGAAAAATCTGGAAAAATTTGGGCATATACCTCATAACGTGTGCAATATATGTGCCAAGTTTTTTGATTTTTTTCACCGGCTCTACTGCTCTACTGCTAAAAAAGAACTGCTAAAAATTCTACTGCTAAAATTCTACTGCTAAAACTGTACTGCTAAAAGCTCTACTGCTAAAAGCTCTAGTGCTAAATGGGCTCTCGTGCTAAAACTGGACTGCTAAATAGACTCTAGTGCTAAAAGCAGCACTGCTAAAGAGTCTCAACTGCTGAAACGCAAAAGGGTATGTTTTTGAAAAGTTTTATTGGAAATCATTGAAACTGCTAAAACGCAAAAGGGTATGTTTTTGAAAAGTTTTATTGGAAATCATTGAAAATCATTGAAAAGTTAATAGAACATTGAAAACAAAGGGAAAATGACATGAAAATGAGTAGTGAATGTTAGATGACAAGTTGAGAAGAAGGTGAACCCATTCCTCAGCACCGAATTCAGAGGTGTCTTCAGCTACTGCCAAGGTAGTCTGAAGGCGCTAGTTCGCGCGAGCATTGGCGCCATTCTGTTGTCCAGTAGGCTGAGAGCCACCTGCACCATCCTGAATAAGGCGAGTCTTGGTGCGAGATTGCTTAGTCTGGATTCCCTCGATGAACTTCCAAATGGTGGGATGAGTGCCAACTCGCTTGTGGAACTGGTTGTGCCATCCTTCCACCGCGCTGTTGGTGCGAGACAAGTTCTCCTGCACAGCCGAGTTCTCATTCCAGATGTGGGACTTATATGAGCCCTCGGTCAGAAGCTAGTTTTAGCAGTCCAGTTTTAGCAGCAGAGCCCATTTAGCAGTAGAGCTTTTAGCAGTGGAGCCTTTTAGCAGTACAGTTTTAGCAGTGGAGCCTTTTAGCAGTGGAGCCCGTTTAGCAGTACAGTTTTAGCAGTAGAGCCTTTAGCAGTACTTTTTTAGCAGTGCTTTTTTAGCAGTAGAACCCGACCACGTTCTCACCAATATTATAAGCATGAGAAATAATCAAGTAACAATTTGGAAAAAAACACATGTGTTTTTGTATTGAAAATTGAAACCCTCACAGGCACCAGTAAAAAAAATTCCAACGCCTTAAAATTTTGCACATAATTTTTCATTTTGTTATTCCGATCTATTTTATGGTTTCGCTGAAGAAAAATCACAAAATATGCCCTTTATATTGGCCTCTAGAGTGGCCTGAGGCCTTAAGACGGCTGTGGACGCAACGAAAGTTAGGTTAGATTAGCGAAGTGCGGGTAGGTTAGCGAAGGGAGTGATAGGAAAGAATTCAATTGGGAAGGCTGATACGTAATAAATATTTTAAAAAAAACCCGCAAGGTTATACATTGGAACACCGATACATTGGATCCGATTGTTTCGACTATGCAAGTGCGGTAAATCGGCACGACGGCTATTTTGAAATTTAATTAGTCCTTGCACGTGGTATCAGAGAGTTGAGGTAAATGTGGAATATGAATGAGAACAAGTGAGTTCCCGTGCGCACACGAGCGAGTCACACAACGGCCGACACGGGACCAGTAGGGAAATATTGTAAAAGCTCATAGATCGCATAGTTGTTCGATCGAATATTCGACGAGAACGAACGTTGTTGCTTGTACTATACTGCTGGCCATACGATGATTAATTCATGCGCTTGCATTGAAATCAGCCTTTAACCCCTCCCCCCTCTCTTTCTCTCGCGAAACGCGAATTCCTGATGGCAACATACAAATTGACCACAATCAGCATTCTAATTTGCGACAGCATTATTTCAAATATCTCCTAATCACATGTATTCACAATTTATATCAAATTTCTCGATTTAGGGAGGAAGACCCTTTACAATGTTCAAAAAATAGATTTTTTTTCACATATTTCGAAAGTATACTATATTGAGAGTATAGTGGAAAATCGAAAAATCGAAATATGAATTATTTACGAAATTATAGCACATAGTCGAGAGCGCGTAGGGAAACTTTAAACGCGATTATCTCGAAACTGCATTTTCAAAAACTGCTCAAGCTATAGCTCAAAAAGTTATCGATCGATCTGGCTGAAGTTTTGGAAGGTGACTCACTATAATATTATCGGAAGGATATACCTAAAGTTTCAAGGTTATCGCGTAAATAAATTACTTTTTTAGAGTAAAAATTGTCGAGAAGATTTGATTAAGGGGCCAGTCCACTTTGAAAATTGCAAAAAATCGATTTTTTTTTAACTGTTTTCGAAAGTACATACATTCAGAAATATTGTGTCAATAAAATTACTACGTTTATAGTAAGCGTTCAAAATGACGACCATCAGTATCAATGCAACATTGGATTCTTTTTTCGATTGATTGACTTGCAAGTTTTACAGCGTTTGAACTTATTGATGCACAGGCTGTAATAATTCTTTGTTGCATTTCGTCAAGTGTAGTTCGTACTTCTTTGTAGACTTTATCTTTCAATGTTCCCCATAGAAAGAAGTCTAAAGGTTACTTACTATAAGAAACACTTGCTATACTAAAGAAACACTTACTATAAACGTAGTAATTTTATTTACTACCGAAACTGTAAGTATTATCGCCTTTCTGTACTTTCTATGACCTTCAATGACCTTATGTTATAGGTCGTTGAACTCGTTTTAAGCTCCTCTATCATGATACAGAAAAAAAACATACCGATCCATTAAAAAAAATTGGAGTTGACCTTCGAATGTCCGAAGTAACTCCACCTGCAAAAAAACTATTATCGCTATCGGATGGCCCCTTTCGTACTGTGCAATTTCATTTCTGCAAATATTTCTGTGAACCTTGTAGTTTCGAATATATCCAAGGTGCTAATAGTTATTGATCCACCCTGTATATAAGAATAGCTATAGAAGTACGTAGGATTTTTTTTTTATATATTGTTTTTTTCTCATAATGGCGCATTTCTAAAACAAAAAGTATAAAATGCCATGAGAAAATCGTCAGAAAATTGTTTATAAAAAAGGAACTATGCAATATAATAAAAAAATCCTAAGTAACGCTTCAGAAAATGTAATTCCAAATATACAATTAAAATTTCAAGTGAATCGGTTGAAATTTGTTTGAGTTACGAGTCCGGCCGACTTGAAAAATGTAGTTTTGAGATAAACGCGTTTAAAGTTAGTAGAAAGTCACGACATGAACGAAGAGGGGTTGCGCTAGAATTCGAAAATCGAGTACTTAGAGATTTTTCACACCCACAATATTTTGGAATATAATTTTATAGGTACTAAGGTACATTTTTAACGAAAAAAAATCGATTTTTGGAAAATCCTAGAGTGGCCTAAGGTCTTAAAAAGCCCACTTAATTTTTAATTTTATACTTTTTTTTATATTTTTATAGGTATATCCTTCCCCCACACATGTCAATAATCGAAAAATATTTTCGATTTCTGTTTCAGATCAATATTTAAAAAATCAGACAAATAGAGCACTTTTCGATATCACGCAAAAGAAGCCTAAAGGAATACCTTATAACGGCGCCATTTTATTTTATTTAAAGAAAAAAAAAATTAACACGTGAATGTTGTAATAAGATAATGTAAACATTTTAAAATGATGCGATTATATGATCACCTTTAAAAAAAATAATGCAAAAGACTCATTTTCAGGCGTCTAAAGGGTTTTCCCCCCTTATAATAAAAAAAAATTAAAATTAAATTTCTTAATTAAAATAAAGAGATAACAAAGGAACTTTTCAAAAGTTTCTTTAATGTGAAATTTATCGAGGAATTTACGAAACTTTGGATGAACATTATTTGGAATATGGAACATGAATAAAAAGGATCGTTAAGGATAACTAATGGGATCAAGAATCTTTGCGCCTATTATACCGAGAGCGCAAAATACACTTCGATAATTACATAAAGTTCGGATAGCGCCGAGGAAGCGAATTGGCTTTGCAATTGTCTCGTGGTCCTCTTCGCAAGTGGATGCCTTTATACCTATCGAACATATAGGCATGCAGTCGTTTCGTGCCCTCATGGGCACAAGATTTACTGTCTATAAAGTGCTTTATATGCGTATCCGCGCAAGGCGCAATTTTAGACAAATGCCAGGTGGCAACCTCGAAGCAAGATGCGTGAAACTAGGCACTAGGGAAATCCCTGTTTTCGGACGTTGAGTCATGAAATTTACGAGAGTCAAATGAGAACTCATTGGCTCGTTCAATTAAAAGAAGAAAAAAAATAAGCATACGAATGACGATTTATTAAGGTAGCAGTCTCGCCAAGTCGTTTTTCTATGGATTTTTTTTTTAATTTTGAGGACTCATTCAGGATACTATTAAATGATAACCTGCCAAATTTCAAAAGGATTCACCGTTCTCCTTTCGCGATATTGGCAATCAAAGATTTCATGGTTTTACACGTGTTCTTATGGCGAGCATTTATTGGAAATCATTGAAAATCATTGAAAAGTTAATAGAACATTGAAAACAAAGGGAAAATGACATGAAAATTAGTAGTGAATGTTAGATGACAAGTTGAGAAGAAGGTGAACCCATTCCTCAGCACCGAATTCAGAGGTGTCTTCAGCTACTGCCAAGGTAGTCTGAAGGCGCTGGTTCGCGCGAGCATTGGCGCCATTCTGTTGTCCAGTAGGCTGAGAGCCACCTGCACCATCCTGAATAAGTCGAGGCTTGGTGCGAGATTGCTCAGTCTGGATTTCCTCGATGAACTTCCAAATGGTGGGATGAGTGCCGACTCGCTTGTGGAACTGGTTGTGCCATCCTTCCACCGCGTTGTTGGTGCGAGGCAAGTTCTCCTGCACAGCCGAGTTCTCATTCCAGATGTGGGACTTATATGAGCCCTCTGTCAGAAGCTAGTTTTAGCAGTCCAGTTTTAGCAGCAGAGCCCATTTAGCAGTAGAGCTTTTAGCAGTGGAGCCTTTTAGCAGTACAGTTTTAGCAGTGGAGCCTTTTAGCAGTAGAGCCCGTTTGGCAGTACAGTTTTAGCAGTAGAGCCTTTAGCAGTACTTTTTTAGCAGTGCTTTTTTTAGCAGTAGAACCCGACAACGGGCTTTTTCTTTATCCACAACGATACGTATATTCGGTTCAGCGGATAAAAATCTTATCAGATGGAATTACCTTGACGTTTCTTGGCGATGGAACGTAGTAATTAACGATGCGTTTATTAAAGCCGTTAGATTCTTCATTAGAACTGTATTAAACAGACAACGGAGACGCGCAACTTTGGCGTCTTTCGCATATACATATAAAGATGATGAGACAGGAGGATGGCAGGATGAAGAGAGGACACGAGAGAAAACGAGGTCTTTCTTACGTTCTAGTTTCTTTTTTTTTTTTTCTTTCTTTTTACTCTTAACCTTTTTTTTTAATACCAAGCTCGTCGGCTATCTCTTCACGTTGGAGTTTACCCGCTCAATGGAGTCCTCAGACGTTCCTCGGGTGCGAAATACCAAGCGGACGGAGATTACGAGCGAAAGGACGATTCGATATACACATATATATATATATATATATATATATCCACTCACCCCCGGCAAAACGCGAAGGGAATTCATAATAGGGAACTTTTATTAGACGTTGATCGCGTCACATTTATGACGACGTCACGGTTTAATTCAATTTTGGAAAGATTACGATCACAATGATCACAACGGAGTACGAAAAAAAATCCAAAACTTTCCCTTCGTTACTACCTCACTGTAAAAACCAAGCCCGTTGTTTCAACACGTTACCCGCGTGTAATCTTGTCGCTCTTTTCAACAGCGTAACTCGTGTGTTGATGATATATCGACACATCTTACGCGTTTTCTTTCAACACCCTTGAAGCTTGCTTGACCACGATTAAAACGTGTTGTTTCAATACACTTTAGGCGCGTAAACGCTTGTCGCTGTTTTCAACGCTTTTCAAATGTATAGCTAAATTTCTAGTCGGGAATATTTTTTACCAAGTTTCAAGTTGCGTATAGGGTAGGGAGAGGCATGTTGAGCAAGTTTGGAATTATCGCCCGGTAATTCCTTAATGCACTCTGGTCAATGAACTTTTCGCAATAGACGCGAGGATATTTTTTGACGCCTTTCCAACACCTTGCATTTTTAACTCAAATGTAAAGCATACTTCGCGTCATAAAACAATAATATTACGTAATTTCAAATAGAGTTTCATATTCTCGGAGGAAGAAATTGACATCGTACCGCGTAGTACGGGGTGAAAGGACACGGAGAGCCCGAGCAAGTTATATAAAAATCGGGAGTGGCTGGTGGGGGTGGAAATCATACTGGACGGATGTGGGAGAAAAGCTCGGCGACCGGACCAATTCGGAATCTGGCGTTTCTCGGTGCCAAGTCAGCTACGTGAGATAGATAAGAGAGAAGGTAAGGGGGAAGGGGGAGGGAGAAAATTAAATAAAGCCGAGAGGGTAGTAGCATCCGACAGCGCGGCAGTTTAAAAGCCAGAGAGCAAATAAGTTTTCCGCAGCATATGTCCTCTCTATTCTCCAATTCTATTCATCTCGCTTTACGTTCTTTTCTCGTCTCGTCCATGTCAATATGGAATAGTCGCATTGAGGCTTCGGAGAATTCGTGAGGTTGTGAAAATTTGTACATTATTAACCGTGCTATACCCGAGCAGAAATTTGTTCAGGGTGAAATCCGGACCGGATCAGGCTGCCACAATAGCAAATCCGGGCCGGATCAGGCAAATTTAGTCCGGCCCTGATCAGGGATGTAACGCTTTTGCAAATTCAGGTCCGGATCAGGCACCTTATCAGGCTCTGATCAGGCGCTTTATCAGGCCCGGATCAGGCACCTTACCAGGCTCGGATTAGGCACTATATCTGGCTCGGATCAAGCAACTTATCTGGCCCGGATCAGGTGCCTCATCCAGCCTGAGACATGCGTGTCATCTGGCTCAATCATTTGATTAATTTTTTGTTTAAAAATAGATCAACATTTATTAAATTATTATCGCAGTTACACGTTATCAAGTTTACTAATGTTATTTAAAATATGAGACATATGAAAACATTTTTTTAAAGTTTAAGTTTTTATTTTACTTGACTTGATCGTTTAGTTTTTATTCCGGTTTTGGCGATGACCGTCCCAATCTTTCCGGCCCAATCTGTCCGGCGCAAATCATGCGTGCCTGATCAGGGCGCCTTATTGATACCTGATAAGGCTTCTATCCGGGGCAAATCAGGCGTGCCTGATCAGGGCGCCTTATTGATCCCTGCTCAGGCCCCTGTCTGGCGCAAATCAGGCGGGCCTGATCAGGGCGCCTTATTGATCCCTGCTCAGGCCCCTGTCCGGCGCAAGTCATGCGTGCCTGATCAGGGCGCCTTATTGATACCTGATAAGGCTTCTATCCGGCGCAAATCAGGCGTGCCTGATCAGGGCGCCTTGTTGATCCCTGATCAAGCCCCTGTCTGGCGCAAATCAGGCGTGCCTGATCAGGGCGCCTTATTGATCCCTGCTCAGGCCCCTGTCTGGCTCAAATCAGGCGTACCTGATCAGGGCGCCTTATTGATCCCTGATCTGGCCCTGATGGATCCTCAGGCAGCCTGATTAGATTTCTGCTCGGGTATAGCATTCTCTCGGATACGAGGAAACAATCGCGAACTTCCGAATTGTCCATCGATCATCGCGGATATCCCGCGTGGGTGTTGTAACGTTGCGAAATCGTAACGTTAAAAAGTATAAAGAGACTATCCGAGAAGAGTGTGATAAGCGGGCTGGCGTAGCTCAGTGATCAGAGCAGTCGACCGGAAATCGAAAGGTCCCGGGTTCGAATCCTGGCCCAGAAGCACCCCCCGCATTTTTTTCGGATGGTTCTCTGGACTTTTTTCCGGGGTTACAGTGTATAGCGTGCGTAAAATTGCAAATTCCGTTAATTGTCAGTTTTAACAAGCATTTCACATTCCCTGCATTGCAAAAGGTCGATGGAGCCTTCAACGATGTAAATAATTGAATATATTTTGCCGGGAGAAAAATCGAACGGTGGAAAAAACGTAAGAATTAAACTATATCTATTCACGGAAAAAGGGAACGGCGGATCAGGCCCTGGCCTAAAACTTGTTGCATGTCGAGCCTGATGCACGCTTGGAAGGCTTATGGCCTGATATTAGAGGAAAGGAAGGTAATTTGGAATACCATTTTGCTTTAGGCCTGCGACTTTTTTTCTGTAAGGTGTAAACAAATAAAATCTTCATGAAATTGAAGCAATATTCATATACTATCAATCTGCAAGCTATCGAAAATAAATAAACATCGCTACTAGGTGCAGGTATTTTGGAATAGGACTATTCTAATATATATATATATATATATATATATATGTCGGCCAAAAGTTTGAATATACTAGTCGAAATTTCTTACCGCACTAAAAGTTGGATAGCGGATTCAAAAATAAAGATAATTGAATTTCCCAAGTGGCGTTTTAAAGAGGACAAATTTACCTTTATTTTTCTTTTTTAGAAAATTCTTTGCGGTTTTTTTTTCGCCCCGGTACGCACTTTTGAACGTGTCCATTTTTCGGCCGTCGAAAATTAACTGCAAAGTTTGTGGAAATTTTTTTTCTCGGTTTTTTCCATGGTAAACTTGAAAAGGATATCAAAACGTATATTTTAATTTTTTAGAAAGTCTCGTACGATTTTTTTTCACCCCAGTATTGCATTTTTAGCTTAAAAAAGACATGTTTTAGAAAAAAAAGGCATCATCGAAGAACTATAGGGTTTTAGAGGAAATGTCAAGAGGGTAAAAAGTTGCATGGGTTAACACTGGAGCGACTAGAATTTTTTCAACTTTTTTTAACCCATTTTTGGTTGGAAATTTAATTAATTGAGAGGCTCCACTTGGGAGTTATGGGGTCTAGGACAATATATTAAAAAAGTAAATTTGCTTTACATTTTTATTTTTAATCAACTACAATGTTTTTAGATGTATCGTTTTTAATTTTTGAAAACTAAAATGAATAAATGAAAATGAATTTTTTTTAATTCTAAAAAAATTGCAGTTAATTAAAAATGAAAATGTAAAAAAAATTCCTTCCTTAATATATTGTCCTAGACCCCATAATTCCCAAGTGGAGAATCCTCTCGACTCATCAAAATTCCAACCAAAAAATGTCCAAAAAAAAATTCTAGCCACTCCAGTGTGAACCCATGCAACTTTTTACCCTCTCGCGGCCATAAAGCCGAAGTGGCGCTACTAGTTGCCATGAAACCCTGCTAGTCCAAATTATCAGCAGTACTCCAAATATCCTTTAAAAAAATAAGAAAGGAAAAAATAACATTTTCATCAATTTTCTTTGTTATAATAATATTAAAAAATAATTTGATAAATCTTCGTCCTATTGCACACGTGAATCCATTCTCCTCGATGCGGTATGAAAAAAAGATCCAATCGCAAGTCGACAATGATTCGAACCTGGCCACTCCACTAATAATTTTCACATAAAATTACGAACGTTGAACAGGCACTCTCGTGGGAACGGAGCAAAATTAACATGAATGTGAAAATCGAGTGGAAATGGTTTTTTTTTTTTTTTTCGTGCTCGAACTAACATTACCCGGTTGATATGACTCGCAAACTATTCGCCAGTGGCTAATACGTTTCACCGCAGATGGAAGTAACTCAGAATATGATTTTGCTATCGGAATATATGGCTACGTAGTTGGAACGGCATGAGCTCCCCTGGCATTTGGCTTCAGTTGTCTAACTCACTGTCTCCCTTGCTCTCCCACTTTGGCCGGGTGTCTCGTGCAAATGAAGGGCTTTGGCTTGCGGAGAGAGGGACGTATTACGGCTAATGCCTCTGGCTGCTCAGGCCTTCAGGATATTGGTTACATTCCACATGCTCCCGTACATATCTACGTGTATTAGCTTTACATGATTGACCAACGGAGGGGGAGAGGGAGGCGCGGGGCGGGAATCAGTGCCTTTTGATATCCTTGCGAAAATAGTTTCGAAATCTGAACGGTGATTTCGAAGACATTCGGCTTCAAGGACCATCTTCATAGTAGCTCCTGCTAGGGTAGGGAGGAGCATGTTGAGCAGTCGGGCAAGCTGGGCAATCAAAATATCTGGAAAACTAAGCACCGGATGTGGGTGCATCAAATGGCGAAAAGAGAGGTATGGGGGAGGGGAACACATCACGCCATTGCCTGTTGCTATGCGGCAAACGGGACGGTAACACGGGACGATTCATTATTTTTGCACCCAAAAGTAAAAAAAAACGAGATTGAAAGATTTACTTCAACTATTGTATGAGAAAAAATATTTCAAAGTTCATTGCAATTAATGTTAATTCTTCAAAACCTAACTAATCAACGAGCAACTGTTGGTTTATTACTGCATTGTATCAAATCATGTTGCATACGTCTGATTTTTTAATGCAATTCTTACTTTGCCGAACTTACCTCATACTCATGCCCAACTCACGCCACTATCGGGGCAGGTTGAGCAAATATGGCCTCAGTAATTTCAGAGCGATTATGTATGAAACAATAAGGATGACTTCTTTTCCTAGATATATTTCCTATTGACCAAAGTAGGGTTTGATTTTTGAACGGCAGACTGTTAAGGCCTTAGGCCTTAAAAGATTTTTTCAGCGAAACCATAAAATAATTCGGAATTACAAAATAGGGGTTTTATTATACACGTAATTGACTACGAAAAATTATTTTTTTCACAGCGATACATGTCAAAATGTCTCGTACAGCGTGATCCAGGATTACTAAAGCTGAATCTCACCTACGTCGTGTGGTACAGGTCGATATTGGAATCCTTGAAGTTTCAATGTCGACCGGAGAAGCTTTCGTACTTTTTTTTATTCTCAGATGTGGTAAAACCAATCAAGTATCTATGTTCGACGGCAGCTTGATAAGCAGACCTAGAATATTCTCAATAACCCGAAACGATCATTCTAACAGTACAAAGTTTGGTTGGTGAAGCTTGGATCGCTGGAATTCAATGACGATTATTTTTTTTTATGCTTTTGTATCTTTATTTTCATTATTGTGGGAAATCATTAGTGTGGCAGATTTAGATTGAAGATCTCTAATGATGATCTGTGAAAAACGTTCGAGTGATTCATCGTAGATCGATTGCGTTACCAACATATTTGGAGGATTAGGGAAAATTAATTGCAGACTATACAAAAGAACCAAAATGACGACAACACTACTGAGACTTAGGACATTCAGAAAGCAGTTTGCGACAAACCAAATTGAAAACATTTCACCCCTTGCTCCCACACCACCGCCCCACACAATTTAAAGATGTAAACACCCATAGACTATTGTCGTGAAGATCCAAGCCCGAGTCGAAAAATAAAAGTCTTATTTTCCGGCGTGTTTTCGGTCTAGACCGAATTCACGTCAAAAACCGGCCGGAATAGCGAACCATTCCGGCCAGGCTTTGCAGGCCGAAAACAAGCCTGAACTCGGGATTTCGGTTTCTCCGTCAGCCTGCTTTCTCGGGCCGAAAACACGCTGAAACTTACGATTTCGGCCTCTTCATCAGCCCGCTTGCTCGGGCCGAAAACACGCAGAAATCTGGAATTTCGGTCTCCCTATCGAGTATTAATATTTGGTAATATAATGAGTGATAATTAGTGCAATTCGATCTTGCTTCCTCTTAAATCTCTACGATAATAAAGAAGATCCTTTTCACCGTGTTTTTTTTTTTATTCAAAATAATGAATTTATACAGAGCGTCGAGTAAATTAGTTGGGAGTTAAAGTGATGTAAAATTAGGAGTTAAAGTGGTGTAAAATTTGAGCTTCGATTAGCTGAATTCTGCCAATTGTTGAACTGTTCTTGTGAGTTCGATTGATAATGAGAAGCCTGTAACCTGCGACGTCGATCAGTAGACCGAAAAAATGAGTATCGGCATATTTTCGGCCTGAGCAGAACGCTGACTGATGTAAGCTGAAATCCCAAGTTTCGGCGTACTTTCAGCCTGCAACCCGTCAGGCCGATCAACAACGCCGGAACTAAGTTCCGGCGTTTTTTTTTCCGCCACATTTTCGGTACGTTCCGGTTTATAAGTCGCCTGAATTATTGCGATTTAAAAAGATTCGTCGTTTTTTCGGTCTAAGTCGCCAACTGTAGGCCAACTTTTACAATTTCGGCCGAATCGAATAAAGTTTTCGGCCTTAGTTTTCGACTCGGGAGAGCACATTAGTAATGAACTACAACCAAACCACCGCTGTAATAATATTCACTCTCGTCCTATACATATTCACGCCCCCCCCCCCCCCCCCCTCCCGTCCCAATATAAAAACCGAAAGAGACATCCCAAATAAAACAGCAACTTCGTTTATTGACGTGACGAGAAGTAACGAGGGAATATCCGTGGTGAGATATATCTATATATAATTAACTCTGGCTTTTACGGTGAGACGTCCTCGTCGATCACCTCGATATAAGAAAAGCACGAATACACCACAAGACGCAGTCGCCCTTTTCGTGATTTCTCTTCTCTACTTTATTCTCCCTTTTTTTTTTTTTTCTTGTCCACCGCCTTTTCCCTTCGCTCGATTCTTTTTTTCTTTGGCGCAGAGTATACCATCCATCTGGCACGATCCCGTGTCCACCTCGGGGACTCGAAGAGCGAACGAAAGTAGAAAAGAGAGCTCGCGAAAAGGATGGAAAATTCCGGAAAAATTCCCCGGGGACACTCGAGAACACGGAGTGGCAGGAACGACCACTGAATGTCCAATTGACCAACAACGATCGTATAAACGGTAACTAACTGCGATAGAGTCGTTTAAACGAAATTGGTATTTATCGGAGTATTTTTGTTTTTCTTTTTCTTTTGACGTATTCGTAGTTGAAGGCAAGAATAATTGGGACGAACCTTTCGATGGCGCACGAGGACACAAAGCTTTACGAAAGAAACTCACCTGGAACAAATGGAAAAAAAATGGCTTTCGTTAGCGTCAAATATTGGCACGGTTGGAGCTGCTGGAGGAGAATAAAATTTGTCGAGCAGACAAGAAATTAAGGGGGGGAAGTACATGAGGACGATGAAAAAATAACCAATTTTGATCATTTTTTTTTTTTAGAAAGGAACAAAACGTTTTACATTTATGAAACTTTAGGTACAATTTATCCGACAATTAAACTGTTTGAATGAATTTTCTTCATTCACAAATATTGCAAAATGGTGACTTTATGGTGTGATCTTTTAAAAAGGTTTTAGCGGTAGTTGTCCATTTATGGGGAAACCCAACGACTTCAATCTTGATCTGGAAAAAATGAGCCTAATATTTTTTTAGTATTTTAATATCTAAATACTTAACTTATACCTAAGAAACAATTTAAAAGTTGAAAATTAAAAGAATGAGACACTTCAGAAAAAAAAATTGAAATTTTACACGTTTACGTTCTTTTTTGCAAGAAAAACGTACTTTTTAAAAGTGATTTTCATAAACAAGTAGGTATAAGTTCGCGGTAATATTTTTATTGAGCTATGTGTACAATTTTAGCACGATCGGTCAACTCGTTTTTAGGTTATAAAGTTATAAACCCACGAACTCAAAAAATATATGGGGTTGAAGTGTGCGTCGTTGGAATGGAACGAAATTTTTTTTTTCAATTTCTCATTCTCATTTATATCGAAAATGATATTTTGCAAATTTTTTGCAGATCGCTAAATAAGAATCCTAGAAAATGTTTACGTGATTTTCGTAGCTCAAATTAGCCAAAGGAAATTTGAGGAAATAAAAACAAAAAATAATTTTCGTTGCATTCCAGCGATACAAATGTCGTCATAAAAATGTACTTTTGTACACGGAGAGAATTAAATGTTAAAAATTACCGTGCAGTAACGGTAACCAGATGACAACCCTGAAACTTCGCTTATTATTACTTGAGTAAAACACAGATTTTCACGAAAATAAAATAAAATTTCTTCTTCAGATAGAAAATTTTACCAGATTTTCTAGTAAATTTTGAAGTGTAACAAAATACGCAAAACTTAAATTTAAAAAATATATAATATCAGCGAAATTTCACTGTGCATTTTATTATTTTATGCCTTTCAAAAATGTCTATAAAAAAGTATCGTCTTTATAACAGTTATTTTAAGATTTATTATAAAATTTAATGAGTGTTATAGGAAAATGTATTGTGCTCTCGGTAAAAATTATCGTGCGCGCTACCCTTCTTGTATAGTAAAATTTTAGCTACGTATTTGAAATTTTCTGTAACGTGAGTTAAAACAAAACTTGTCGCATACGAATTATTATGCTTTTCTCACTTGTCACCACATTGAAATATATCACGGTAATTTTTGCCGTAAAATTCACGACAAAAATTACTTTTTAATTCTCTCCGTGTAAAAAACGTGTTGAAAGTTTCAAACTACGGAAACTCAATGATCTTAGTGATTTACGTCAATGATTCTTGAGATATTTAACTAACATTTTACGTAAACAAAAAATTCGATTCTTTTATGCATCTACATGTAGGTAGCGGCCCTTAATATGTGAATGAAATCATTGAATCGCTTTATTGTGAGTTTGATCCAAGTTTACGAGAGTGCGAACTATGCCCCGCTATTTTTAAGTCACGGGACGAATGTCGCGAATACTAATTGACAAATTGACATCGAATTTTTTTGAAATTCAATTTAAAGTCATTCAACTAAGGGGCCATCTTTGAAATTCTGGAAAAAAATCAAGTTCTCGTTTTCGAGCGATGGAATTGCATTAAAAAAGTTTAGAAATTTGTTTTTTCTTTCTCGAAAACGTTGTGTGCGTTAGCATTTTTCGTTTGGTACTCAAAGGTCTATTCCTCGGTAATATTAAGGCCTTATATACGCGAAAATGTTCAAAATTTTTCATTTTTTATTTATTTTTGATTCCATTAGCCTGAACGGTTAGGAATATTTTCAGCTTTACAGAATTTAAAAATTCCAAAAATTGTTAAAGTTACAGCATTTAGAGCGTAAAAACAGCATTTAGAGCGTAAAAACATCTGGACGAATTACGCCTTACTGCCACTGGAATTCAATCTGAAAAGGCAACAAAGGAAGCAAGGATTGCCGCTAGAAACGACAAAAAACATGCTGGAGACGTTTTAGATGCCGAGTAAGGCCCCACATATAGCGCAGGATGCTATTAAATAAGATTGCATTTAAAATAGATACCGCGCAGCGCGCCTGACTGCCAACTTCAAAGCCGTTTTTCCACGATTCACTTTTTTGAACCTTGTGAAAGTTCTAACTCTTGAACGAAGGTTCAGATCGCTTTGAAATTTTTACAACATATTCTTAGTATCATTACCTATCGTGTGAACCACAGAAACAAAAATTTCAATGACACAAAAAAATATAAAAAATAAAATACCGACAGAAAATTGAGTAAAAAAATGTTAAGTTTCGAATTTTTATTATAATAATTGTTTTTTTATAATATTGTTGGTTCACACTGAAGATACATTCATTATGCAATTATAAATATGTTCATTTTTTTCAGACACCCACATCGATGCCGAGAACTTTCACCATCAACGCGCGCGCAAAAAAAAAAATACATTGCTTTATTATGTTATATCTCCGCCATTTGTTAATATTTCTCATTTTTTTTTACATATACTGGAACCATGTGCATAAATGATCTGTAAAAAAAATGTCAATATACGCGTCATTTTTTTTTAACCGCGTCTAGAAAAGTACCTTCGAAAATCGGCGAAATCGCGTATATAAGGCCTCAACGTTTTTAAGAATATAACTAGATTTTTCCTTCCAGGCATACATTTGAGAAATCAAGAAGTACATCAATTAAGAAAGAAAGAAGTGTTCCAAGCAATCCAGCCGAAAGCCTCGTTCCTTTTTCTTTCCAATTCATCTCACTTTCGTTCTCTGAAAAATAAAATCCTGCAATTGACTCCTTTCAACGAGTTCTGGACGGGAAACCACCCGCAAAACGGTTCGGCATTCAAATATCAATGCAAGAATGCGGAAACGCGAGTAAAATGAAATAATTGCATAATTGAGAAAACTTAATTGCAAGTAAAGTATCAATGAAAGTTTCGCCTTGAAATGACTAGCACAACGTCGCTTTAATTACGTGGTTATTGGCATGTTTCATGAAGCAAGGGTGCTGGTATTCGGTGGACCAGGTAAAATTTGAACCCCTATATAGAAGGGTGGAAATTGAGGCTGAGGTCTCAGCACTCGGAACATTCCCAAGCTAGCGTGTTAGGGCCAGCGGCAGCTTGTCCCAACAACTCGGTTGCCTTTGAGCAAGAATACACACACGAAACCCAGAAACAGCGACAACGTTCTGGGACATTTTCTCAAGACCAAATTTACTCTGTACCTCACATTCTCTCTTCGACCCCCCCCCCCCCCCCCCCCTTGCCGCCATACGCCACAACTCTTTCTCGACTCTCAGAATGTGGTGCAAAAGTTATAATTAAGCGGTAGACACAGAGAGAGAAAGACGAGAGAGAGAGAGAGAGAGAGAGAGAGAGAGAGAGAGAGAGAGAGAAGAGAAACTTCCCAGTAACTCTTCAACAAGAGGAACTTGAGAGAGAAATGAAAAATAAAACTTTGGCGAGTTGACACACGCTCGTAATTATTTCATATCGAGAGGAAAGAACCCTTGCAAAAACTTGTTGGGGAGTGACCAGATTCTACCACATTTCTATAGGGATATGATAGGAAGGCTGCATCTAGGGAGTCGACACTGGGATCCGAGTGGATTCCCTATGTGTTACCTAATCAGTACTAGCTAATAGTTTAGGTAATTTTGTTTTTTTTTTTATTTATCTGATAGATTTTATTTAGGTAATAGTTTTAATGTAAAAGAGGGATAAGAAATAACAATAATAGAGAATCTAATAGACAAGGGATTAAGGGGCCAGTCCACTTTGAAAATTTCAAAAAATCGATTTTTTTTTACTGTTTTCGAAAGTACATACATTCAGAAATATTGTGTCAATATTGCCGATTGAGTTTAGGTAAGAGTTTTTCATGTACAAACTTCAAACGCGTTTTTCTCGAAACAACGTTTTCAAAATCTAGCTCCATCGTATCTCTAAAACTAATAAACCGATTCTCTTGAAATTTGAACCACATATTGTAAACATGATTCGCAACAAGATGACGCTCGATGGTTTTAAAATTTTGATTTTTACTTTTTTTTTTGCGAAAAACTGCGAAAAAAACGCGTTTTTTTTTTACTTTTTTCGTTTTTCATCTGCCATTTTTTTATTTGTTGATAAAACTTTATATCCGAGGGTCATTTTGTAGCTGGTGTCATACTGAATCTAATGGACTTTGATTTTTGTGTTTCAGACAAGCCGTTGCCGAGTTGTGATGGAGCTACCTAGCCCACCTATTTTTCAGGCGTTACGTTAGAATATAGTTTTTGTACTTGAAACCTAATCAGTACTAGCTAATAGTTTAGGTAATTTTGTTTTTTATTTATCTAATAGATTTTTTTTAGGTAATAGTTTTAATGTAAAAGAGGGACAAGAAATAACAATAATAGAGAATCTAATAAACAAGGGATTAAAAAACTTAAAAAGAAAGACCAAAGAGAGAGAGAAAGAGAGAGAGTAAAAGAACAGATACAACGTATAATAGTTTATACACGGAGAGAATTAAAAAGTAAATTTTGTCGTGAATTTCACGGTAAAAATTACCGTGATATATTTCAATGTGGTGACAAGTGAGAAAAGCATAATAATTCGTACGCGACAAGTTTTGTTTTAACTCACGTTACAGAAAATTTCAAATACGTAGCTAAAATTTTACTATACAAGAAGGGTAGCGCGCACGATCATTTTTACCGAGAGCACAATACATTTTCCTATAACACTCATTAAATTTTATAATAAATCTTAAAATAACTGTTATAAAGACGATACTTTTTTATAGACATTTTTTTAAAGGCATAAAATAATAAAATGCAGAGTAAAATTTCGCTGATATTATATATTTTTTAAATTTAAGTTTTGCGCATTTTGTTACACATGAAAATTTACTAGAAAATCTGGTAAAATTTTCTATCTGAAGAAGAAATTTTATTTCATTTTCGTGAAAATCTGTGTTTTACTCAGTAATAATAAGCGAAGTTTCAGGGTTGTCGTCTGGTTACCGTTACTGCACGGTAATTTTTAACATTTAATTCTCTCCGTGTACAAAGTGTTAATAGAAAACGACGAAGCACCATGGAATTATTATAGGTTGTCTCAGAAATAAATACGATCATGTGACTTTAAAAACATGAGTTTTATTGACCTTCAAACCTCTCTCCTACTTACAGTCTACAAATTGATGAGATTGCCATTCAGCCAACTCGCGAGTGGTTGTCCCAGCTCACTTTTTTTCCGTCTTTCGATAAAACTTTTCAGCATTTTTGCGTTCGATTGATTAATCAATTGGTCGTTTTTATTGTATGAGGCTACTTCGCAAGCCTGATTGGACAAGTGTCCCTGTAGGTATGATCTTCGTTTCTTCTATTTATGATAAAGTCATCCGAGACCGAGTGAAATGAGGTCACGTGAGCGTCGACCCGTAAGAAATGGACCATTTTTCACAGGTCAAAAGTGCTTGGCTTCGCAGCAACGCTGAGAGGCCGAAAGCCGGAGAGCGAGAGTGGCCGAGTGATAGAAGCTCTAATGAATGTTAAAAAGTATGGTGCGGCGATGTTAGAAAAAAAAAAAAAAAACCTTTGACCAGACGCGAGATACTTGTGAGAGGCACAAAAAGAATGGACAGCAACGATAAGAGGAAACACGAGAGGGAACGAAGGAAATTCTGAAGGATCTCAACTAGACGGTGTTCAGTTTGTGCAGTATAAAAAAGGGACCTCCAAACGTCATGCCCTATTTAATTAGGGACGCACTGAAGCTTCCGACGTTTCCTCTTCCGCGGTCGCAACGCAATGCCGGAAGGAAATTTCTTTAAAAAAAAAACAGGACATGGAAAGCTGATCCGTGTAACGTAGAATTACGTGAATGTTGAAGAAACGTTCATGAATAAGGCGTACGTTGTAGAAACGTAGTTTTTTTTTGGAATACTCGCGTGAGGTGGAAAACTAATTGATATTGTTTTTTTTTCCATCGTACAATATTGCGTGATTTATTATAAAAGTCGTATGATTTATTTGAGGGAGTTTTAGGGAACGATTATAATTTCGTCGTTCTCGTCCGGTTGTCTAGCACGGAAGAGTACCCTTTTCCTTTTTCTTTTATTAGGGTTCAGTACCCAAAGGGCAGGAGCCCTATTTCTGTCGCTCTGCTGTCTGTCCGCCTGTCCGTCCTTATGTCACGGGTCTCTAGTTCGTAAACGGAATGAGTTACAGACCTGAGATTTGGATATTTTGTGTAGAACGTTGAGCCAAAACCGAATATTGAATTAGAAATTCAATAAAATTATTTTTCATGAAGTGTCCCATACATGAAAAAGGAGACGAAAAAAAAAATTCTTAACCTGGCACGTGGGGTGTCATTGTCTAAAGCTCTTTGAGTAGAGTACAAATATATTTTTTATTCCTTTTTATCTTCAAAAATAAATAAATGGCCGGCCGTCAAAGTTATTAGTTTTAGACCATTTTTGTTACGGGGTCTATCTAAAAAAGTAAACTAGTTAGGAATTCGGCATTTTTGTATATTATGTACCTTATACTGTATTCAAGGGGTTACGTGGGTTTGAAAATTTCAAAAAATCCATTTTATTTTATTATCTAATAGTACGATACGTCTAGAATATTCTCCCAAAGTTTTAAGTCAATCGGAGTAAAAGTCTAGGAGAGAGAGCCTTTGGGAATTCCCCCCGTTGGGAAAGACCGGCCGGAAGCGACGCAGGTATACGCATTTTTTCTCAAAACACTATTTTTGAAGTCGGTGGACACGATTTCTCAAAAACTAAAATGCGTTGCAGCATCCCGCATCGCCCTATGAACATTTTTCTCTTGCTGTTTATTTTCAGAAATTCATATGATCGTGCGATATATTCAAATATGGATTTTATCCCCCGTTTTGAATGCTTTTCCCGTCTCGAAATATGAACGTGGATAGATCGCGAAATGGCTTTTTGACAAGTGTACGTTCCCGGGATATGACGTATATTGGTGAAACGGCTTGTGGATCAGGAAAACGCGAGAGGCATCGACCCGGGCACTCGTCCTGGAATTAATCCGTCAAAATTGTACAGTGACGTGTGCAACGCGCAACGTTGATCCGGGGGGAGAGGGTGAGAGAGGTGAGGGAAGGTTAAATGTGCACGGGGGCGGTAGAGACACCAAGTCTATATGGTTAATTCGCGTATGCTTTGTAGAATTCGTCGGATATTCATTTCAAACGTTTCTGACATTGATAGTTTGATACTCCGTGCTATCGCGCAATCTCTCTTTCACCCCGTGGCTTTCGATAACTACGAATACGTCATGAAGAGCGAAAGCCGCGAGAAGAAGAGTCGAGTCTGTGTAGAGGAGGAAGAGGGGAATGGCTGCAGCTGACAAGAAACATTACTTAACGGGGCACAGCCGTAGTAGACGATGGAAAATATAGATACATTTTGAGAATTATTATTAGGTGTTGGAATTAATTCGTAGCGTTTTACAAGAGATGGCGTAGGTGGTACAGTATTTTGTTGTTACCGACAGTATTGTATTCATCGTGAAACAGCTATCATTGAATGTCATTTGCTGTACATAACCTCTTTTTGGATCGTAAATAACAACACTTTATAATTTATTGAATATGTCAACATTTTTGCCGAATAAAGTGTTTTTGCGGGGAGTTTTACTTCATTACTTTAATATGAACAAAAGTGCTGCTGAAGCTCATCGTATTTTAGTGGAAGTGTATGGTGAACATGCTCTAGCTGAGCAAACGTGTCGGAAGTGGTTTGCACGTTTCAAAGCTGGTGATTTCGACTTGGATGACATGGAGCGACCTGGACAGCCGAAAAAATTTGAAGATAATGAGTCGGAGGCATTGCTCAATGAAGACTCATCTCAAACACTTCAAGAATTGTCTACATCATTGGGAGTTGACTTATCAACGGTAGGAAAACGTCTTAAAACTTTGGGCATAATCCAGAAGGAAGGACATTGGGTCCCATATGAATTGAAACCAAGGGACATTGAGAGGCGTCTTTTGACATGTGAACTGCTGCTTCAACGGGAGAAAAGAAAAGGTTTTTTGCATCGAATTGTCACTGGTGATGAAAAATGGATCCATTACGACAATCCCAAGCGCAGAAAGTGATGGGTTAAGCCCGGCCAACTATCAACATCAGTGGCAAAGCCAAATATCCATGGGCCTAAGCTCCTGCTCTGTATTTGGTGGGATCAGAGGGGTGTGATTTATTATGAACTGCTGAAACCGAATGAAACCATAACTGGGGATCGCTACCGACTGCAATTGATGCGCTCGAGCCGTGCATTGAAAGAAAAACGGCCGAAATACTCCGAAAGACACGACAAAGTCATTTTGCTGCACGACAATGTTCCTCCGCACGTCGCAAAATCGGTACAAACATATCTGGAAACACTTAAATGGGAAGGCCTACTCCACCCGCCGTATTCTCCAGATATCGCTCCTTCTGATTACCATTTGTTTCGTTCGATGGCTCATAGCCTGTTTGAGCAGAAGTTCACTTCTTGCGACGATTGTCAAAAATGGGTCGATTCGTGGATTGCATCTAAAGACGAGGCGTTCTTCCGACACTGTATTCGTACCCTGCCCGAAAGATGATCAAAAGTAGTAGAAAGCGATGGGCAATACTTTCATTAATGTATTTTTTTTATTTTCATTAAAAATAAATATTTTTTTTCATTAAAAAAACGCTACGAATTAATTCCAAGTCCTAATATAAATATTGAGGTATATTGACATAATTCTTTATAAATATATATTGACTGGGAGCGCTGTTATTGTGGCAGGCGTAAAATATGTCTCTCGCTGGCAATGGTCTGCGGTCTCCATGATTGCGAGCACACTCGGTCATGCTCTGTATCCGATGGGATCGGAAAGGAATCGTCTATTATGATTTGCCACAACCCAACAAAACGGTTGATTCGACCAAGTACTGGCTCGCAACCGGCCAAATTAAAGCGAGCAATCGATCGGAAATGGCATGAATTGGCGAAAAGAAAGAGCGTAGTGTTCCACCACACTGACAGAAAAATTCTCTTGATATTAACTAGATGCGTATGTTTGATTTTTTTTTCTATTTGAATCAAATAGATTTTTCGTGAAATCTCATTTTCTTATTGCATGGAAACAAGTGATGGTCTGAAGGTGTATGGGCCCGGACTAAACGGTGGGGGCACCAAAATATCCCCCCTAACCCGCAATAACTTTGGCCAGGTCATCAGAGAAACGTGTGATCTGGCGTTGTCCTGCACTGTCAAAAAAAAATATATATTTCATTTATATAGGATCTATTTAAATCAAATATGTTTTTTCTTTTTCTCACAGCCTGTTTTGTGTACACCAAACACACAAAGCAAGTAGTTTATTATTTAAAAAATTCCGTACTTGAAAAAAAAAAATACGTTGCATTGCTGCAAACTTCAACATCATTTTCTTCATTCATCTTTGTTTTTTGCCATCATTCACTGGACGTAAAAAAAACGGAAGCATAAATTCGAAAAACTGCTTTCGATTTCATTCATCTTGATTTGAATAAATAAATATATTCAAACTAAATAACTTTAATAATGGAATGCAATAGGAAAAATTTGATTTCACGAAAAATCTAGTTAATTCAAATAAAAAAAAATCAAACAGACGCATCTAGTTAATATCAAAAGAATTTTTCTGTCAATGTAGACAACGTTCATGCAACTTATCAATATCTAAGAGACATTGAAAGATTTATACAAAGTTTATAATTAATCGAGGCATCTTGTTGCAAAAATAATCAAAGTATTAGTTGTATGACTTAATTTTTACAGATTTTTTCTTCGAGCTTAAAATTATATTTAAAATAGAAATATTTTCGCGGACTTTTGTAATTTTGAAAGGATCGGACGCAAGGTTTCAGAACACCGAACGACAAGTCTACGTGAGTTACATAAACCCTCAGAATAGCAGAGTTTACGATGGCAACTGATAAACAGCACATTCGGCACTGCATTTTATACGAATTCCAACAAGGAAAAAATGCTTCTAAAGCACGGGAATCAATTTGTAGTGTTCTTGGTGCCGACGTTGTGTCTTATGAAACGTGTAATTATTGGTACAAACGTTTTAGAAGTGGTGATTTCGATCTTAGTGACCAGCCGCGCCCTGGACAGGATATGAAGGGTGTGCTTTATTACGAACTCCTGGAAACTGGTCAGACGGTGACTGCGGAACGCTACAGCCGACAATTGAACAAACTGAGCGAAGAACTTGATCAGAAAAGGCTATTTACTGGGCAAGGAAGCAGGCAAGTCATACTGCTGCATGACAACGCTGGCCCTCACGTTACTCGCGCGACTCAGAAGACCCTCTTGAACTTGGGATGGGAAGTTCTCCCGCACGCGGCATATTCACCAGACTTGGCCCCATCCGACTACCATTTGTTCCGGTCAATGCAGCACGCCTTACTGGATAAACAGTTCAAAACGCTGGACGATGTGCGTAAATTCGCCGATGACTTTATCGCCTCGAAGCCTGCAAGTTTCTTTCGCGACGGCATTCGTATGTTACCTGAGAGCTGGCGCAAGGTCATAGAAAACGATGGACAATATTTCCAAGATTAAGTTCGTTGTTCTCGATTTTTTTTATATGAATTTAATTGAAAAAAAACCTAGAGATTGTTTATTCGTATTTCCGTTCTTCATATGGCCTGAAATTTGATAACCACACGCTGATAATTTTCTAGCACAGCAGGCTTTGAGGTAGTGCCGTAGAGCCCGTTGCTTATTCGCGAGGCACGAGTAGGAGAGACTTACAAAGTGTGAATGGTGGACGAAACGTGCTCCGCAATTTCCGAGGCTATCCAAGACAAATTGATTCCCACCGACCCGTTAAAAATCATCTCAGCCATGAGTCACATTTCTTTGGCTCATAGAATTTCTCGGCTGCGCAGACTTTATCGAGGCTACTTTGTCACTGCGTCTGCATTTTCCTCATAGCGCCGTGCACTATTTTGCTACTAAATTAAGCTCCCGTTGACTCCGCGATAAAATGTGACCCGAACAATTATATATCTGCAGGGATAAGTGGCAGCACAGCTAGCTACGAATGTATATACGAATCTTTAGCGTATTATCAACCCCTTATTTTGTAATTCTCGTTAAATTCTGACGTTTGACGCGATTGCAAAAGCTTTTGAATTTCCCGTTTCAAGCAATTAACTCAGAGCTTAAATCGCAAAAAAAAAAAAAAAAAAAACAGAGGAAAGAGAGCTGAACGGAGCGAGAGCCAGAGAGAAAGAAGAAACGCGCTTTGCTTTTCCCGTAATTGGCGCATCGCCGGATAAAGCTTCACTCTTTGCCTTCCGCTTTCCGTTGCGTGCCTTCCACCCTTAAAATATGACATTTTCGTTTAATTAAGGCATGTCAAACGGCTTGTAAGCCTGACACGAGTTCTAGCATCAAGCATGTACTGCAACAATTAGCAATTCGAGCGCCCTTAAGCGGAAAACTTGTAGACAACGAAAAAATAACAAATTTAGACCTTTTTTTTTGGAAAGAAACAAAACGTTTCGCATTTATGAAACCTTAGGTACAATTTATTGCGTAATTAAAATATTTTGAAAAATTATTGCAAAATGGCGACGTTGCGAGATGGGTTTCCAGGAAGATTTTGGCGGCAACTGTCCGATTGTGAGAAATTCAACGACTTTAAGGCCTTAGGCCACTCTAGGATTTTCCAAAAATCGATTTTTTCTTTGTTAAAAATGTACCTTAGTACCTATAAAATGATATTCCGAAAGATTATGCGTGTGAAAAATCTCTAAGTACTCGATTTTCTAATTCTAGCGCAACCCCTCTTGATTCATGTTGTGACTTTCTACTGACTCTAAACGCGTTTATCTCAAAACTACATTTTTCAAGTCGGCCGGACTCATAACTCAAACAAATTTCAACCGATTCACTTGAAATTTTAACTGTATATTTAGAATTACATTTTCTGAGGCACTACGTAGGATTTTTTAAATTATATTGCATTGTTCCTTTTTTATAAACAATTTTCTGACGATTTTCTCATGCCATTTTATACTTTTTGTTTTAAAAATGCGCCATTTTGACAAGAAACAATATATCAAAAAAATCCTACGTACTTCTATAGCCATTCTTATATATAATCGAAAAAACTTTAGTGTCTCATCATAATTAAAAAATCATAGGAACTGTTGGTCCGGCCGTTGACCTTCCAGAAATAAAGGCGTGATCGGAAAAATGCTGCACAGTCGCCATTTGGACATGTATCGCTGTGAAAAAATAATTTTGTATAGTCAATTAAGCGTATAATAAAACTCCTATTTTGTAATTCCGATTTATTTCATGGTTCGCTGAAAAAAAAATCACAAAATATGCCCTTTTTTTGGCCTCTAGAGTGGCCTAAGGCCTTAATGTTAATCTCAAAACTATGAGCTAAGAATTTTTAGTACTTTAACATCCAAATGCTAAACTCACATCCAAAAAAACATTTAAAGAATTGAAAATTAAAAAAAAAGCGACACCAGAAAACAGAATAGAATTTTAAACAACATTCTCGTTCTTTTTTTGCAATAAAAGACGTACTTTTTAAGAGTGATTTTCACAAACGAATAGATACGAGTTCAAGGTAATATTGTTATCAAGTAGTGTGTACAATTTTGGCACGATCGGTCGACTCGTTTAAGGGGGGCACACCCGAGTAGACGGCGGAAAAAAAAATTGGTGACTTTTGGGAATTATTATCTCAAAAACTACCAACTAACTTACAGGGGGAAAACCCTACAGATGCCTGAAAATGAATCATTTTTCATTAATTTTTTTAAAGGTGATAAAATAATCGTAACATTTTAAAATTTTGATATTGTCTTATTACAATTTTCAATATTTACAAAAAAAAATGGCGGCGTTATAAAGTATCCCTTTAGGGGTCTTTTGCGTGATATTTAAAAGTGCTCTATTTGTCTGACATTTTCTATTGATCCGAAACAGAAATCGAAAATATTTTTCGATTATTGACATGTGTAGAGGAAGGATATACCTATAAAAATAGTTGAAAAGTATAAAATTAAAAATTAAGTAGGCTTTTAAATCAAATTTTTATATTTTTTAACATTTTCACGATAATTTTTACTCTAAAAAAGTAATTTATTTACGCGATAACCTTAAAACTTTAGGTATGTCCTTCCGACAATATTATAGTGATAAACCTCCCAAAATTTCCGTTAGATCGTTCAATAACTGTTTCAGCTATAACATGAGGCGTTTTGAAAATGCAGTTTCGAGATAATCGGGTTTAAAGTTTTCCTAGTTCACAGCATGCGCCCCGGCGCGCTCTCGACTATGTTCTATAACTTCGTAAATAATTTCATATTTCGATTTTCCGATTTTCCAGTATACTCTCAATATATTATACTTTCGAAATAAGTGAAAAAAAATCGATTTTTTTGAACATTGTAAAGGGTTTTCCCCCCCTTAATTGAATGAAAATGACATTTTCGTTGAGTGGCAATGAAGGATTCGACCTAGTCTGAGTTGATTTGAGAAGAAGGGGCGAGAGATAGAGGGAGAGAGAGGGGGGAGGGAGAGAGAGAGAGAGAGAGAGAGAGAGAGAGAGAGAGAGAGAGAGAGAGAGAGAGTGAGAGAGAGAGAGAGAGAGAGAGAGGAGAGAGAGAGAGAGAGAGAGAGAGAGAGAGAGAGAGAGAGAGAGAGAGAGAGAGAGAGAGAGAGAGAGAGAGAGAGAGAGATGAGAGAGAGAGAGAGAGAGAGAGAGAGCGAGAGAGAGAGAGAGAGAGAGAGGCAAGCAAAGACAAGCTAATACCATTCGTCTGACCAATTTCATACCACGACCACTCGAGTTACCACGCTTTGTACGAGCTTTCCAGGCTTTATCACTGCGCGCTCACGCTCATTCCTACGGAGAACCGATTCTCCTTGATCTGATATCACTGTACGCTATATATCCTTATCAACTCTCGAGCTATGTAATTTACTTCGCAACGAGTCAAATGGGTTTATCCCTTGGAACTGAGCTTTCATTTGTTCGGTCAAAGTTCTCACTAGAGTCGAGTGTTGGTATCTGGACAACTTCCAAATTGCTGTATCAGGCCAATTGCGATTGTAGCGCTAAATATCTAGTGTCGTAAATACTGTTCGAATCGATTCATTTCTGATGTTCTTCTAATCTTGGTATACGCTTGCGATCTTTTGCGATACCATTTCTTTGGCTTTTTAGCCTACACTTGTCACTATTTCTAGGACCTGAGAGATAAAACCTTTCGTGCACAAATATTGTCATGGATACAGTCCGATTCGGACTAGGATCCTGCTTTCTCAAACGGAATCCAATCGGATATCGGATCGGATCCAGGAGCGAAATATAACAGTCGCAAATCGGATTCCAGCTAGGAACCTAAACCGGAACTATTGAGGGGGTATCCCCCTCTGGAAACTTAAAAAAAATCGTTTTTTTTGCATATTTTTATAGTGTGAACTTTCAAGAATATTTTAAGACCAACCGGACCCTGGAATTCTAAAAATTGACGAAGTTACAACTATTTTAGTGGAGCTGTTTAGGATGATTCGCGTGTAACGAAAGCGGACATAAAAGCACAAGAACACTCAAAAGAGGTCCGAAATGCCCGCAGATTGTATAGATTAGGTGTGCAACACGATCTTGATGATGAGGAAGAACACTTATATGGTGCCGGAATCGCTGTGCCGGAATCGCTTCGTCCATCCTGGGCCCAATATGATTTACTAATGAACCCCGTTAATTTTTTTTGGTTTCGGATGATCCAGTGATGAGCAGCGATGATCACCGCGAAACACCTTTTTTTTCTGGACCCCTCGCAGACTGACTGCATCTCGCTTATTCATCATTATTTTGCAATGAAAATTTTACTGTAGCTACTAGAAATATTGATTATTCATATGGGAAAAGATTTTTCACTAAATAATAAAACCTGTAAAAAAAATCCCGAAAAAAGGGTTTTTTTTTCGGCGTTACAAGTAGCCCTCACCCCTTAATTTAAATCTTTCTTTTAAATCCACTTCATCATATCTTTCTCTGTATTTGAGAATTTTTTTTATCTGTAGAAAAGTTTCCAAGTTATTGCGTGAAATGTGAAATGTTTCACTGCTCCCCATAAGAACACGTGTAAAACCATGAAATCTTTGATTGCCAATATCTCGAAAACGGAACGGTGAATCCTTTTGAAATTGTACAAGTAATCAATTTCTAGTGTCCTGAATGAGTTCTCAAAATGAATTTTTAAAAACCTACAGAAAAGTGCCTTAGGAAGACTACTATCTTAAAAAAAAAAAAGAATTTCGTTGCATCGCTGCAAACTTCAACATCATTTTTTTTACTCCATCTTTGTTTTTTCTCCACCATTCACTGAAGCCAAAAAAAAGAAGGCATAAATTCGAAAAACTGCTCTTGCTTTCATTCCCAATTGGTCTCTGAAGCGTGTCAAGCTGATCCGGCAAAAAAAACAATTGCACTTTACGTACAGACGTATATATTTTGGTTTTTCGTTCATCATCGAAGCTCATCGGGTTAGTGAGAAATCTTTTCTTCCTGGTTTGCTCGGTGAAACGGGATATCTCGGGGCCGAGTGTGCAACTCGTTTCATTCGTGATATATGTATACCCAGCTGACAAAAAAAAAAACTTCGATCGTACTTATCGCTCAGTGGTGCGGTCCGGGCGAGCATCGATTCTCTCTCTCTCTCTCTCTCTCTCTCTCTCTCTCTCTCTCTCGCTCTCTCTCTCTCTCTCTCTCGCTCTCTCTCTCTCTCTCTTTCTCCTATACGGAAAACTTTCCTCAACGAGTTCGAGATTCACCCTCGGGGGGTCATCAACGTAAGAGAATCGAGGAAGCTTCACCTCAATCGCGTCGCTGCCACCGCCAACCTTGCCGCTTTGAACGTACATACACATAAACACACACACACACACACAAACGTGGGATGAACACAAACTTCGTTTTTTTTTTCTCGCCCTTCTCACAAGCTCAGTGGCACACAGACTCTATCCGCAGACTATCTTTTTTTCATTCCCTATTCAACGTTCTTCCCTGTACTCTTATCGAAATCGTTTAGTTCGACCGGAAAATAGAATACGGTCTTTCAACCCTCTCACACTCCGATGGCCACGCGGTGATACGCCGTGCCAAGACGCTCGTTTCGTTGCTCTTTGTTCGTTTGCCGCTTCCAATACTGTGCTCAATCGATGCAGTAAATATATATATATATACACATGGTGAATGGAGATTTTAGACGAGCTATATCAATGTAAGGTTGGCTTACTGCACATGAGGTTTTTTTAGGATCATATATATATATATATATATTATTGAGGAATATGTATATATTTATTGATAGAGGGATACTGTAAGGGAATGACGTATGGGGGTGGACGAGATGGGAACTAGTGGAGACTCCAAAGGGTTTATGTAAAAATGGACATACGCCTTAAGGCCTTAGGCCACTCTAGGATTTTCCAAAAATCGATTGTTTTTTTTAATTAAAAATGTATCTTAGTACCTATAAAATTATATTCCGAAAGATTATGGGTGTGAAAAATCTCTGAGTACTCGATTTTCGAATTCTAGCGCAACCCCTCTTGATTCATGTCGTGACTTTCTACTAACTTTAAACGCGTTTATCTCAAAACTACATTTTTCAAGTCGGCCGCACTCATAACTCAAAGAAATTTCAACCGCTTCACTTGAAATTTTAACTGTATATTCAAAATTACATTTTCTGAGGCACTACGTAGGATTTTTTATTATATTGCATAGTTTCTTTTTTATATGGGAGTAGAAATTAATTCGGTCCGTTTTCAAGAGATGGCTCTGGCTGTTATGAATGTTTCATAGTGACAGCTGATTTCGGTGGTTTCAGAGAGGTTAGACATCTGTCAATAACATTCAGTTTATATCGCTTTGAGTTCCATTAAAAACCTTGTTTTTTGACTGTGTTGAATATGTCAAATTTTGTGTTATCTAAGCAGCATTTGCGGGAAGTTTTACTTTTCTGCTTTAATTGGCTTTCCCTCAATCCCGCAATCCTTGCTCTCTTTGCGATTCCCCATGCTTCATTTATCGCCTTCCTGATCTTCCCCACTATCAATCTGACATGCTTCTCAAAGGCAATGAGGCCTGATGAGAACCATACTCCTAGGTATTTATACTCTGTATACTAATTATACCATAAAATATAACATTTACATTTTACAAATATAAAATATACATTTTTTTTATGCCACAGATGATCTACACCATAAATTATTTTGAAAACCTTGTTTCAAAAATATTATAAATATTTATAATATATGTATAAGTGATAAAGATAAAAATATAATAATGCAATAATAGTAAAAATAAATAATACTTATTATTATATTTATTATTAAATAATTATACATATATATACATAAAATATATATATATAATAAATTATAAATATAAAAAATAAATATAAATTTATGAAAATACATGATCATCGTATATGTATAAATTTATGTTGAACCCAAAAATATATCTTTATGAGCCGTTTGAAATCGAGTCGACTAAATTGAAAAATTCCTCACATTATTTCAATCGATCGATTATTTTTTTATCCAGCGTTAAAAAGGTGACAAATGAAAAACAATGAAATTAAAAAATCCAAGTACCTTGAGGCACGTATTCGCATTAACTATTAAATAACGTAAGAAATCATTTCGCATGTTATTGCAAATTTTATCTCGTTTTTTCAACAATTCGATATGGGAGCGCAATATAAAATTTATCGTCGCCCCGACGCCGTCCCTCTACTCGTCTCCTCCTTGACTCCTCTCCTTCTCGGAAAACTCCAAGCTGGATAAAAACGACTCGTTCGCCGCGACATCAATATCGACTCATCGTTGTGCAAACAAAGGGATCGCGAATTATAATCGACAAACGAGGCTTTCCGCTACCCAATTAGCCGCGATTAAATAAAAATCGTCATTCGATCGTGAAGCCGTTTGCTCTAGTTCACGAACTCGAAACGACGTGGGAGTTGATAGGGCTGGGGAAGGGGGGGGGGGGGGGGGGTTGGAGAGAAGAGCAAGAAGAGATATCCGTCGAAGCATCACGGAAGCGTCTACTCGGTGACGATTCGAGCGTTGGATTCTCTTGACGTTGCCACCCTGCCACGTGGCTGGACTCGGATGGCCTATAGCGGCTTGAACGGAACGAACGAGACCGGGATCGATGAGATGTAAAAACTGATGAGCGAATTTCTATCTCATTAGAATGGAAATTCATTGAAATGAATTCACCGACGAGACCACGGTGTATAAGATTGTCGTAACGTCAGCCCGAATCAGTATGGAAAACTTGGCCAAACGAAAGGAAGATATGGAGGAAAGCGAAGGCATAGGAAACGAAGTTATGGGGAAGGGCAGAAGAAGGAAAGTCATTTTCCGCCTTTCTCATCCTATTCATCTGGTGCCATTTCATCGTCTTTTTGCGCCACTTTCAGCTTAGCATTATATATATATATATATAGTTACTAGAAGTTAGACACTCGTAGTTTTTGTTCAAAATTGAAAGTCCTCCAGAGAATCGGAAGAATATGTGGCCGTCTATACTGCGTTCAACGAGAGAACGACACAGCACCGCACAGCTTTGAGCGGCCAATGGGTCGGGTGGGGGTGGTGCGGCTTGCTGCTCTACAGTAGTATCGTAATATTTGGATTTAGCACCAAAAATCTACGCTCTGTGAAAGGGATAATATAGTCCACTCAACGGATTCCAAAATGACGAAAACTTCGAAAATTTGTTCGAATACGCTGGTTTTTCTTAGATGTTATATAAAATATAGGAAATAGTAAACCTTGAAGAATGCAGAGCTTAAAGCCTTAGGCCACTCTAGAAGCCAGAAAAAAGGGCATATTTTGTGATTTTTTTTTTTCAGCGAAACCATAAAATAAATGGGAATTACAAAATAGGGGTTTTGTTAGGTGTATGACAATTTTTACAGATTTTTTATCAAATTTATTTAATATAAAAAAATAGAGAACAACGAACTTAATCTTGGAAATATTTTCCATCGTTTTCTATGACCTTGCGCCATCTCTCAGGTAACATACGAATGTTGTCGCGAAAGAAACTTGCAAGCTTCGAGGCGATAAAGTCATCGACGAATTTACGCACACCCTCCAGCGTTTTGAACTGTTTATCAACTAAGCCGTGCTGCATTGACCGGAACAAATGGTAGTCGGATGGGACCAAGTCTGGTGAATATGCCGCGTGCGGGAGAACTTCCCATCCCAAGTTCAAGAGGGTCTTCTGAGTCGCGCGAGCAACGTGAGGTCGAGCGTTGTCATGCAGCAGTATGACTCGCCTGCTTCCTTGCCCAGTAAATAGCCTTTTCTGATCAAGTTCTTCGCTCAGTTTGTTCAATTGTCGGCTGTAGCGTTCCGCAGTCACCGTCTGACCAGTTTCCAGGAGTTCGTAATAAAGCACACCCTTCATATCCTGTCCAAGGCGGGGCTGGTCACTGAGATCGAAATCACCACTTCTAAAACGTTTGTACCAATAATTACACGTTTCATAAGACACAACGTCGCCACCAAGAACACTACAAATTGATTTCCGTGCTTTAGAAGCATTTTTTCCTTGTTGGAATTCGTATAAAATGCAGTGCCGAATGTGCTGTTTATCAGTTACCATAGTATACTCTGCTATTCTTAGAGGTTATGTAACTCACTTAGACTTGTCTTTCGGTTTTCTGAAACCTTGCGTCCGATCCTTTCAAAACCACAAAAGACCGCGAAAATATTTCTATTTTTTATATATAATTTTAAGCTCGAAGAAAAAATCTGTAAAAATTAAGTCATACACCTAATAATTTATTTCTGTACAGTCTGCACAAGATCCGATATCAGGAGGCTCTTTTTGCGAATATACGATGAAAGATGTATTTTAAAAAAAATAATTTGTTTGTTCGAGTCGTACAGGGTCTTTTCCCCTTTTTACGAGCCCCAACCCACCACAACTTCGTTCTGCCTCCAATTCCACATCCCCCTCTACCACCCATTTCATTAACCCCCACCCCTTGTATCTCTCATTCCACAAATCCCCCGTCTACTCACAATTCCACCTCCTCCCCCCCTCCCACTATGCGGCCACAGCCGACTTCCCCCTCTGTATCGTATTCACAGAGGGGGAAGTCTGCCATGGGCATAGGGAAACTGCGGAAAATCTATACCGGATACGGCCGGTCCCAAGTTCGCCTCCCAGTCATGGAACTAGTCGTATCTCGCCGAGAAATGTCAAAGAAAAACATTTCACGACGAAAGTGAAGCGACTGGGATTCGAACCTGCGACCTCCCGATCCGCTGGCCAGCACGCTAACCACTAGGCCAACGCACGGACGATGAAAGATCTATTTTTATTTTTGTTCATCGAAAAGATGGGCCAAATCGATTGCCGAATGGAGACCATCAAGCTGTCAAAGAATATTGTGCCGAAGCAGCAGGTGTCAACTGATCTGCCCCAACAAATCTCCGTTTCATAATCGATAATTGATCCGATATAAAAATGCCTCTTCTATATATATATTTTTTTTCTCCCTCTCTCTCACTCTCTGCACGAGCTTTGCCATTCTTCTTTGGTTACACTTTATCCATTCTATGAGTTTCCCTACGGTACACCAGACACCACAGGATTCTCCTTTCCCTCGTCTCATCGTTTCCTCCATCCTTCAAAATCCTGTTCGCGGATCTTGCGCAATGTTTTCCTACTCTTTCCACAACCTGTCTTCACGCTCGCGTGAACTCACGTCCCGCAGCAACTCTTCCTCTTTCGTCGTCTCGCTTTGCCATAATCCGCGCGGGGCTTCGCTGAGTCCTCGGCTCTCGTTCCTCCTTACCTCGTTTCATGAATTTGCGTAATTTTCCTTCGCGCATCTACGTCGGCCACGGTTTTACCCGCGTGCGCGCGAATCGAACGGTACGTGTCGGCTTGCACCCTCAAGGAGAAGAGAACAAAAAAGGACCGAGGACGCTGTCGAAGAGGCGCAGCTTTTTCCACTGATTTTCGCAAATCAGAGTCTTTTGAGGACGTTGCTTGGATTTGTTTGAGTTCGATTTATAGTCCATTGTGTTATTGTAGAAAAAAAATGTTTACCATATTTGAATAGCTGCATGTTGAATAGACAAATTTTTCCTCTCGGTCAATCAATTTAAGTGAAAACTGGTCCGGCCTACCCTTGCGGAAACCTGACAGGACATACCTAATATAATTCGGGCCTTTCGAGGGCTTGTTTGTGGATTTTCTCGTAGGGGTTTCTATAAAATAGACCAGACCTGGCCCCTTTTAGGTAACGACAGGGTAGATAGCTTGAATAAAACTATGGTCTAGGTACGGAGACCAAGTAAGAGCCTTTCAGGGGACTAGACAGCGAGAATAGGCCGAAAATGGGATAAAATTCAAATGGCACCCGTGCAGAAATATTGTTATGGATAAAGTCCGAATCGGTTTCATAAGAAACCATGATCCTAGTCCGAGGAAGAGGGCCACTAGGTTCTGCGGGAGCGCTCGAAGTAGGCCCACCTGGAGTTTTGCAGCAGGTTCAGTTGCGCTCTACATTGGCCTCCTTTGAGTGACAATGTCCAGTCTCTGCCATTCGGGTGATTCATCGGAGGCCCTAACGTATTGGTATTCCAAACATTGTACCCTCTTTTAGGTAGCCGATAATCCGCTATCGTCGATCTCTTGGCTCGGGGAAGGAGGCCTTTATTTTACGGGTTGAACATGGCTCGAAAATTTTGACTCGAGCTATCAGGGACAAGCATGGGAATCCAGCAATTCCTGCACAGGTAGAGCCCACGAAGGAAGCTTACAGTAACTATACCATTAAAATCAAAATACTCGAATGAGGAAAGTTCCTCGCGACGAGTGATATATATATATATATATATATATATATATATATATATATATATATATATATATATATATATATATATATATATATATATACACACGTACGTCGATATCGGAGAAAGCAATTTTTCCAATTCGAAAGTTTATCCCTAGCAGGTATCGAGCCGAGGCAACTTCTCGTATGACTTCCCAATTATTCACGGATACTTTTATCAGATATATGTATGTTGTGACCCGATTGCAGCATGCGTTGGGAATACATCTAGCGAGTGAACCCCCCCGTCCCTGCCTCCCGGGAGAGGGACGTTAGGGGGTCGCATACATTTAAAATAAATATGGCGCACATTATTCCAGAGGGAAGCTTCGCAAGCGCCTCTCGAGAATATCAATCCTTACATTCGGTGTATACGGACACACAGGCTCATGAATAAATTTACGTGTACGAAAGCCGATAGACAAACATTTCGCGTCGGCCGCAGCATAACTGCCAGTCTGTGTCTCAATTGCCCTTACACATGGATATATTTGAAAAAGTCGAGCTTGAAAAAGCAATACTTCGAGGGTGCGGAGCTTCACGGAGACTTGTCGCGTTTTATTCGACGCCAAAATCATTGGAAAAGAGCGAGTTTGCGATTTCAAGCAGACGGTGCTGCTCACACATGTGCATCCTACCGAGGTACTTTATATTTGTACATTGGTAATGTTTGTTTGCAAAACGGGCCTGAGAATTTCGGTGAAATGAGGCAAATATATCCTTTCATTCTAAAATAAAAATCAACTAGATATTTAATTGGGTAATGCTTTTTTTTCTGTTATAGTTCTTAGGTAGTGCTAAACTCAAGCCACATGGGGTGATGATACCTAAAGAAAGCTTTGTAGACTCTTGCTGGAAGCTAAATATTTGAAAATATATGCAAATATTCAGGTTTTTCGCAGAAAAAGAGGAGGCTAAGATAAATGAATGAAATATACGATTTAGAGTCTTTTTTTTTTATTTGCAATTTCGTTTCTTCCGTGACGTCGATCTCTCGTGCTCGGCTGACACCGACTCCAAAAAATAAGTCATTTGATATTGTAAATATTTAAATAACAATAATTTTGTATATTTACATTATACATTTATTGTATTATGTATACAATGAATTGTTAGATATACTGCATTACGAATCGTCGTTTTAAGTATTTGTTGTTTAAATACAGTGTATGATACATAATATACAGAAATTCCAAATTCCTTACTAGTTTACTTTTTGAGATAGACCCCGTAACAAAAATGTTCCAAAACTAACAACTTTGACGGCCCACCATTTTTTATGTGGAGTGAAATTACTCGTTAGCTATTAACTCTAGGGCTAATAAAGGTCTATACTTTTTTACTCAGAATTCGATACTCTATCATATTACGCTATAAAAAATATAGCATTCCATTTGAAAAAATAATGTTGACCTTCAAATCTTCGAAGCGCCTCCAGCTATAAAAAAAATAAATGCACCACATAGTGTAGCCTTATAAACCATGTAACTTTTGTATAAAACATTTTTTTGTGCAACGCATATTTTGGTCGTAAAAGAGGTGCACACGTTGCGTGGTCCACCCTGTATATAGAGTGTCCCAGGTCAATCGTCCAATCTCTGAGTTCTGAATACATGCCATTATTCTGAACAAAAAAGTCCTTTGTCATTTTGGCGTCTGACGATCCGTTGCCAATTTTGTTTTATTTTTTTACAAATTTTCGCAGTATGAAAAAAAAAACTATTTTTTTAAATATCGCTCTATATTTATTTTGTCATTCTGAATTAAAAAGTCCTTAGGCACTTGGGTGTCCAATGGAACCGTTGGTTCGCTATAGCTATAGCGAACCAACGGTTCCATTGGACTGTAATTTGGTAACGGTTCCATTGGACTGTAATTTGGTAACGGTTCGTCAGACGCCAAAATGGCGAAGGACTTTTTTGTTCGGAATGATGGCATGTATTCGGAACTAAGAGATCGGACGGTTGACCTGGGACACCCTGTATATAGTCATCGATTGTTCTCTACTATTTCGATCGACAACAGTCGTGGGCCTACTGGGGCGTTCTATCGGAACAGCTTTTTTTTCCTTCTTCTTCTCCGTTCCTCTTTTTCCGCTCTGGCGTGTCGTACGTGTGTATTCTTCCGGATATTTCTTTCTCGATGAGCGCACCACCGGAAATTTTTCGCGCAACGCACGCTTCGCGGCGTCTCTGAAGAGCGCCCCTAATGCGGTTTGTTTTTTTTTTGTCGAAAGATCGACACGACGGGCGAAAATGAAAGCGGCGCTCGTTTATTTCCTTCTCCCACAAGAAAAGAGAACAAAGCGAAAGAAAGAGAGGGAAAGAGAAGAAGAAAAAAAAATGCGCTAACGAGGAAGAAAAAAAAACACAATCGAGCACTCCATAATCGAGAAAAATATGTTTACCGGAAACGAGCCTCGTGCCTGTATGCGAGATACGTTCACGATGCTCCTTTCACGGTTTTTTTTTTACGCTGCGGTGTCGAACCGAGAAAAACAAAAATGGAAACACCAAAGACGGTGGAAGAGGAGTAAGTGGGAGAGATGCAAAGCAAGGTATAGGACAAGATATAATTGAAGGAGAGAGAGAGAGAGAGAGAGAGAGAGAGAGAGAGAGAGAGAGAGAAGCTCTCGAGTAATCAAGGGCGTACTCCCACGCGCGCACCTACGCGAAATGAATATTCTATCGTCCGGGAAAAAAAAAACACTTCTTTATTCGTCTCCACTCTGTTCAACGCTCTAAGCTCATCGCTTTCTCCCGCTTCTTCTCGATGTTCCCCAACCGGACGCGCACTTTCCACCCTGTTTCTTCATCCGCGAATTCTTCTTTTTTTTCGTTTTTTTTTTTTGCTTTTTCTGCCTCGTCCTTTTACTCGTCCGCCTGAAAGTGGTGGCGGAGTGAACCACTTTTGTGGCCCTGAACAGTCAATTTCGCAAATAGCCGGGGCGTTTTCTTCGTGGCGTAAGGGCGCAGGATAGAAAGAGGAAAAAACGCTAATAACTCTGCGCAAAAAAGTGCACCTGTATATATCCGAGGAAGTTTTGTGGACTTGGTGAAAAATTTGCAATTTTTTTTTTTCGTTTCCTTGAAATGGAAAAAAAAGACACCAGAAGGTCCCGTTAAGTGTCAATGCCGTGCAGAACGATTTATAATGAGACAAAAAAGACCGTAAAAAAAAAACATTACGTTGAAGTTTGCTTCGTTGGAATGCGACGAAAATTTATTCTTTTTAATAATTTTTTTTTCACGATATGGTCTGTGACAATAACTCAAAGATTTTTACGCATTCTTATTGGAGATTCGCGAACTCCAATTGGCCAAAGCAAGGTTTTGGATAAAGATAAGCGTGCAAAAAAAAAAAAAGTTGCCTTCCAACGATGCACTCTTGAACTAAAAAACTTGATCTTCACGATAAGATTTGATTCAAGACGAGTATTATTTGATACACGCTTTCGCGAGGGTCGCGCACTCTCAGCTACGTTGTTCTACATTTTATAAGCTTTTGAGAAACATAACTTTAAGGGAAGTTTCTACTTTGTTGGGCCAGAAAAAAGAATGATCATTTTGCTGTGTCGGAGAAAGCCAATGCTTAAGGGAAAACACCACTCAGGCGACAGAAAATATTGAATTTTTCCTTGTCTCACAGCCTACTACGACCTTATTTATTTCAAATATATTTTTTAAGAATTTGTTCAAGCTATTTATTTTAAATATTAAATATATTCAAATTAAATAAAGATAAAACACGATAAATCGCACGAATACGAGAAAGCAATATAAGTTCATAACATAAACGTGCAATAAGAAAAGTTTAATTATTTTTCTTTTTTTTCAATAACAACGCTGTTATTTGGAGAAAAAAAAACGGTATCGTCGTGCCTTTTATTAACGAGCGCGACTATTTAATTATAGAATGAGTAACCCTTTTCCTCAACTGCAGAATGTTACAAAAATTCTTCTAATGAAAACAAAGCCATGAGATTTTTGAGAGAATCGTGTGCCGTTTTTCCGTCTGTCTCTTTTGTCTTATACTACCAGATGAAACCAAATCACAGATTTATTAGGAATAAATGAAATATTTAGTTATTAGACGATATTGAATAGATCTTGATCTAGTTAATTAAAAATAGATAATATAAATAGATAGAATAGATATAAATAGATAAATAGATCTAGTTAATTAAAAAAAAATCATATAGACGCATTTAGTTGATATCAAAAGAAAAAAATTCTTTTTATATCTAATCTAAAAGAAAAAAATTCTTTTGATATCTAATCTAATCTAAAATGACTAATCGAGTATTTATGTAACGTCAGTGTGGAAAGAGCCAGGATGAACGAATTCGTCGAGTGAATGCATGTATCCGCCTGGATGTTTAACTACCGTGGTCCTGCATAGAGAAAGCAATGGATCTCCATCGAACGTATACTCCTAATCCCCTTGCCCAAGAGAAAGAGCACGATCAACGTTCCTGATTAATAAAGATTTCTCATTAAGAGAAATAGAATATTATCGTTGACACACTACAAGTAAACCTGAGAGAAGAAAGTCGTTACGTTAAACTATAGTTTTTGTACTTAAAAATGAATAAAAATGAATTAAACATTTTTTTCAATGTATTTCAAGACTTTATTTATCAAGCCCAACAACGTTTATATTCATATATTTTATAAAATCCTAAAAAAAAAAATCGCGAAAATAGCCTTTTTTTCGTGGCTCCAAAGTGGACTGGCCCCTTAAGTATTTACCTTAAACCGTAGAAAAAAATTCGCATGACTTTGTAAATGATAAAACCAACCAACAGTTTCTGTTTTGATCTCAAATACAAAACAAAAGTACACTGGTACTATTATACAGCACGTAAACATTGTTGTGTTCACGTGCCCAGGTATCTATCTATTACAGGTGATCTTGTGAGCATATGAATATCTCAGTGTGATTTTTTTTTGTCACATATATGCACACACACACACACGAACTTTTATTCATAATAATAGCTAAAAAAAAATGTACACAAATTTTGATCGATTTTCAGTTTCGTCTTTGAATTCGTGTATTTTTACGAATTTTCAACTGGAGCCGGGGGAGTGGGGGAAGCGACCACTGCAATTTTTTTCATTATTGAATCCCCCCGTTAATCCCCCTGCCCCTCGGCCCCAATAGAAGCATCGCAAATTTCGACAATGCCCTATTTTATCACGTGTTTCTGGAAACTTCAAAACCCCATAACTTATGAAATTAATGAAAAATGTCAGCCTCCCCCGCTGGAATATCATTCGTAGTGACCAATTAAAGCAGTTTATGTTAAAAAAAAAAATGTTAACATCGAAATTGGCCTGGTGCCCCACTTATGCATAATTACTTATTTTTTGAATAAATAAATATCAAGATTGTCGAAAAAACGGGCGAGAATGAATTTGTACACTTAACAATTCGTAATTTCCATTCGAAAGTTCCGAATATCCAAGAGACATTATTTCTCCACCAATCAGACAATCTTCTGTGAACATTCACCCCTTTTCGCAGAGTCATCAGCCCTTTTTTGCAAAAAAAAACAAAACCACCAAAATCATGTCACGGATGTCGTCAACCCGCAAGATCGCGTGAAATTTCGCGTTAATATCAATGCGCTTGAAAGCCGAGGAACTACGTTCAACGAGAAGGCTAATGAAATGTACAGCCAAGCACAGCTTGAGGTTGGAGGCTGTTGAACTTAGCGAAGGGAAACTAACTTGGCGCGACGTAGCATGCTGCGGAATTGTCCTGCAGCAACGAGACAAGTACTGCGAAACCAAGGTGAGGGTGGAGAAGGAAGGAGGGGGTGGGGGCGGAAGGATGAGAAGGCCTGTAAACGCGTGTATAGGTATATGTGCGTAATTCTTAAACACATTGACGCATTTGCGAGAATACACGAAACAGAGAGAATGCCGGGGTCGGTTATACAGCGCATAAATCACAACTAATTTCAATGCGCTTGCGTTTTGGTTAATGCTGCAAGGGATTGCGGATAGGGCGCGGGTGTACAGGAACATGACATAGAGAGAGAGAGAGAGAGAGAGAGAGAGAGAGAGAGAGAGGGAGGGAGGGAGAGGGAGAGGGAGGGAGAGGGAGAGAAAGAGGAAGGATCTCGTGCATATGGGATGCACCCACGTACCATCAGCAAACAATGAGCAGCCGCGTAATCATGCCACCATTTCCGTGTGACCCATAACGGGAGAAACATACTAACCGTAGTTATAGCTGTGTGTGGAGAATACAGTGGATATACATGCGTAGATTGTCGTGTAATCGTATGGAGAATGGGAAACTAACGCGTGTGTAACGCACCACGTTTCTGGCATTACCAGAATCTCTGCTGGCCCTGCTTGCTTTCCAACCCTCTCCCCAACATCCCCTATCTTTCTCGCTCAACCCCTCTTTCTCTCTCTCTCTCTCTCTCTCTCTCTCTCTCTCTCTCTCTCTCTCTCTCTCTCTCTTTCTCTCGATTTGCTTCTGTTACTCTGATCTAGCGTGTAGCGTTTCAATTGTCATCGGGACAGGCATGTAGCAATCGATCGTTTCGGCTAACGTGTATTTATGGCTTAATATTTCCGTTGTGGGAAGGAAGAGAAGCGAAATGTTCTGGGTTGAATCATCCCTTCTGTCTGAAGCGGCCCATTGTTAGATTCTATCGTTAATTTACAGCGAATTGGTATGTCACTTTTGCTTAGTCTCGCTCTCTCTCTCTCTCTCTCTCTCTCTCTCTCTCTCTCTCTCTCTCTCTCTCTCTCTCTCTGTCTCTCTGTCTCTCTGTATTTTTGACTACTGATGCTATGTAGTGCTTGGATTAATTGAAGAGTATAACTCTATACTAAGGGTTGCCTTAAACTCGTGTGGGCGATTCATTTTTGATATAGCATGGTTTGAGCATACAACGACATACTGGGCAAGCCTCTCGGTGGCTCCGTTTGGAATGCATAAGCTCAAATATTACATGCTATGTAATATTTGCGCATGTATCCACTATATCAAATATCTAGCTGCTGAGGTACTGCCCGTACAGGAATATTGTCATGGATACAGTCCGTTTCGGACAAGGATCCTGGTTTCTCAATCGGGATCCAGTCGGACATCGGATCGGATCAGGGAGCGAAATGTAACGCTCGCAAATCGGATTCCAGCGAGAATTCTAATCCGGAACTATTGAGGACTCGAGTCCGACGCCAAATGGAAACTTTGCATAGAACTTCTAGAACAAGATCTAGTTCGATATCGATTCGGATCCCAGGGATGAATATAAAAATCACCAGGAGATATTGATCCGTATCAGCTGGAGACGCTGGAAGTTTTCTGAAATCATTTATTCAAGGATCTGAAAAATGATAAGGTAACAAATTGGTGCTACAGTATAACTGTCAAAACTTATAGATTTTAATAACAGGATTTCGAACAAAATTCTTTGCATTGAATAAAAAAATTCGAAACATCAATATATAGACCTTGAAAGACTGATATTGCCTGGAGATAAGTGATATAGGTTATTTATTCGAAGTAATTATATTTAAATTAAATGGAGATCATTCGAACTAAGAAAATATGTATTTAATTTGCTAAGAAAAATGTATTTAATACGGATTTGAAATATGTACTTCAAATTCTGGCCACCACGTCTCCGCCTTGTGCTGCGTAGTGGGCGCCATCTGGATTCTGATGAGGATACCCCTTCTAGGGAATCCGTATCATATCCCGATCGGCATCCGATCGGAACTTAGGTATCCCTAAGAAATTTCTGCACGGGTGCACACGGGAAAACCAGCAGCGTATATCAGGGCACTGTTTTATGTAAATAGAACAAATAGGTGGATGACATTGAGAAGAGAGCCGGAATTTATCACAATTCCACATTTTCGTACGGAATATTTAAGACCTTAGGCCACTCTAGGATTGGCCAAAAATCGATTTTTTTTTGTTAAAAATATACCTTACTAACTATAAAATTATATTCCAAAATATTATGGGTGTGAAAAATCTCTAAGTACTCGATTTTCGAATTCTAGTGCAACCCCTCTTGACTCATTTCGTAACTTTCTACTAACCTTAAACGCGTTTATCTCAAAACTACATTTTTCAAGTCAGCCGGAATCATAACTCAAAAGAATTTCAACCGATTCACATGAAATTTTAACTGTATATTTAGAATTACATTTTCTGAAGCACTACGTAGGGTTTTTTTAAATCATATTGCATAGTTCCTTTTTTATAAACAATTTTCTGACGATTTTCTCATGGCATTTTATACTTTTTGTTTTAGAAATGCGCCATTTTGACAAAAAACAATATATCAAAAAATTCTACGTACTTCTATAGCTATTCTTATATATAATCGAAAAAAACTTTAGGGTCTCATCATAACTCAACAATTATAGGGGCTGTTGGTCCGGCCGTTGACCTTCCAGAAATAAAGGCGTCATCGGAAAAATGCTGCACAGTTGCCATTTTGACATGTATCGCTGTGAAAAAATAATTTTGTATAGTCAATTATGGGTATAATAAGACCCCTATATTGTAATTCTGATTTATTTTATGGTTGCGCTGAAAAAAAAATCACAAAATATGCCTTTTTTTGCCCCCTACAGTGGTCTACGGCTTTAAGACACTCTTTCGACATTTCTGCAGTATACCGGCTTAATACACTTCCACCCAGTAGTATGAGCCTGTGTAAGAGCACTTTCAATGAAGTGATCCTCCAAGTAAGTATACAGAGAGTAGGATGTAGAGGTTCTGGTGATCTTCCTCTGATCTTTCGATACTAGTAATTTTCCTCTTTAGTTGTTACTTACTCTTACTCTTACTCACTCTTACTCTTACTCACTCTTACTCTTACTCACTCTTACTCTTACTCACTCTTACTCACTCTTACTCTTACTTACTCTTACTCTTGAGTTATGACTTACTTGCGTTTTTCTTCTTATTTGCGTTTTGCTCTTTATTTCCCGAGTCAACATTTTCGAGTCGCGTCCAACCAGCAAAATAAAAGCTTCTTTATTCAAACGATTCAATAATTTTATAAATTGTACCTAAAATTTAATAAATTTAAAACCTTTCGTTCCGTTCCAAAAAATCAAAAACAGCTATTTTTTTGTCCTCTACACGTATTTCCCCCCTTAACCTTCTCTTCAGCCCTTACGATATCACAGATTGCCCCTGAATTATGTGACAGGGTGGACACCGAGCTATCAAATGTTTTCGTCGACAGCTCGTCAAACTAAAGTCGAATGACGATTGCTCGATTCGATTATTTCGCTGATGCACTCCATTACGTTGGCTTTCATTCAATTTGTTCAATCCTTAGTGTCAAAGATTTTTTTAGATCCTCGCCTGCAGAAGGGCGAGAAAATGGAAGCACATCCAAGTGTGCAAAATTTAGGACAGCGAGAGTACCGTTCAAACATCGTAACCACGATTCGCATATACTTTATAAAATGAAAAATCCAATTAACAATTAATAAAAACCTGCTCGATCAATTTCTTAGGAGAAAAGTATTTTCAGCCCTCAATCTCGAAGAGCCTATAAATAATCGAGAGCTGCCAGTCAATCTAATACCAAACGAATCCAACCACAATCGAGACGAAACCATCGAGCAAACCTTCGCAATATTCTAGATTCGAGATCGAAGAATTACTGGGATCATACAGCTCCGAGTATATACGTTATCAAAAGTTTCGATGTTCGTATCTCGGCGGATATCTCATACCGCATTTATATCGGATTTCATTTTTTCGCGTGGGAGAACGAGCGCGAGGAACAGCGAAACATGTGAAATTGGTTCGAGGATTACTCTGCACTTTTGTCGGCGGTTACGAGGAGGGGAGGAGGACGCTCTTTTTCCCCCTTCGGCTAAGTCAAGCCTCATATAATTCCACGGTTTAATTTCTGAATTGCAAACTCCGAGGGATAGAGGTGGGGAAGGGGGGAGAGAGACAAAGTTAAGAACCGAGATTGAGCTTGGGTTTCTCATTGCTTTTCATTTGTATTTCAATTTTATCGCTACGTACAAATGAATAATTATTCAAATGCGAGAAACGCGAATGAGTCTCCGTAGTTTCGAGAGCTCGATGTACAAAAGTCGAGAATTTTACACACGTAGACGGTGTAGTTGGAGAGCAATAATTCGTATCAACGTTACAATGGCTAATTATCTGACTGAATAATGCATCCCACGTCTCTGAAGCTTGTTTTTAATGAGAAGCGCGAAAGAAAATCGAGCAATAACGGTGCGAATATTGGGTCTATGCATAATTTCGTAGCGAAGTTCTGACAGATGTAAAAAAAAAAAAAGTATCCATCATCGAGATCCGCGACTTATAGGAAGTTTAATTATATTAGGTGTATGAGTTAATTTTTACAGAATTTTTCTTCGAGCTTAAAATTATATTTAAAATAAAAATATTTTCGCGGTCTTTTCTGGTTATGAAAGGATCGGACGCAAGGTTTTAGAACACCGAAAGACAAGTCTACGTGAGTTACATAACCTCTCAGAAAAGCAGAGTTTACGATGGCAACTGATAAACAGCACATTCGGCACTGCATTTTATACGAATTCCAGCAAGGAAAAACAGAAAAGCAGAGTTTACGATGGCAACTGATAAACAGCACATTCGGCACTGCATTTTATACGAATTCCAACAAGGAAAAAATGCTTCTAAAGCACGGGAATCAATTTGTAGTGTTCTTGGTGCCGACGTTGTGTCTTGTGAAACGTGTAATTATTGGTACAAACGTTTTAGAAGTGGTGATTTCGATCTTATTGACCAGCCGCGCCCTGGACAGGATATGAAGGGTGTGCTTTATTACGAACTCCTGGAAACTGGTCAGACGGTGACTGCGGAACGCTACAGCCGACAATTGAACAAACTGAGCGAAGAACTTGATCGGAAAAGGCTATTTACTGGGCAAGGAAGCAGGCAAGTCATACTGCTGCATGACAACGCTCGACCTCTCGTTGCTCGAGCGACTCAGAAGACCCTCTTGAACTTGGGATGGGAAGTTCTCCCACACGCGGCATATTCACCAGACTTGGCCCCATCCGACTACCATTTGTTCCGGTCAATGCAGCGAGCCTTAGTGGATTAAAAGTTCAAAACGCTGGACGATGTACGTAAATTCGTCGATGACTTTATCGCCTCGAAGCCTGCAAGTTTCTTTCGCGACGGCATTCGTATGTTACCTGAGAGATGGCGCAAGGTCATAGAAAACGATGGACAATATTTCCAAGATTAAGATCGTTGTTCTCTATTTTTTATATTAAATAAATTTGCTGAAAAATCTGTAAAAATTAATTAATACACCTAAAATTTTGAAAATAGGAGAAAAAAACGTGTATTTTCGATAGATTTAGCTTTTTTATTTTCGAAGAGAATGCTGTAACCCGAGTCAAAATGTATAGTCTCCTCTGAACACTCGCAAGATCCATTTCTTTTGTAATGCACAAGCCGCCAGCCTCCGTTAAACCTACCAAAACCCCATTTGTCGAGTTCAGTGTCATGAAGAGACTTCCATTTGGTCCAGTGTAGCCTCTGTTAGTCCTCCCAAACCTTCTTTCGACCCCCCAGTTTCAGTGAAACGTGCAAAACACAAGCCTCCTTAACCTGCTTTCGATCTCAAGTCCGTTGCCTCGAGCCGACCTAACCTACTTTGAGCCCAAATTCGATATCTCCTCCATCAACACTCCATTGTGGCCTGATCGGTAACCCGTTCGATGACGAAATAAATACGTTTTCGTTGAATGGAAGATCCGGAGGGTCTACAGTGCGCCTACGGTAGGCTGTATGAAGGGTTCAGAGGGTCTACAGTGCGTCTACAGTAGGCTGAAAGGGTGACAAGTAGGTTCTGCGCAAGCGCTCGAAGTAGGCCCACCTGGGGTTTTCGCAGATTCAGTTGCGCTCTCCATTGGTCTCCTTTGAGTGACAATGTCCAGTTTCTTCCATTCGGGAGATTCATTGGAGGCCCTAACGTATTGGTATTCCTAACATTGTACCCTCGTTAAGATATCCGATAATATGCTATCACCGATCTCTGCTCGGGGAAGGAGGCCTTTATTTTTCGGGTTGAACGCGGCTCGAAAATTTTGACTCGGGAAGCGAAAGTGTGTTGCGGAAGTGGTTTGTGAAATTGCGTTGTGGCGATTTTGACCTCCAAGATGCTAATGAGCAATTCCAAGGCCATAAAATAATTCATCAGCTTCTAACATTTTACGTAAAAAAAAAAGAAAATTAAATTTTTCACACCTCTAAATATATTTCCTCCTTAAGGCGGTACGACTACTCCCTCAGGGTGAACAAAGAGACTAAATTCATGTTACCCCACGGGTGTTCTGATTTATGCGAACTTATGTTGAATATTCATGTTGTCGATCCCAAGGTGCCAAATTTGTGGTAAATATTTTATTTATTGTACATTATATATGTGAGCTGCTACACGGAGAGAATTAAAAATTAATTTTTGTCGTGAATTTCACGGTAAAAATTACCGTGATATATTTCAATGTGGTGACAAGTGAGAAAAGCATAATAATTCGTATGCGACAAGTTTTTTTTAACTCACGTTACAGAAAATTTCAAATACGTAGCTAAAATTTTACTATACAAGAAGGGTAGCGCGCACGATAATTTTTACCGAGAGCACAATACATTTTCCTATAACACTCATTAAATTTTATAATAAATCTTAAAATAAATGTTATAAAGACGATACTTTTTTATAGACATTTTTGAAAGGCATAAAATAATAAAATGCACAGTAAAATTTCGCTGATATTATATGTTTTTTAAATTTAAGTTTTGCGTATTTTGTTACACATGAAAATTTACTAGAAAATCTGGTAAAATTTTTTATCTGAAGAAGAAATTTTATTTTATTTTCGTGAAAATCTGTACTTTACTCAGTAATAATAAGCGAAGTTTCAGGGTTGTCATCTGGTTAACGTTACTGCACGGTAATTTTTAACATTTAATTCTCTCCGTGTATCAACTTTGTTTTAGGCCTGACGAAAGAAGATATAAATCGCGGCCCAACATTTAAAAAAAAATCGGAATTTACGAGCTACAAACCTCCGAGAAATCGCATCTTGCTCACAGTGCCCCGTGATACATTGTACCCCACTCTCTATATGTGGCGCCTCTTTTACATTAGAACCGCCCTCGGATGGCTCGGTGGCCCTTTTACGAGAACTTTTCGATCCTCATTCACGCAAGCGGAACGAGCCAGAAGTTTTTATTTCGACGTGAGCCAAGCCTATGGTCTCGTCATCATCTGCCTCACTCTCTCTTTCTCTCTCTAATTTCTCGCCGCCTCTCTCATCTTCGATTATACAACACCTATCAGGTGCAAGCCAAAACGACGATATCGGATTTAAATTACAATTTTATCGGAGGCTTCGGAGCGCAGGAGCCAATTCCCACAGGCGCAAGGGGCGGGGGGAGGGGTGCTAGAGGCGACATCGCAAGATCTTCAACGTGAGAAAATTCCAGCGAACGTTATCCACCCTCATCCCGATGACGTGGCCCATCACCGCTGAATCTCTGCCTCGGGGATCTTAAAACCGATACACCCACGCTCTTTCAACTTCCCCTTCTGTTATAATTTCAAATCAAAGATGACTGCGTCGCAAAGAGCTAGTCAAAATGGATACACGATTTCCGTTCGCAAGTTGAAAGCGTTTTGGACGCGTGGCTGCCACTTTCGAAGAAATTGCAGTCGCACGTTCTTAAGGGGTGACGTGGGTTTGAAAATTTCAAAAAATTCATTTTTTTATTTTATTATCTAATAGTACAATATGTCTAGAATATTCTCCCAAAGTTTTCAGTCAATCGGAGTAAGAGTCTAGGAGAGAGAGCCTTTGGGAATTCCCCCCGTTGGAAAAGATCAGCCGGGAGCGACGCAGGTATAAGCATTTTTCTCAAAACACTATTTTTGAAGTCGGTGGACACGATTTCTCAAAAACTAATGAACCGATCTTATTGAAATTTTGCACACTACTTCAAAATAGCATTGACTATAGTGATTGAACGAAGGTTTTTCTTTTCGATTACAACTAATTTTACAAGGCTATACGTAGTGTAAATTGTACCAAAAAATTCAACTATTTTGCATACAACTCTGCCAAAAACTCAAATTAAAACTTTTTTTTTAATCCTTCGTTCAATCACGAGCTATACTTATCTACTAACAGAAAAAAATTGGATAATTATTCGGAAAATGACCCCCACCCTTCACCCCCCTCTAGGGTGGGGGGATTTATAGATTTTGACCCCCTGAATACGATGGTGAAGAGAAATCGCGGCGGTCACCCACCCATAAAAAGTTGTGGGGTTTTGGAGTTCGCGGAAATACCAACGCAGATAAACCAGTAGTCGCTACTAGAGCGGGTGGCTACTGGACCACGGGGGGGTCCAGTAGCCACCCGTGGTCCAGTATAACAAACAAACCCAAACAAACATACACCCTCATCCTCATAATTACCGTACGATTCGCATATGTACACGTACACATGTAGGTAAGGACTACGAGTGTTGTGATCGGTGTTTGGGTTTGTTTGGGAAACCCCCCGGACCCCCCCGTGGTCCAGTAGCCACTCGCTCCAGTAGCGACTACTGCCCGAGCAGAAATCTAATCAGGCTGCCTGAGGATCCATCAGGGATCAATAAGGCGCCCTGATCAGGTACGCCTGATTTGAGCCAGACAGGGGCCTGAGCAGGGATCAATAAGGCGCCCTGATCAGGCACGCCTGATTTGCGCCAGACAGGGGCCTGAGCAGGGATCCATAAGGCGCCCTGATCAGGCACGTCTGATTTGCGCCGGATAGAAGCCTTATCAGGTATCAATAAGGCGCCCTGATCAGGCACGCATGATTTGCGCCGGACAGATTGGGCCGGAAAGATTGGGACGGTCATCGCCAAAACCGGAACAAAAACTAAACGATCAAGTCAAGTACAATAAAAACTTAAACTTTAAAAACAACAGTTAGGAGCCAGAACTCTTTTCGAATACATCAAACAATACTAATACTATAGTATCCTAACCAGAAAGTACCTAGAACTAACGCCTATCCATCAGCAGATCACACTTGCATAGTTAAGATGCCGATAAAATTTTTTTACAATTATTTGACAACAGTTAGGAGCCAGAACTCTTTTCGAATACATCAAACAATACTAATACTATAGTATCCTAACCAGAAAGTACCTAGAACTAACGCCTATCCATCAGCAGATCACACTTGCATAGTTAAGATGCCGATAAAATTTTTTTACAATTATTTGACAACAGTTAGGAGCCAGAACTCTTTTCGAATACATCAAACAATACAAATACTATAGTATCCTACCCAGAAAGTACCTAGAACTAACGCCTATCCATCAGCAGATCACACTTGCATAGTTAAGATGCCGATAAAATTTTTTTACAATTATTTGACAACAGTTAGGAGCCAGAACTCTTTTCGAATACATCAAACAATACAAATACTATAGTATCCTACCCCGAAAGTACCTAGAACTAACGCCTATCCATCAGCAGATCACACTTGCATAGTTAAGATGCCGATAAAATTTTTTTATAATTATTTGACAACAGTTAGGAGCCAGAACTCTTTTCGAATACATCAAACAATACAAATACTATAGTATCCTACCCCGAAAGTACCTAGAACTAACGCCTATCCATCAGCAGATCACACTTGCATAGTTAAGGTGCCGATAAAATTTTTTTATAATTATTTGACAACAGTTAGGAGCCAGAACTCTTTTCGAATACATCAAACAATACAAATACTATAGTATCCTACCCACAAAGTACCTAGAACTAACGCCTATCCATCAGCAGATCACACTTGCATAGTTAAGATGCCGATACATTTTTTTACAATTATTTGACAACAGTTAGGAGCCAGAACTCTTTTCGAATACATCAAACAATACAAATACTATAGTATCCTACCCAGAAAGTACCTAGAACTAACGCCTATCCATCAGCAGATCACACCTGCATAGTTAAGATGCCGATACATTTTTTTTACAATTATTTGACAACAGTTAGGAGCCAGAACTCTTTTCGAATACATCAAACAATACAAATACTATAGTATCCTACCCAGAAAGTACCTAGAACTAACGCCTATCCATCAGCAGATCACACTTGCATAGTTAAGATGCCGATAAAATTTTTTTACAATTATTTGACAACAGTTAGGAGCCAGAACTCTTTTCGAATACATCAAACAATACAAATACTATAGTATCCTACCCAGAAAGTACCTAGAACTAACGCCTATCCATCAGCAGATCACACTTGCATAGTTAAGATGCCGATAAAATTTATTTACAATTATTTGACAACAGTTAGGAGCGAGAACTCTTTTCGAATACATCACACAATACAAATACTATAGTATCCTACCCAGAAAGTACCTAGAACTAACGCCTATCCATCAGCAGATCACACCTGCATAGTTAAGATGCCGATAAATTTTTTTTACAATTATTTGACAACAGTTAGGAGCCAGAACTCTTTTCGAATACATCAAACAATACAAATACTATAGTATCCTACCCAGAAAGTACCTAGAACTAACGCCTATCCATCAGCAGATCACACTTGCATAGTTAAGATGCCGATAAAATTTTTTTACAATTATTTGACAACAGTTAGGAGCCAGAACTCTTTTCGAATACATCAAACAATACAAATACTATAGTATCCTACCCCGAAAGTACCTAGAACTAACGCCTATCCATCAGCAGATCACACTTGCATAGTTAAGATGCCGATCAAATTTATTTACAATTATTTGACAACAGTTAGGAGCCAGAACTCTTTTCGAATACATCAAACAATACAAATACTATAGTATCCTACCCAGAAAGTACCTAGAACTAACGCCTATCCATCAGCAGATCACACTTGCATAGTTAAGATGCCGATAAAATTTTTTTACAATTATTTGACAACAGTTAGGAGCCAGAACTCTTTTCGAATACATCAAACAATACAAATACTATAGTATCCTACCCCGAAAGTACCTAGAACTAACGCCTATCCATCAGCAGATCACACTTGCATAGTTAAGATGCCGATAAAACTTTTTTACAATTATTTGACAACAGTTAGGAGCCAGAACTCTTTTCGAATACATCAAACAATACAAATACTATAGTATCCTACCCAGAAAGTACCTAGAACTAACGCCTATCCATCAGCAGATCACACTTGCATAGTTAAGATGCCGATAACATTTTTTTACAATTATTTGACAACAGTTAGGAGCCAGAACTCTTTTCGAATACATCAAACAATACAAATACTATAGTATCCTACCCAGAAAGTACCTAGAACTATCGCCTATCCATCAGCAGATCACACTTGCATAGTTAAGATGCCGATAAAATTTTTTTACAATTATTTGACAACAGTTAGGAGCCAGAACTCTTTTCGAATACATCAAACAATACAAATACTATAGTATCCTACCCCGAAAGTACCTAGAACTAACGCCTATCCATCAGCAGATCACACTTGCATAGTTAAGATGCCGATCAAATTTATTTACAATTATTTGACAACAGTTAGGAGCCAGAACTCTTTTCGAATACATCAAACAATACTAATACTATAGTATCCTACCCAGAAAGTACCTAGAACTAACGCCTATCCATCAGCAGATCACGCTTGCATAGTTAAGATGCCGATAAAATTTTTTTACAATTATTTGACAACAGTTAGGAGCCAGAACTCTTTTCGAATACATCAAACAATACAAATACTATAGTATCCTACCCCGAAAGTACATAGAACTAACGCCTATCCATCAGCAGATCACACTTGCATAGTTAAGATGCCGATAAAATTTTTTTACAATTATTTGACAACAGTTAGGAGCCAGAACTCTTTTCGAATACATCAAACAATACTAATACTATAGTATCCTAACCAGAAAGTACCTAGAACTAACGCCTATCCATCAGCAGATCACACTTGCATAGTTAAGATGCCGATAAAATTTTTTCGCAATGCCTGCCCCGAAAGTGCGATTTTCGATTGGTGTTTAGCGTGCGGAAAGTGGCTTATTTCTCAACGATGCTTACTTTCCCGCACTAGTGCGGGAATTTGAGACTTTCCCGCACTAGTGCGGAAAAAAATCTATTTATAGCTCACTTTACCACATTGATTCGCGAAAAAACGGTTTTTTTTCACAGTTGATAGTTTTTTGTTCTACGATTTTGGACCGATTGAACAAACTTGAATGTAGCGAAATTCATGTCATATGAAACGTCAACTTATCACAATCGTATTTTCTGACAAGGAAATGATCTGAACTGATGTGATATATTTGAATATAATTGTTATTGGTTTTGTTGAATCTCAAATCCCACTTTCGAGACAGTCATTGCAAAAAATAATGTATGGGACATGTGCGAAAAAAAACGAATTACATCGCGCGTAAGTTGCCGAATTCGCCTCGACTTATGGTGCATTTCTCACTCGTACTCGTGTGAAATGCACCATAAGCCTTCGGCTCATGCGGCAACTTCACGCGCGATGGAATTCGTTGTTTTCCGCACTTGTAGCATAAATTACTATTTTACAATTATTTGACAACAGTTAGGAGCCAGAACTCTCTTCGAAAACATCAAACAATACAAATACTATAGTATCCTACCCAGAAAGTACCTAGAACTAACGCCTATCCATCAGCAGATCACACTTGCATAGTTAAGATGCCGATAACATTTTTTTACAATTATTTGACAACAGTTAGGAGCCAGAACTCTTTTCGAATACATCAAACAATACAAATACTATAGTATCCTACCCAGAAAGTACCTAGAACTATCGCCTATCCATCAGCAGATCACACTTGCATAGTTAAGATGCCGATAAAATTTTTTTACAATTATTTGACAACAGTTAGGAGCCAGAACTCTTTTCGAATACATCAAACAATACAAATACTATAGTATCCTACCCCGAAAGTACCTAGAACTAACGCCTATCCATCAGCAGATCACACTTGCATAGTTAAGATGCCGATCAAATTTATTTACAATTATTTGACAACAGTTAGGAGCCAGAACTCTTTTCGAATACATCAAACAATACTAATACTATAGTATCCTACCCAGAAAGTACCTAGAACTAACGCCTATCCATCAGCAGATCACACTTGCATAGTTAAGATGCCGATAAAATTTTTTTACAATTATTTGACAACAGTTAGGAGCCAGAACTCTTTTCGAATACATCAAACAATACAAATACTATAGTATCCTACCCCGAAAGTACATAGAACTAACGCCTATCCATCAGCAGATCACACTTGCATAGTTAAGATGCCGATAAAATTTTTTTACAATTATTTGACAACAGTTAGGAGCCAGAACTCTTTTCGAATACATCAAACAATACTAATACTATAGTATCCTAACCAGAAAGTACCTAGAACTAACGCCTATCCATCAGCAGATCACACTTGCATAGTTAAGATGCCGATAAAATTTTTTCGCAATGCCTGCCCCGAAAGTGCGATTTTCGATTGGTGTTTAGCGTGCGGAAAGTGGCTTATTTCTCAACGATGCTTACTTTCCCGCACTAGTGCGGGAATTTGAGACTTTCCCGCACTAGTGCGGAAAAAAATCTATTTATAGCTCACTTTACCACATTGATTCGCGAAAAAACGGTTTTTTTCACAGTTGATAGTTTTTTGTTCTACGATTTTGGACCGATTGAACAAACTTGAATGTAGCGAAATTCATGTCATATGAAACGTCAACTTATCACAATCGTATTTTCTGACAAGGAAATGATCTGAACTGATGTGATATATTTGAATATAATTGTTATTGGTTTTGTTGAATCTCAAATCCCACTTTCGAGACAGTCATTGCAAAAAATAATGTATGGGACATGTGCGAAAAAAAACGAATTACATCGCGCGTAAGTTGCCGAATTCGCCTCGACTTATGGTGCATTTCTCACTCGTACTCGTGTGAAATGCACCATAAGCCTTCGGCTCATGCGGCAACTTCACGCGCGATGGAATTCGTTGTTTTCCGCACTTGTAGCATAAATTACTATTTTACAATTATTTGACAACAGTTAGGAGCCAGAACTCTCTTCGAAAACATCAAACAATACAAATACTATAGTATCCTACCCAGAAAGTACCTAGAACTAACGCCTATCCATCAGCAGATCACACTTGCATAGTTAAGATGCCGATAAAATTTTTTTACAATTATTTGACAACAGTTAGGAGCCAGAACTCTTTTCGAATACATCAAACAATACAAATACTATAGTATCCTACCCCGAAAGTACCTAGAACTAACGCCTATCCATCAGCAGATCACACTTGCATAGTTAAGATGCCGATAAAATTTTTTTATAATTATTTGACAACAGTTAGGAGCCAGAACTCTTTTCGAATACATCAAACAATACAAATACTATAGTATCCTATCCAGAAAGTACCTAGAACTAACGCCTATCCATCAGCAGATCACACTTGCATAGTTAAGATGCCGATATAATTTTTTTACAATTATTTGACAACAGTTAGGAGCCAGAACTCTTTTCGAATACATCAAACAATACAAATACTATAGTATCCTACCCACAAAGTACCTAGAACTAACGCCTATCCATCAGCAGATCACACTTGCATAGTTAAGATGCCGATACATTTTTTTACAATTATTTGACAACAGTTAGGAGCCAGAACTCTTTTCGAATACATCAAACAATACAAATACTATAGTATCCTACCCAGAAAGTACCTAGAACTAACGCCTATCCATCAGCAGATCACACCTGCATAGTTAAGATGCCGATAAAATTTTTTTACAATTATTTGACAACAGTTAGGAGCCAGAACTCTTTTCGAATACATCAAACAATACAAATACTATAGTATCCTACCTAGAAAGTACCTAGAACTAACGCCTATCCATCAGCAGATCACACTTGCATAGTTAAGATGCCGATAAAATTTTTTTACAATTATTTGACAACAGTTAGGAGCCAGAACTCTTTTCGAATACATCAAACAATACAAATACTATAGTATCCTACCCAGAAAGTACCTAGAACTAACGCCTATCCATCAGCAGATCACACTTGCATAGTTAAGATGCCGATAAAATTTATTTACAATTATTTGACAACAGTTAGGAGCCAGAACTCTTTTCGAATACATCAAACAATACAAATACTATAGTATCCTACCCCGAAAGTACCTAGAACTAACGCCTATCCATCAGCAGATCACACTTGCATAGTTAAGATGCCGATAAAATTTATTTACAATTATTTGACAACAGTTAGGAGCCAGAACTCTTTTCGAATACATCACACAATACAAATACTATAGTATCCTACCCAGAAAGTACCTAGAACTAACGCCTATCCATCAGCAGATCACACCTGCATAGTTAAGATGCCGATAAATTTTTTTTACAATTATTTGACAACAGTTAGGAGCCAGAACTCTTTTCGAATACATCAAACAATACAAATACTATAGTATCCTACCCAGAAAGTACCTAGAACTAACGCCTATCCATCAGCAGATCACACTTGCATAGTTAAGATGCCGATAAAATTTTTTTACAATTATTTGACAACAGTTAGGAGCCAGAACTCTTTTCGAATACATCAAACAATACAAATACTATAGTATCCTACCCCGAAAGTACCTAGAACTAACGCCTATCCATCAGCAGATCACACTTGCATAGTTAAGATGCCGATAAAATTTATTTACAATTATTTGACAACAGTTAGGAGCCAGAACTCTTTTCGAATACATCAAACAATACAAATACTATAGTATCCTACCCAGAAAGTACCTAGAACTAACGCCTATCCCTCAGCAGATCACACTTGCATAGTTAAGATGCCGATAAAATTTTTTTACAATTATTTGACAACAGTTAGGAGCCAGAACTCTTTTCGAATACATCAAACAATACAAATACTATAGTATCCTACCCCGAAAGTACCTAGAACTAACGCCTATCCATCAGCAGATCACACTTGCATAGTTAAGATGCCGATAAAATTTTTTTACAATTATTTGACAACAGTTAGGAGCCAGAACTCTTTTCGAATACATCAAACAATACAAATACTATAGTATCCTACCCAGAAAGTACCTAGAACTAACGCCTATCCATCAGCAGATCACACTTGCATAGTTAAGATGCCGATAAAAATTTTTTACAATTATTTGACAACAGTTAGGAGCCAGAACTCTTTTCGAATACATCAAACAATACAAATACTATAGTATCCTACCCCGAAAGTACCTAGAACTAACGCCTATCCATCAGCAGATCACACTTGCATAGTTAAGATGCCGATAAAATTTATTTACAATTATTTGACAACAGTTAGGAGCCAGAACTCTTTTCGAATACATCAAACAATACTAATACTATAGTATCCTACCCAGAAAGTACCTAGAACTAACGCCTATCCATCAGCAGATCACACTTGCATAGTTAAGATGCCGATAAAATTTGTTTACAATTATTTGACAACAGTTAGGAGCCAGAACTCTTTTCGAATACATCAAACAATACAAATACTATAGTATCCTACCCCGAAAGTACATAGAACTAACGCCTATCCATCAGCAGATCACACTTGCATAGTTAAGATGCCGATAACATTTTTTTACAATTATTTGACAACAGTTAGGAGCCAGAACTCTTTTCGAATACATCAAACAATACAAATACTATAGTATCCTACCTACAAAGTACCTAGAATTAACGCATATCCATCAGCAGATCACACTTGCATAGTTAAGATGCCGATAAAATTTATTTACAATTATTTGACAACAGTTAGGAGCCAGAACTCTTTTCGAATACATCAAACAATACTAACACTATAGTATCCTACCCAGAAAGTACCTAGAACTAACGCCTATCCATCAGCAGATCACACTTGCATAGTTAAGATGCCGATAAAATTTGTTTACAATTATTTGACAACAGTTAGGAGCCAGAACTCTTTTCGAATACATCAAACAATACAAATACTATAGTATCCTACCCCGAAAGTACATAGAACTAACGCCTATCCATCAGCAGATCACACTTGCATAGTTAAGATGCCGATAACATTTTTTTACAATTATTTGACAACAGTTAGGAGCCAGAACTCTTTTCGAATACATCAAACAATACAAATACTATAGTATCCTACCTACAAAGTACCTAGAATTAACGCATATCCATCAGCAGATCACACTTGCATAGTTAAGATGCCGATAAAATTTATTTACAATTATTTGACAACAGTTAGGAGCCAGAACTCTTTTCGAATACATCAAACAATACTAATACTATAGTATCCTACCCAGAAAGTACCTAGAATTGCTGAACTTTTTTAGTACCTAGAACCTAGATTGCTGAACATTTTTATAATCTCTTGAATTTGGACGGAATTGCCAGATGTATTTTCATATATATTGTTTGACATAAACAATTAATTATTTATTAATTGTATCGTATTTTTGCGATAGCTATGATCGGGCAACCGTTATTGCCGGAATCGGAACGCTAGCAGATTCACGCCTCATGCGTAGAAGCGAAACACGGTCGCCTAAGACTAGGTGTGTATCCATCGATGTATACACACACATACATCATTCAAAGTATTTTCTTTACGACCGAACGCGTGCAAAAAGGTCACCTCTCTCTCTCTGCACGTGGCCGGCGTAGCGAACACACACACGCACAGCAATCGTCGCCTATAGGGTCTCGAGTCTTCGGCGTAACGCCAGGCATGGAGCCCCTATAGAATACGTGCGCGGCGTTCTCTGGCGGGAGCAGGCGGTGACTCGTAGCCAAAGCTGCAAGGTTCTGCCGTACCGCCATGATGGGAGGCCGCGTCGAAATTTTCTGGCGTGTGACACATGGCCTTAATAACGTTAGTAAACTTGATAACGTGTAACTGCGATAATAATTTAATAAATGTTGATCTATTTTTAAACAAAAAATTAATCAAATGATTGAGCCAGATGACACGCATGTCTCAGGCTGGATGAGGCACCTGATCCGGGCCAGATAAGTTGCTTGATCCGAGCCAGATATAGTGCCTAATCCGAGCCTGGTAAGGTGCCTGATCCGGGCCTGATAAAGCGCCTGATCAGAGCCTGATAAGGTGCCTGATCCGGACCTGAATTTGCAAAAACGTTACATCCCTGATCAGGGCCGGACTAAATTTGCCTGACCCGGCCCGGATTTGCTATTGTGGCAGCCTGATCCGGTCCGGATTTCACCCTGAACAAATTTCTGCTCGGGTGATTTATCTGCGTTGGTATTTTCGCGAACTTCAAAACCCCATAACTTTTTATGGGGGGGTGACCGCCGCGATTTCTCTTCACCATCGTGATCAGGGGGTCAAAATCTATTAACCCCTCCCCCCCCCCACCTCTCACCACCCTCCGGGGTGGGGGTCATTTTCCGAATAATTACCGTTGCTCTTTTATGTGCTTAAAATTTTGAATAAAATTATTTATAGATTATATTTCAAAAAAATTTTAAAAATATGCTTCTTTGGCTTCGAAACCCACGTAACCCCTTAACAAAAAGAATGTACCAGGAGAATAGCAAAAAAAATCCAAAATCTGCTCTAAAAGATGAGGAAAGCGCAAGGATTTGAGCGATAAGCGTAAAAAAAAATCTCAAAGGTGAATGGAAATTAGAAGATTCCCGAGAATACGAGGTAGGATTATTTTCGATACGAGCCCGCAGACGTGTTTAGGTTGGAATTCCCCTTGGGCATACAATTCCTCGATCTATTCAAATTTTTCTCCTTCACACCTACAGCTTCGTGGCTACGTGATGGTGAACGCTCGAGTGGGTCCATCGGTTTTTGCGGCTTTCGCGAGCGCAGCTGGTGCATAGAAAATGTACACGATGCAACGTCAAATTGGACCCTGAACAGGGAGGTTCGGTGAAAGCGGGGGTGTACGATAGAGAGCGGAAGCTGGTGAATCCAAATTTACCCATATACGAAGTGTGTAAATTAATTAATGAGAGTGGCAACGTAGCGTTCGTTCTGGCAACAATTGTGACGCGGGACGCGAAGTTCTGTTTATTATAAATAAATCATTATTTGATACAATTGGTTTCAAGAAAATGAGTCATGAGCTTCCAAAGTCTTAAAAAAATGTGTAAATGTATTAAAAGTGTCAACTTATACATTAATTATAAAAAAAAAAACTAAAAGCTATTTTGAACTCAGCTTTGTTTAAAAAAGTTCTCTAGTTTATACCCTCTCCAACGGTATGCTACATATCATAGAAATCATTCATTACGTCGTCAAAATAAGAGATACTAATTTTCCAGGGTCAGGGTTAAGAAAAGACTTTATATTTCCGATGTTTTTTATTAACACTAGATTTACCAGACCAGGTACTGGTATAAGTGTCAATAACAAAAAATATATTTGTTACGAATATATATAAAGTAACATTAAGTTCATAAAATGTATTCTCTACTTATAGCTACAAAAGTCATAACATCATTTTGGAAAGCAAATTTAAATGCAGTAGGAATTTTGAATTGAAATTGCACGACCAGTCAAAACGACTGGTCTGGTAAAT